>CM073773.1:116692692-117095192 GCA_037158775.1 Hetaerina titia | reverse complement strand
TCTGAGCCACAATAGCGGTTTCAGGGGTTGTTGTGACAGGAATTTATTCTCCACGAGACCAAGAAAGAGGTTTGCATAGGACGCATTTTCCATTTTATATATTATAATATATATATATATATATATATATATATATATATATATATAAACTTGGAAAAGACACTCTCCGGCGACGCACAAACACACAAACACTAACACAAAAAACACCACACACATAGAAACATAAAAGAAGGACACTTACATTGGATATTTACGTTTCGACGGCACGGCCGTCGTCATCAGAATCAGAATATATATATATATATATATATATATATATATATATATATATATATATATATATATATATATATATATATTCTGATATATATATATATATATATATATATATATTCTGATATATATATATATATATATATATATATATATATATATTCTGATATATATATATATATATATATATATATATATATATATATATATATATATATATATATATATATATATATATATATATATATATATATATATATATATATATATATATATATATTCTGATATATATATATATATATATATTCTGATATATATATATATATATTCTGATATATATATATATATATATATATATATATATATATATATATATTGATATATATATATATCTTTTATATAACTATCTAGACTTTTTCCTATTTTTAACACAATTATCATATTAACTATTGGCTGTCTTTTTCCAAACAGCATTTTTGTCATGAGGGCTTTAGATCAAGGTGTTAGGGGAAAACTCCCCTGGCATATTTTGATACCTATTTCATGTCAACTAATAAGGGAAAATATTCTGGCAGATTAGATGCTGATATTTGCTGCTTGCATTTGCTTATGTTTTAAGAATGATGGGTGTTAAAATTAAAATTCAGCTTTGAAGAATATCACATATTCACCTAACACCGTCCATTTCCCAACTAATTCTTTCTTGAAAGTCACCAAAGAAAAACTCCACAATGGTATTTGCATAGGAACAGAAGTTTTACAGACAGGACCAAAAAAATTTAAAAACAAAATTAAGAAACAGATTTCTATGGTGACCAGCACCGAACTATCATTTTACTAACAGTGGGCCAAGTAAAATTTGCTTTTTTAATGGCATGTTTACACACCTGCAGTGTTATGAATAAATAAAAAGTTAGCAATGGAGATTATACATCCATCCTTCTATGGTATCCCCTTTTATCACCCATATTATATTTGTGATAAAAGCAACATATATTTTTCCATAAAACATCAGTTTCCAAATTAGAAATTTAAAATAATTGAAATAACTATTGACAAACCAATAATTAATTAATTACTGTAGAGTTATAACTGAATTTTTTACTTGTAAAATGAAATATAAAAAAGGCAGCAAAATGAGAAAAGATTTATGCGGCCTAGTGGCATCACTTACCACATGCACGTGCTAAAATGACATAAGCGTTGGTATGCCAGTACTCATAAATGCGCGAGGCAAAAAGACAAGCATTGAGGGCAAGTATGAGTGCAAGGCAGCTGATGAAGGCCTGGTTGTTCCTCAGATATGGGAGAGTCATCTGGTAGGGACAAAGGGCTTTCAGCTTGCTGCTCAATGACTTTGGTCTAGGGTTTGGTTTTGGAGGAACCAGCCAGCGATCAATGCTGTCAAATGAAAGAAAGACCATGAAAACATCAAAAATCAATTCATCCCCATCTCTTGTAATGTCAAATTCAAACAAATATTTACATCCCATCCATTTGAAAACATGTCTTGATTCTTCATACCCTGTTATCAAAAATATTCATTTTAAGTGGATGAAATAGCCAATCATTGTTTATCTCAAAGCTCTGTTACTGATCATCAGAACTGATGGTAGGCTTAGAAACACCAGATAGAAATTCCCAAGTGGGAATATTTAAAAATATCAGATATGACCAGCACAAAACTTTCTCCATCAATTTGACACATGGTCCTACTTTTAAAACCAAATATAGAATAAGTGGCTAATTAACAAATACTATTGTATTGCATATAATGGATTGGCACAACTACTTCCCTTTTCATGCTCCATTCAAGTTATTAATATTATGAGGAATAGTCACATAGAGCAGATAATATGATCTCTTCCAAATGTCTCATTTCACACATTCTTCACAAAGTTCTTGCCTCGTACGTAAAATGAATATTTATCACAGAATTTCTGTCTCTTCACTGTTTAAATCAGCTCAGTGATTCATGCTTTAGAAAAAATTCTGAAATGCACCCACAGTTGAATCTGGTATAAAATTAAAAGATTGAAAAATAAAATATAGTAGCTGATAACATGGATCAAAACAAAAATAAACAAGATTCTGGTAATTTTACGTTACTGAAAATCATGATGAAGATAGAATATTAAATAAATAGGATTGTGCATAAGATGTAATAAATAACAAGTGCAAAGAAGAAGATGACATTGGCAGAAAATAATGAAATACCATTGGAATACAAAATGTATAATGCTTGATCAGTGTGAGTAAAGAAGTCAAGGCTATGGTGCAGTAAAATAAATGCTTCAAGGTAATCAACTGGGGATTTAGAGATCAAAATGGCCAAATATAAATGAAAAATTTTAGCTCCTTTAGGTGGTAACTATTGCAGGCAGCATGATTCCCTAGCTGTGACCACTTCTGCTACTAGCTGAAGGATGGTATTCTGGCATTAGCTAGGTGAAATGACATCAGTAGATATTCTGTAAAAGCTGCTGATGGCATTTCAAGATGTCATTTGAGTATCAGGATACCAAGGCTGTTTTATATGTTATCACTGATATAGCGTCAACAAACCCACTGCTCTGCAGTGGTATTTTGCCTTTATCGTCATATATTCAATCCAACATACTCTAATCTGATTCAAAATGGCACAGGGAGTTCAGGCAGTTGACTTAGATTCACTTTCAACACATGCTGGAATAACATGCTCTAGTTATTCAAAAGTGAAAATTATAGGATTGACCAAACCATTTTAAGGTACCCAGCAAATATTATGTATTCTATTTTAGAGAATTAAAAAAATTATTAAATGACTTAAACTATTTTATTTTTGCCATTTGCTTCACCTATTAAAGTGTAAACATATTTACAAGTGACATTTTTAAATACTGAAGTTGCATGGCAACTGACTTTACTTTAGGCATTGTAATTTCTTTACAGAATGAGATCCACCACGCAGCTAACTAATTGATAGTCAATTTTTATGTAGCTAACAAATGCTACACCGTGGTTCATTCTCAGGCCCCTCCATTTAGACCTCTGCTGACTCTGTGGAATAAAAAAATTATGATTCAAAAGTGTAAGTGTATAAATTGATAATTGTGTGTGTAAGTGTGTGTGTTGAGTATGTAAAGAGTAAGAAGAATTATTGCATAAAATTCTCCTTAATGATACAAAAATGATGAATTACATCAAATTTACAAGGTAAGCAATGAACAGCAGCATATGTATTTAATTTAATTTATGTATATATTTCATAAACTCACAATGTGAATTGTTGCTAACTTTTTTGAAAGAAACTCCGTGGAGGTGATACCATTGGCATGGTTTAAACATGGTCAAATTTCAAGGAAATGGAACAGCTCTGGAATCTAGTGGAGTCTAAAGGTGAAAGTCAGGACTCCTGTTGCACATTCAAGGCAAGGGCAATAGGGAGTCAAATCTACAGTGAGTAATTTTGTCATTGATGGCCAATTGGTCTTTCAAAGTTTATCGTGGTGGATAAGTGTTTCTTTGTCTTTGCCTTTTAAAGTTGTATCTGTGTGATATAGTGGGACTTTGTGGTTTCCATGTTTGAACTGATTTTGCACTCACACCATTTTCTCTAACATAAAGCCTCTTGAAAAATGTGCTGCTTGTTACTTTTTGCTATAACTTGTCTTTATCCTCTACATTTTTTTCACAGATTCCTTACAATTATCACTTGAGAAATGCAGTGCTTCATAAGATACCCAAAATCTTAATTCTCAGACAGAAATAGGAAAAGGCAAAAGATAAATGTCCATTATACAATGGAGTTCATAAAATGATGAGGGTGAATCTTGCCTCATCAGGATACTTCACTCCAAATCATTTCCTGTGCCTCCTTTGTTAACAGAACACAAGAGTGAGCACAAACTCCCTCTATCAGTGTCACAGGGGCCCTCATTGACATCATCCTCATCAATATCATCCTCCATCATAGCTCAAAGAACCTGCAAAAAGTCATGTAAGAATTATAATACATACTTTTGGTGCCTAATTCTCTACTACTATGACACTGTCTTTATTAAAAATTGCTGACAAATTAACTAATTAGTATTGTTCTATTGACAAATCTGGTATTGTTCATATACAAAAGTGAACTATGTTCATGATTTTTCACATACTAAGGATACATCGGCATTATTAGGTTAATGAGAAATGGAATTGGTTGAATTAAGGATTTCCCCTCAGATTTTGATAAAGAGCCGTCTAGACTAGACGATAACACCAGAGTCTATAAGACTCTGATGTTTCTAAAAGTTCTGTAATTGATGCGATAAAAATTCAAAGGAATTGGAAGGGTCATAGAAATGTTTTGGCCTTGGAAATCAACTCAAAGGTTTCACTGAAGGATATTCAGAGTATCAAGCAGAGTTTCACAGAACAATAATCCTTCAAAGAGCTCATTTCCCTGGATCCAATTTTTCACCACACTCCATGAAGATCCCTTCTCATAAATGCCCGTACTTAATCAATAAAACAAGATTATTATTATTATTAGGTAATCTACTGGTTAAGGTAGGTTTTTGGATGGACACAACTATCAAATAAATACTTTGAAACTCCAAGCAAAACCTAATCCAGCAACCTACTGTACATCAGGTCCCTCTTCACCTCTGTGCACTTCTTTCCTCCCTTTATCCCATCCAACATCCCTATCCTGTTCCTGCCCTTTCCTCGTTTGCCTAACATTCTCCCCTCTATTACCTTCTTTAACATCCCACTACAGCTCAATATGCCTTTCATCCATTTTTCCTGCCTCCATAGGATTTCTCTCAACAAACCCCTCTCCTCACCCACCATCTCCAGTACTTCCTCATTTGTTTTCCTTTCGGTCCATTTCACCTTCTCCATTCTTCTCCACATCCAAATTTCAAAAGCCTCCAATCTACGTCTATCCTCCTGCTTTGGTGACCACATTTCCGCACTGTACATAGCTACGCTCCATATCAGAGTTTTTATGAGTCTTTTCTTAACCTCCCTACTCAACGTCCCCATCATCAACTCCCTCCTCCTTGAGAAAGCCTTACTAGGGCTTACCTAGGGCAATTCTTCTCCTTACGTCCCTACTACTTTGACCATGTTTTACTTTTTAGATTGTGTTCTATATTTCTCTCAATTAGTGATCTCATTACTGCAATGGCATCGCACGTACCTCTTCCCCTCCTAAACCCAAACTGATCATCCAAGCTCTCTAGCATACAGTGTTTCTATATATTCCTTCCTTCTCTCTTAGATTTTATCTGGTATCTGGTTCAATTACCCCACTTATCTTTAACTGTTAGCACAGATCTTGCCTTCTTACTTCCCGATAATAACTTAACCTTGCTGCATAGAGCACCAATTTCACCCTTCGTCTGCGAACTTTCCATATCCTCGCATTTCGTTTTCCACCGTTCTTCTTTTGCTTTATTTGTGGCCCTTCTCAATTTATTGTTCAACTCTTTATACTTCATTTTGCCTAATTCATTGTTTACATTCTTCCATCTTCTTCTCTCATCCATCTTTGCAATCATTTCATCCGTGACCCATGGTTTCCTTATCCTTTTCCCATTAACGGTTCCTATAGTGTCTTCAGCGGCTTTCGACCACACTTTCTTCATACACTCCCATTTTTCATCGATAGTTCTCAGCTCTTTACCCTCATCCATGATTTTCTCTACAGCCGGCTGATACTCCTTTCTTGTTAATCCATTTAATGCTTCTACATTCCATTTCCTAACCCGCCGCCCTTGCCTTATCTTTTTGAAATGGACGCTACATTTCATTGCAACTAAATTGTGGTCAGAGTCTGCATCCGCTCCTGGGAAATGGTGCGAATTTATCACACTATTCCTAAACCTGTGCCTAACCATAATATAACTAACTGATATGTTTCGGAATCACCTGGCATTGTTCATGTATACCTATGCCTTTTGTGGTGTCTAAACCACCTGTTGGAGATGACTAACCCCTGTCTCCTGCAGAATTCAATTGCTTTCTCCCCATATTCATTCCTCGTGCCTAACCCATAGTCCCCCACCTCACCACCATCTCTTCTTCGCCTACCGTCGCATTCCAATCCCCCATCACTGTCAAATGTTTCCCTGCAGGAACACATGTGATTATATCCTCTAACTCATCGTACATCCTATCGACTTCTTTCTCCTTGTTGTTGCTCGGTGGCATGTATACCTGAACAAGTTCGTCGGCTCTTCTTTAATCTCTACGAGTAAAATTCTATCAGTTGCTTGCTCTATGTTGACTATGCTTCTTCTTACCCCTTTATTTAATATTACGGCAACCCCTCGTTGGCTCTCGTCCCCGCTGCTGAATATTACTCTATAATTGTCCCTCCAGTAATCCCCACTATCCTTCCATCTCACCTCGCACAGACCTAAAACATCTTTATTACCTCTTTCCATCTCTCACTTAATATTTTCTAATTTTCCTGTCCTCAACATTATCCTGACATTCCATGTTCCTATTTTAACTACTTTCCTCTTCTTCTGCGTCTTCTGTCCTGCTGCTGTTATTTCTCCCCTGCAAGGGTTTCGTGGGATGATGACCACGGAAGCCTTGCCTCCCCCGCTGCCAGGCATGACACACGGCCTCTTGGGCTGAGTCCCGTAGTTGCCAGGACTCATATTCTCTATAGTGCCCATCATTACATTCTTGGGAGTGATAATTGAGGTGCTTTCCCATTGCCTTCCTCAATAGTGTTTTTAACGTGACACCATCACTTAATGGCCGCCCCACTGGGGTCAGACGCCTTTGCAGCTGCCTCACTGAGGAACAGACGCTGCGTGGACTACCTTTCGTCTGGCTCCTAACCTTCGACCTATCTGGCATGGGTGACCCTACCAGGAGCAATTATTATTACTCCCGCCAGCACAGCTCTAGGGGTCATCGGAACACACAAGCCCTTCCACCATGACAAGGTTGTAGTAATCAACAAAATAGTTGAAGGTGGTTATTTAGGAAGGTTCCACAGACAACATGTCTCTGAGAAAATTCAAAAATAACCAACTGAGGGCATACTATTCATGAAGTTTGGGAATCTTTTGAAGAGACCTCATATTTCTTCCCCTCCTTTGTTTGCCAAACATTCTCCATTCAGTCTTCAAAACCTCACTGCTGATCAATATACATTTCATCCATTTTTCCTGTCTCCTTACGATTTTTACCTCCAATCATCTCCCCTCCCCCACCATAACTAGCACTTCCTCATTTGCTTTCCGTTTGGTCCACTTTCTTCCACCTTCTTCACACCCATATTTCAAAAGCCTCCAATCTATGTCTACCCTTCTGCTTCAATGACCATGTTTCCTCACAGTACAAGACCATGCTCCATTATCAAGGACCTTTAAAGAGCATTTTTTGGCAACCTAACACAATGTCCCAATTCATCAAAAATCATCAGTTTCCCCCTCCTAGTACAAGATTTTTTACTAAATGCAATTCTTTGTTTTATGTCCCCACTACTTGGACCATTTTGGTCCAAAATACTTCTGAGATATGTAGTCTTAAACTGTCCCATCTACTCTAATTTTTGCAATATTTTAACACTTAGCTCAACTCTTCTCTTCTTAGAAAACTGCATAACCTTTGTTTTATTTAGATTATTCTCATCCCATACCTATTAAACTGAGCTTCCAAAGCACTCAGAAGAGTTTGCAACTCCTTGGCTGACTGATAAACTAAAGCTTGGTCATTTACAAATCTAACTGCTTTTATCATTGTCTTCCAACTTTCATTCCTGCCTCCAATTCTTGCCATGCCTCTTTAATCATTTCCTCCACATATACGTTGAACAGCACCGGTGATAATGGACAACCATGCCTTACACCTCTTCTTAACACTGCTCATCCATTCTCTCCATCCACTACTCACACCTGAGCAGGCTGAGACATGTACAGGTTGTGGATTAGCCTTCTGTCCCTCCAATCTATTCCTTTTTTCTGAAACATACTCAGTTTTTTCCAATTCACTCTATCAAACTCTTTCCAAAATCAATGAAACAGACAAATATATCTGATTGTTTTCCATGTTCCTCTAAATTAGTGATCTCATTACTTGTAGTATATAGTGAATATCGTTGTGTGTTTGTTTATGTGCATGATGATTGTCAACTGTCTAAATAAAGAAAGTCAAGGCACCGCCATTTTGGCGTCAGTCTCTCACCTGCCTTTAAGCACGTCGGTTCATTTCAATACACCACAATTGGCGACGAGGATGCCGGCTTTAATGGAGAAATTTATTCCCGAGGAGGAAAGTTGGGATGCGTATGAAGAGCGGCTGGACCAATATTTTATTGTGAACGACTTAAAGGAGGAGGAGACTCATGGGGAAAAAAGGAAGGCCGTATTATTGTCGTCAATGGGGAAATCGGCTTACGGCGTGCTAAGGAATTTGTGTGCTCCGGAGAAGCCTTCGGGTTCTTCATATGGTCAGTTGTGTGAGCTTTTACGAAGACATTTCAGCCCCAAATTGTCCGTTGTTGCTGAAACACACAAATTCCACCAAAGTGTGCAGGGAAAGACAAGTTCTGTGCGAGAGTTCGCCACGGAGCTAAGGAAAGCATCACGAGGATGTAATTTTGGCGCCTTCCTTGACCGGGCTTTGAGGGATCAATTTATCCTTGGACTTCGGGACAGAGATATAGTACGAGCATTATATTTGGACAGAGAAGAGCTGGGGTTTGAAAGAGCAGTGGAGATAGCGGCTGCGCGAGAAAAAGCCGCTGCGAATCCCTCCGCGTGCAGCCTTTTCTCGCCATCAGCGGACCACGAGACAGGGGTCGGCGCCCGTGGAGTAGGCGTCCATTTTGTGAAAGCTGATACCGCGTCAGAAGCGAGCGACCAGCTGGAGGAGCAAGAGGTATATAGAGTCGCTGTCCGCGGGAGGGGGAACCGGCCACATCGGAATCCAGCAGCATCGGGAAAGATTGGCGCCGGAGTGTGCTACTGCTGCGGAAGGAAGGGTCATGCTAGGGCGGAGTGCCGTTTTAGAAATGCAAAGTGCGATATTTGTCGCCGTACAGGTCATTTGAAGGCAATGTGCAATCAGGGTCGCTTGGGTGAGTACCATGAGGTTTATCATCACGAGCCTTTTGTTGAAGGCATTGGGTGCGTACGGATGTGTATGGATGGGAATGTGTTGGAAAACCAAATTAGGGAAGGGGAGCGTAAAAAAAATTTGGAGGAGTTACCAGGATTGTTCAATTTAAAAAGCTCTGTTAAAAATCCTCTTTGGAAAGTAACTATTAAAGTTGACAAGGTAGAGTTAGATATGGAGATTGATACAGGATCGGCCATTTCTGCTGTATCAGAAGAGTGCTATAAAAGACACTTTTCGAATGTCTTTTTGGAAAGCACGGATATCTTGTTGAGAACGTACGCTAACGCCTGTATTAGGCCTGTGGGTATTGTATGGGTACAGGTTCATTTTCAAGGAAGCTTGTTTAAATTGCCATTGTTTGTGGTAAGAAATGGAGGTCCACCTATTTTGGGCAGAGATTGGTTGAAAACTTTCCAATTTAGCTTTTCTTTCCTTAATCTAGGGGTTGTGGGGTCTGTTTTAACAGTGGAGAGTGTGTTGGAAAATTTCTCCACATTATGGGATGATGGATTGGGAACATTCAGTAAAGGCAAAGTCACTCTAAGTTTAAAGAAGGGCACTAAACCTGTGTATTGTGCACCCAGGGCATTGGCGTTTGCTCTCAAATATCGAGTAGATGAAGAGTTGGATAGGCTAGTTACGTTGGGTATCTTGTATCCAGTAGAATTCAGTACTTGGGCAACTCCTATAGTCCCAGTTGCTAAGAATGATGGAAAAGTGAGAATCTGTGGGGATTTTAAGATTACTCTTAATCCTAGTTTGGAAGTGGAAAGATACCCCTTGCCTCGTGTGGAGGAAATTTTTTGCAAACTGCAAGGAGGAGAAAAATTCTCCACCATTGATTTGTCACAAGCTTTTCAGCAGTTGGTATTGGAGGACAAATCCCAAGAGCTGTGTACGATAAACACACATAGGGGTCTGTTTCGCTATTGTAGATTGCCTTTTGGGGTTGTATCAGCTCCAGCTATTTTCCAAAGAATCATGGATCAGGCTATGCAGGGGTTGAAAGGAACTGCTTCTTTTCAAGATGATATTATTATAACAGGGAGGAATGATGAGGAGCACGTGGAAAATTTAAGAAGGGTCCTGCAAAAACTGAGTGAGTTAGGATTTAAAGTGAATAAAGGAAAATGCATGTTTATGAAGGATTCTGTAGAATTTTTAGGACACCGAATAGACAAGGAGGGACTTCATCCAACTGAGTCAAAAATTGAGGCTATTATTAAGTCCCCAGTACCCAAAAATGTATCGCAGCTGAGAGCCATTTTGGGACTAATAGAATATTATTCTAAATTTTTACCAAATTTAGCATCACGGTTGGCTCCATTGCATAGGCTCCTTCGGAAAGAGTCTGATTTTGTATGGACAAGAGAGTGCGATGATGCTTTCAAGGTTGTGAAAGCATCAATTGTTTCAGCAAAAGTGTTAGCACACTACAGCCCTTCTCTCCCTGTAATTTTAGTGTCATGCATCTCCCTTTGGACTTGGGGCAGTTTTGCTGCACCGTTTCACTAACGGACATGAAAGGCCAATTGCTTTTGCATCTAGGTCACTGAGTAAAGCTGAGAGAAATTATTCTCAGATTGATCGCGAGGCTTTGGCAATAATGTTTGGAGTGCGGAAGTTTAACCAGTATGTGTATGGTAGGAAGTTTATGTTGCAAACAGATCATAAGCCTCTGTTATACATTTTTGGGGAAAAGAAGGGAATCCCTCAAATGGCAGCAAACAGACTGCAGCGCTGGGCAATAGTTTTGCAAGGGTATGATTTTCAAATCCGCTATATAAAAGCTGCAGATAATACAGTAGCTGATGGTCTTTCAAGGTTACCTTTAGAGATAGAGGAGGAAATAGTGAAAGACTTTTCATATATCAAATTAGGAGAAAAGGAGTTCCTTCCAGTAAATGCTAAAGGTATTTCTCAAGAGACACGAAAGGATCCTTTGCTTAGTCGAGTGTTGGATTTTTGCATGTTTGGGTGGCCAGCCAAACCTAATGAGGAATATAAACCGTTTACGCATAGAAAAAATGAGCTAACCGTGGAACAAGGTTGCTTATTGTGGGGTAATAGGGTGACCATCCCAGAAAAGTTGAGATCCCTGGTATTGAGGGAGTTGCATGCTGGCCACCAAGGTATTGTTAAAATGAAATCTTTGGCTAGGTCTTATGTGTGGTGGCCTAGTTTGGATGAGGCCCTAGAGTCATTGGTGAGATCTTGTGAGTCTTGTGCAGTAAATAAGCCTTCGCCTGTTAAAGCCCCTCTGAAGTCTTGGGATAGACCTGAGGGACCATGGGTCCGTTTACATATAGATTTGGCTGGTCCATTTTTAGAGAAAATATTTCTAGTAGTGGTTGATAGTTCAACAAAATGGCCAGAGGTTATGCAGTTAAAGAATGGTGGGGCTGAGGAAATTATCAGTCATTTACGGGGTTTGTTTGCTGTGTTTGGGCTGCCAGAGCAAATCGTTAGTGATAATGGGTCCCCATTCACATCGGGTGAATTTCAAAATTTTTGTAAATTGAACGGAATCTTACACACATTCTCTCCTCCTTACCATCCAGCTACTAACGGTGCGGCGGAAAATCTGGTGAAGTGTTTTAAAAATAAGATTAAGACTCTGCTGCATTCAGGGGTTCCATTGCACATTGCCTTACCACAGTACTTGTTTAATTATAGAATAAGTCCCCATACTGTCACCGGAGAAGCACCTAGCAAAATGATGTTTGGACGACTACTCAGGTCTCGCCTGACTCTCCTCAAACCTAGTGTCAGCAAGACTGTGGCTCTCAGACAGAGACTGTTGGAAATGCCTCAGACCAGAGTGTCACTGTTAAGGCATTTTCAGGTGGGTGACGAAGTGTGGGCCAGGGCTTATGGGAGAGGTGGTGCTAAGGACTGGGTACAGGCTACGGTGACAGGAGTACTTGGGTCCCGGAACTACCATGTCCAAACCGAGCAGGGACACATTTGGCACAGACACATAGATCAGTTGAGGGGCAGAGCCAAAGTAGCAGAAGGGCCTCACACAGTGTGTGATGAGGTTAGCAGTCCTGAAGCAGTGAAGACGTCAGTGCATACCCCCAGTGCATACCCCCATGTCAGTGCCTACCCCATTACCAGTGCCTCCCTTAGTGCCTGTGTCCTCCTCAAATGAAGATGCTGAACCAGTAGGATACTGGGAGTCCAGGAAGGTAGACTCCACTGAAACATTACCGGTGAAGAACAATGTTGACATTGGTCAAAGGCGATATCCTCAGAGGTTGAGGATCCCAAAAAAGAAGTGGAGTATTAAAAAAAAAAGGGCATAATGTTGTGTTAGCCAATCAGTCCATATTTGCCCATTGCCTCTGTCTTCTTTTTTTTATCATTTTTTTTATTTTCCTGGGGAGGGATGTAGTATATAGTGAATATCGTTGTGTGTTTGTTTATGTGCATGATGATTGTCAACTGTCTAAATAAAGAAAGTCAAGGCACCGCCATTTTGGCGTCAGTCTCTCACCTGCCTTTAAGCACGTCGGTTCATTTCAATACACCACATTACTGCAATGGCATCACTCGTGTCTCTCCCCTTCCTAAACCCAAACTGATCATTCCCTAAGTAATCAGTTGCCCTGCTCTTCATCCTTTTGTTGATGATCCTGAGAACTACTTTAGCTGCATGGGATATCAAACTTATTGTTCTGTAGTCCTCACATGATGTAGCATTTACCTTTTTCAGAATAGGAACTGACACTGATCACACAAAGTCTTTCGGCCAGATTCCTTTCTTATAGATACCACAAATCAGTTCATAAAGACTTCCTTCCACATTTTCCTAAACATTTCAGTAGTTCTGCAGGATTGTTGTCTACCCCCACAGCCTTGCTTGGTTTCATCTCCCTTAGTGCTCTTTCTATCTCACTGTTGAGCATGCCTGGACCTAAACTATCTACACCTACTTCAAATCCTCTTTCTATGTCTAGCCTTGCTGGCCGAACCTTGTTAACTATCTCTTTATCATACAGTTCTTGCATATTCAGCAAAATCTTGCTTAATGAGCACCTTGCAAAGCAAATGAATCACATTATGAGGCAAATTGTTGGTCTGAAAAGTGACTAATTTAATAACTAACTTTTAGCAGGCTAAGTGACAAGAAGAGGGGAATTCTTATAATCATTGTATGCCTGCGACCTTGTGTTTAGCACTCGTTCCACTGGCCTTAGTGTCTCTAGTGATCACTCATTTTTCCAAATTTGTGTTCAGGCTTCAAATTAATGATTATTTGGTATAAAGAGCAATGATATTTTATGCATAATTTGAAATATGACCCTGAAGAAAATTCCATAAGAAGAGAGCCACAGAAGAATACAAATAACAGTAGAAATGAACAATCATTGAAAATTGTGAACAAGGTGTGAGCTTGACTGATCTAGTATGCACATCAACAATCAGTCAACCACAGTGATTTACACTTTCTTCAAGAACAAGGACAAAATTAAGGAGAAAGATGCTTCAAAGAGCTACATCTACGTAATGTGGGCATATTCTTTATGGTGATGACAGGTTGCTTCTCATACAGATAATAGGAAAGCAATTGCAAAGCAACTGCAATGATACACTATTAACAAGAATACTATTTGAGAGAATGGAAAAGTGATTTTTGCCAACCTCATTGAGAAGACAAGGATCATCAATGGCCAAAGATGTATTTAAAGGGGGCCATGCCTGGTCAAAAGAAGTTAATGAGAAGAACCGTAATCTACATCATTGTGAGACATTGTGAAGCAGCAAGCTCTGAGTCAGAGGAAGAAGAGAACTTCATTGATGACATCAAGAAACTCATTAATTCTGTAGGTTACCGGCCTTAAGAGATTTTTGTGAAGAGACGGGTCTCTTCTGGAAGAAGATACCAAAGTAGACCTATACTTCTACATATAACAGTAGAAGAGAATGCATTGCCTGACCAAAAGGCAATGAAAGGCTGTCTCAGGTGGCCATTTTGTGCAAATACAAGTGGCGACTTGAAAATTAAAGCCTTGCTTGTTTACAAAAGCCCAAGAGTCTAAAGGTGTTAAGTCCAAAACAGCAGAATAATGAGGTGTGGAGATCATGGGATATTGTTGCATTTTATTATGCGTGCCAGATGCATTATCCTAATAAGGAAGAGGCAATGTGTGCCAGAAATTCAATCAATACTAATTCCAAGTTCCATTTTTACAAAATTTTGAAACGTCTTAAAAAAAATACCTCCAGACAGCTCTCTAGTAAAAGAATTAGGTGGGTATCATAGATAATCAACTGTTTTATTTAGATTCTTTTTTGTTTTTACAAATCGAGTTCGCATTCCCGGTTGCTTCATTCCATGATATGTAGAAGAAAAGATAAACAGTACTCATGATCCTAATAAATTTGAATTTACTTCTCTTTGAATAAACATTGGATATAATTTTTTTGGCATGGAAATCATTATATTTTACATTATTTGATTTTCAAAAAGCTATTCCACTAAATGTATCTTTCGCTTTAAAAAAAAAGATTGCGGCTTGAATTATGCTTATTTTATGAGGTTTCACTGTATTCCTTCCACCTCTCTTGGATCATTCCTAGTTTAACTAGTGTTTTTCTTGACTTATCTCTGATTGTTAACAAAGATTTTCCCTTCATACTTCCTCACAATGCTTTCACCTTATACAGATAAGACACCTATTTCACTCTTTTACTATAAACTTACCATATCCTCACACTGCTTCTTTCACCACACTTCTATTCATGCCTCAGTTTATTATTAAACTCTTAATAATTCCTTCAATCTAACTCCACATTTATATTCTTCCTTTTCCTTCCCTCATCCATCTTTCTAATCTCTCAATTCCAATCTCTCATCCATAACCCATAGCTTCTTTATCTTTTTTCCATTTACCATTCCCATTGTTTCCTTGTCCTTTTTTCATTGACATTTCCTATTTTTTTATTTGTGGCTCTTGATATACAGTTTTTGATGCTTCCACTTTTCTTTTAAAATGCCCCACTCTCTTTCCTCAATCATGATTTTCTCTACAATTTGCTTGTACTCATTTTTTGACCCAATTAGTGCTTCTTCATTTTGTTTTTGAAACTGTCTTTCTTGTTTTACCCTTTTGAATTGGACACTTCACTTCATGACTACTAAATTGTGATCAGAGTCTGCATCTACTTCTAGGAAACTGCAAATTGGTCACACTGTTCCTAAATTTGTGCTTAAACATTGTATAATCTAACTGACACCTTTCTGGGTCATCTGGAATTTTCCACATACACCTATGCCTTTTGTGGTGCCCTAACTGAGTGTCGGTGATGATGAACCCCCATCTCCTTCAATTGCTTTCTCCCTGCAGTTATTCCTTGTACCTAAACCATAATCCCACATCTCACCACCATCTCTTCCTTCGCCTACCATCACATTCCAATCCCCCATCAATATCAAATATTTCCCTGCATAAATACATGGGATTATGTCCTCTAACTGATCATATATCCTATCAACTTCATCCTCCTTATAATTGCTTGGTAGCATATATACCAAACAACGACCAAGTTTGTCAGTTCTGCTTTTATCTCTACTAGTAATATTCTATTTGTTGCTTACTCTATGTTTACTACACTTCTGCCTACCTTTTTATTCCATATTATAGCAACCTCTCATTGGCTCTCATCCCCCCCTATGTATATTACTCTATAACTATCACTCCAGTAATCCCCAATAACCTTCCATCACACCTTTCATAGACCTAAATTCCGGTTTAAAAAATATTTCCGGTTTCCTTCTTTTGCTTTATATTCTCTAATTTTCCTGCCCTCAACATTGTCCTAACATTTCAAGTTCCTATTCTAACTAATTCGGTCTTCTTCCTTGGCGTCTTCTGTGCTGTGGATTTGGTCACTTTTGCTTTGCAAGGATTTCATGAGATTACAAACACAAAATCCTAGTCTCTTCCTCTGCTGGGACACATGGCTAATTTGGCTGGGTTCAGGGCTCATTTTCTCTATCCTGTCCATCATAGAACTCTTGGGAATAATAAATGATGAGGTTTCCTGTTGCCTTCCTCAATAATGTTTTTAACTTGACACCATCTCTAAGGCCGCAACACTGGGGTCAGATGCCTTTACAGCCACCTCACTGAGGAATAGATGCTGCGTGAACTACCTTTCGTCTGGCTCCTAACCTTTGACGATGGGTGGCCCTAACAGGATAAGAGCAAATATCATTGCTCCCACCATCAAAGTTATTAGTTATACAAATAACATAATCAGAATGCACAAGCCCTTCCATCACACCAAGGTCCATTGGGAGGGCTAGTTTTGGATAGTGCATGTTATATACATGAACAAATATGAAGTTCAAGTTAGAGCTTGAAACAAAGGAAGACTAACTTCAGGCATATAACATGAAGAAGAAGTGTCGAAAGGGAAATTGTGTTCATGCACCTAATGATGAACTTAAGGAAGTACCTCAAGTCCCTCACACTACAGTCATATGTAACCAGATGTCTTACTTCTACATGCACCCCAGGAAGTCATCACATCACCACAGCAAATAGCTTCAAGTTTAGATGACTGCATTTGTATGTACCATTTATACCTTCAGTACATAAGTTCATTGGAAGATCTCATCTGTAAACATAATTAACTTAAGAGGAAAATATTCATGAAGCACAAGGTAGTGTATGCCTTATAGACACACTGGCATACCTTATAGACAGGTTCTCAAGAAGACCATCATGCTTCTCCAGCTGGGCTTTTAGAGCTTCATACGTTATGGCACCACGATGCTCTGAGTCTGCATCTTCAAAGAGAGCAGCCGTCAGGTCTTCCACCTGTTCTTCACTGAACTGCATTCCATTCTCCTCCATACAGGCCCTCATCACATGCTGAAGCTCTCGGTGCTGAATGAGGCCATCACCTGAATAAATAGCAGCAAAATTCAGTCATGTTTAAGATACCCAAATAAGTAAGCACGTGACATAGTGTTTTCACCACCAGCTAGATTAATCCTAATTAGAAGACAGGCTAATGAAAATAATGTGAGTCATTAAGGTAGGAAACTGCTTTTTCTTGATAATTATTATGAACCACTCACTCCTAGAGAGTTGGTGTAGAGATTCTACCAAGAAGAGCCTTAAGGCCCAAAATGATAGCTATTTTTCTCAATATTTGTAACATCTACCAAATAACAATCTGTTCATTAGATAAATGTAACCATTTAGTTTTTGTGAAAGAATATATATACCCTCCCAAGTCATCCTGGGATACAAGGTGATTGTAGTGCTAATATTTAAAGATTCTTCCTTGTGAAGGGAAAGGAGGAGTCTCAATTCATACATGATTCGTATTTGTTGATATGTTTCTTATTTTAATGTTTTTGTGATTAAATGAGTTACATCTGTCAAGATCCAAATTGTACTTGTATAATTCAATAAGGCAAAAATACATATTGTGGACCATAAGATTAACTTGTAACAGTTTTTAATAAAACAATTAGGCAATTGATTTTCACAAAAAAATAAATATTGCCTCCATCCAAACGCATTAACTTCCTTAGTAACAGTGAGCAAAGCTTCACATATGAATTGCTAATTTGATCACGTTTAATAGTATATATCCTCCAGCAATATTAGTAATGCCATTATAATCCATAATAGGATGAGAATGCCTCTATAATTTAGAGAAATGATGTACAGATTTTATTCAGTGCACCTAAGAAAAGATGTTTATAGCCTTAGAATATTGCTTGGTCCAGTCTGAATCATATTCACTCATTCAAGGCATTCCACCGATTAAAGGTAGATTTTAGATCGTCACTAATGAATATTATCTTCTTTTTGTGACAAGAACTTCCTCCTCATCGCCCCACATTATTTCCTTCTTAAAAGCTTTGCCGCTTCAGCCTGCCTTCATCCTTGTTAAAATATAGTCTACTCTCTTCCTTCCTGCTCACCAAGCTTTCTCCCTTCTATCATGCTATCAAAATCCTGTTAACTATATGTATTTCCTCCATACATTCTTTCTCTACCTTTTATATATTTCACTTATCAACATTCACTCTACCATATTAGAACATGCAATGCTGATGGACAACAATCTTCATCTGCCAGGTGCTATATTTTTTCTTTTCATTAAATACTTTCATACCATCGGATTTAGTAAATTATTTTAATTTTTTTGTATGAAATAATCAAATATATTTTTTGGTCTTTTTTCTGAAATGTAAGAGTGCAAAACCACCCCAATTTGCCTTGCTGTATCTGAATAGATAGGGCAAAGGAGTTTAAGCGTGGGTGTAAATCCACAAATGACAAACATTGTCCAAAATAATTGACAAAATCCAGGATATGGTTTCGTGTGATGGACATATCAAAGTTTGCAAAATAGTTGAGGCCACAAGCCTCATAATCAAAAGGTAAAGTGATCTCAATTTTACACAAAAAATTTGGTCTGAAATAAATATTGTCAAGATGGATGCCACATATGCTTTCAGTGAAAAATAAACTAAATTGCATGGTTGAATTGGAGGGCACTCTTTTGCCCCAGTTTGGCACTTTTTAATTGCAATTCTGACAAGTTTATGCATCAATACATAACTGGGTAGTAACAGTAGAAGAAAGAAGAAGTGCATGCCACTTCCATGGTACCAATCCACTATTTCTATGGCTGACACCTCCTTAGTAGTTTCATGGGAGGCAACCAACAGCCGAGGTCATTTGCACCATAAGGGATGAATAGGAAAGGAGAAAGGGTGGAGAGAAACCTGGCATTGGTATAAGTCTACTCTTAACATAAGGCACCAAGGGGTCTGCAGGTTGATGTCCCATCTGACAGACAAAGTACTCAATCCATTAAAGTGCTCTCCACAAAGCACCTAAAGAAGGCATCAGGCAATCACTGAAAAATATCTGCAGTTTCCAGGATTTGAATCTAGGCCCTGAGTGGGAGGCCAGTATGTCACCACCATGTAGCCACTGGCCATCTCAATCCCTCCTCACATGGTTGTGGATGAAACATGAATATGCTACTACACTCTAGAGACCAAGGAACAGTTGAAACAGTGGGTTTCTAAATGCAATTCCAATCCAAAGAAGAAATAGACAGTGAAATCGGCCACCATGGAAATGAGTTTCCAGAATTTCCAGTTTTTGGGATACATGCACAATCATCTAAAATGATTAATTCATGAAGTTTTCCTGGATTTTCCCCAGGTTTATGCTTGATATGTTTTACAATTTCTTGTTCACCCTGTGCTCAGATGAAAGTTTTGGAAAGGTTAGGACATATTGACAGTGTTGATGGGAAATGATGGAAGGAAGATTAAACACTGGATGAACTCTTTCCATGGATAATTATTAAAAATGTTACCTTAAGTGAAGGTCATGTTGTAACATAACTCATAGAACTAACCATTAGGTTAATCCAACTGAGCTCATGGCAAAAAATGGTAAATGACTTGATGTAGTGGGTGTCTTCAGATCTGACAGACAGTGTGATGAAGTAGTACAATAGTTTGGAGACAGATGGATATCTGAGAGTGCTAAATCAGGAGAATAGGGGGGATGGCCAAGCAAATCGTATCCCAAATTCCATAGTTTTCCCATTGCCAATGAACTCTTGTGAGCAGGTGGCAGCAGGTTGACCTGATGAAAGATGATTTTTTTTCTTCAAGCCATGCCTCTTCTTGTGAATTTTGGCATCCAGCTGCTCAAGAAGGTAGGAGTAATATTCACCTGTAATTGTTCTATCTTTTTCAAGGTAACCAATTAACAGGGTCCCTTTCACATCCCAAAACACACTGGCCGTGACCTTTCCCGCAGATGTGATCGAATTCGCTTTCTTTGCCACTAAACCATCGCTTTCCATCCATTGCTTCGACTGCTGTTTTGTCTCTGGCGTATATTGGTGGACCCATGTCTCATCCATGGTGACAAATCGCCACACAAAATTGGTTCTTTCCCTCTTGAATTGGTCTAAACATTGCTGCAAAAATCATTTGCACATTTGCTTTTGATTCAGCATATGTGGTACCCACCTTGTGCAGACCATTCGCATCCCTAATTTTTTGTGCAAGATGTTTCACACCCTTTCTTCCGACATCCCCACGGTCTTAGCTATCTCACTCACCGTCACTTGTCTATCATCCAACATAATATCGTGCACCTTTTCAATGGTTTCTGGTGTGGTTTTGGTCTTTGGCCATCTTTCACATGGGTCATCTTGGAGGTCACATATAAATTCAGCTGCCCACTTTTTTACGGTTGACATTGAAGATGCAGAGTTCCCATACACTTTTGTCAACTTTGGATGAATTTCCTTAGTGGAAATAGCTTATATATAATGGAAGAACTTTATGGATGCACAAAATACAAGTGTTTCCATTTTAACAAAAAACACAAAAGATGTCTACTGCAATAATTTGTCTAAACGAACTACTTGAGAGAACAAGTTGAAATTTGTCTTATGAACTAATGACTAATGACATATGCAGGAAGACAGGTATGATAAATTTTTGCCGATTGGAACGCCATCTCTGTATCAGGCAGAGAACTTTTAATTTTACCCTTGTAATTTATACAGTAATATACAGACTTATTTTGAAGCCATTGTATTCATTCAATTTTTTGCAATTTATTGTTGCAACTTATTTTTATCATTTCCCAAAAATTTTACAATGATTCATTTTATTCCAAATGTGTATTTATTATTTATTTTATTATTATGGTGATTATTATTATAATTACAGCTGTACCAATATATATGACATAATCAACTAGTTTAATTTTGTAAATAAGTTTTCAAATAAACCTGCAATTTCTCTATCATTATCAGTTCATATTACCTTTAAATTTAAATTCAACATTTATACTCTAATGTAAATATTTGATAATTTAACTTCTGCAATCCTTTCAATCATTCATCTCAGAATATTATTTTTATTTCATTCCATTGCTTTTATCAATGATTGGAATGGAAATATTTAAAATGGGAGAAAAACCAGGACGTGTGTTTTACATTGAGTCATTGAATTGAGATTTTTGCAATAGTTTAGTACACACTTTGCAGGGTTGGATGTGCAATATTTTCCCTCCACTGTACAATGGCTCTACTTTTTTTGTTCACCCAAAATAAAGAGGTAATAAATGCAATGTGATTTTTCAGTGCAAATCAAATTAAATACACAATTAAAGGAATAGCATTCATTTCATAAAAATGACTAGGCAAATATATGATTCAAAATATACTGGAATTCTTAATGAGCTAGGGCATATTGCATTAAAAACCCTTTGGAAAGTATTGAGTTTTAGAGATCATCAATGGATATGATTCAGAAACTGTTAGCCATAGAAAGAAGGAAGTAACATGAGCACAAAGATAGAAATGCAACCATCCATGACTAGCCATTGGTGCAAATAAGTAAATGTGAACACTGACTTACCAACTTGTAAAATACTGAATTAAATGAGTAGAACCATTTTTCAAACTTATTCAAAGATAATTTAATGAATCCTGAATATTAAAATAATCTGGCATCATTCAATAATATTCAGTCACCAGCAAATATTTTAAATTTTGTTGTAGTGTTCCAATATACATATTGCTGAAAAGAAGAATTTTTATTCACCAAAATACTATACTTCAACTACAGTCATTATTATGTAAAATCACTCATCTATAATACATTTAATGGTGCCCTCTTGGATGGAATCAATAATGTAGTCACATAAAATGAAATTTTGTCAAAATGCCCACTGCCCATCAACATGGGAAAGAAGGAGAGAGAAACTGGGCAACAACCCAGTGGAACGTTCAGGTCCTCATGTTAACCTTAATGTGGCAATGAAGATGGAGCATTAACATTTGAATGCATATATTCACTTGAATACTTTGACAATATCCAATTGGTATTTATTAAATAATATTAAGTAAATTATTGTTGGATCAATATTACCAATTGCCTGAATATACACACAAGAAATGGGAACAACTTTTGCATAACTGATTAACCACATTTTCTAATTATAGTACACCATAGAACAATAATAATATTTCACATGAATATGATAACAGCTTTGTGTATAAGCCCTGCTTTTGCAAAGTGACAGACTGTTTGAATATAGCCTTGAAGTAAATAGCACACCAATTCATTAAAGGTGAACAAATGCAGCATGTATGTGTACAGTCAGCACTGTCTCAATAAAACAAGTAATGTTACACTTACCATCAATGTCATACACTTTGAAGAGGAACCGGATCTTATCGTCTGGGGATTGTCCTGCAAACTGATGCATGGCATCAATGAACTCCTGTAGTGAGATGGATCCTGAATTATCTCTGTCGAATATCTGGAACACCCTCTCCGTGAAAAATGGCTGCATAGTGAAAATAAGAAATATAC
Organism: Hetaerina titia; assembly: GCA_037158775.1. NCBI lineage: Eukaryota > Metazoa > Arthropoda > Insecta > Odonata > Calopterygidae > Hetaerina > Hetaerina titia. Next base: position 117,072,406 of record CM073773.1, on the reverse strand, counting down.
ATACATCATAGATCATTCCAGAGTCCATTCATAAGAAAAAAATGGATATGTAGAAAAAGAGATGCCATATAAAAAGCCATTGAAATCATGCAAGCACATTACTGAACACTTTTTATTTTGAACACTTTCTTGTCTCACTAGAGGAAAAGCAAATTTAGCTAAATTCTTTTACAGGCAATGTTTCCATTAAAGTTAAATTTTTATGGGAGAATAACAATCAGTACATATCATTTAGACTTCTCATTGTCCATACTTATTCATTCCTCAGCATTATCAGGTATATCTGGAAGGATCCAGCCTTACAATATTTTAAGAAAAACAGCTGCTCTTAGGACAATAAGGAGGCCTTAGCTCCTTTGAAGTACTCCCCTTGGAACCTTACACACTTATCTCAGCACCTCTTTCACCTTTGAAAACAATCAGCAATGTCCTCGGAATGGTCACCAACTCCCTCATTGCGTTCTCCTTTATCTTGTCAACATCAAGAATTCAAAAAAATCAGCCAAATCTCCTTCCTATGTTGAGGCCAAGACTAAACCTAGTTAGTTTTTTGACTGTTAGACAATGAATGAAATAAGACCCTGATGCTGAGTGTCAGAGTAGTTGCATAGTTTGGCAATATGTTTAGTGTGTACACTATAGATATATAACCCATTTAGCCCATAAGCCCAGGTGAAGCTGGTTGGTGTGGATTGTGAAAATCCCATATGCTCCACTTACTATAGATCCAAATACACTGGAACCTTGCTTAATGAGGAGCACCTCGCATAGCAAGTGATTTGTATAATTAGCAAAAATATTTTGACAGAAATAGACTCCCTTAATGAGCAAATTTTTGTATGAGTAACAAGGAGAGGGGAACTCTTGGAATGATTGAGTGCCTGCTACTTCAGTTTGCATTCAGCTCTCATCCTGCTGGCATTACCAGTGATCACACATTTTTCTAAACTTGTGCTTATACATATTATTTGTGATAGTTTTTGGACAAAGTTTAATGATATTCTTTGCATAGATTTACAAATTTTTCCAAAGAAAATCTGCTGGAAGACAACCATAAGAGAATTAAAAAAAACTCTAGAAATGAAAAGAAAATTACTGAACAGTGGGAATAACATATGAGCATGGCTGTTCTAGCATGTACATACAATCAGTCAACATCAACAATTTGCATTTTCTTCTACAACAAGGATAATATTAATGAGATGGCTGTCTCAAAGAGGGTGGCAAGAATATCTGCAAAATGGTCAAGTATTCTCAACAATTTTGAAAGGCTGCTACTAATATGGATAAAAAAAAGCAATTGTAATGCAACACTTAATGGGAATACCATTTGTGAGAAGGCAAAAGTGATTTTTGCTATCCTCATTAAGAAGATTCCAGAATCATCAAGGGCTATTTAAGAGGAGAGGAGAGTGTTTAAGGCATGTTTTGAGAAGTTTACAAGAAGAACCATCATCCACAGCATTGTGAGGCATGGTGAAGCAGTAAGCTCCGACTCTAAGACAGTAGAGAACTTAATCAACTACTTCAAGATGCTCGTAGATTCCAAGGGTAACCTGCTACAACAGGTTTTTAATTGTGACAAGACGCATCTTGTAGAAGATGCCAAAGCAAACCTATATTTGAATAATAACGATAGAATAGAATGTATTGTCCAGTCACAAGTCAATGAAAGGCCATCTCACGCTGCTATTTTGTGCCAATGCAAGTGGAAATTCAAAAATGAAACCCCTGCTTGCATACCGGTGAGAAACTCTATGAGCCTTAACAAAGTATAAAGTCAAAAAAGTGGGCTAAATGTTATGTGGAACTTGTGGGAAAATATTACATCATGTTATGCACAAGAGGTATTGCCCAAATTGCGATTGCACAAGAGGTATTGCTATGTGCGCCAGGAATTTATTTATTGATAATGCCGTTACATTTTTGCAGTTACAAAAATGTCCCCCGACAATTTTCTAATAATAAGGAATTAGGTATGTAGCATAGATAAAAAAACTTTGTACTTGAACCATTTTCTGTTTTTACAAATAGAGTTGGCATTTCCAGTTGCTTCATTCCATGATAGAAAAAAGATAAAAATAATCCACGATCCTAAATAATGTCTATATAATTTTCTTTGAAAAAACCTTGCACATAATTTATTTTTTTTTGGCAGGAAACTTATTAACGTATTTTATTTTAATTTATATGCAAAATATTGTTTGACTAAACGTGTGTTTCACTTTATGGGAAAGATTGTGGAACAAATAATGCTCATTATAGAAGGTTCCACTGAAGCTGCATTCTCCAAATTATTGGTATAAATATGCATGAGGCTTGAATAAGTTGGAGCAGAATAGCTGTAAATCACGGATGGAGAGGTTACCAAGCCAATGCATTTAGTCAAGAGTCCCATAAATTGAAACAGGAAGCACCTTACATTTTTTGATATTACAATCTTTCGAAATTCCTCTCGTCTTATCTCTCGCTGGTCTCCCACAGTGTCCCGAAACAATTTCTCCAGCCATTCCAAACTAGCCTTGTCAATTCCACACCGTGGCCTGAAATCAAGAAGAATCATATTAAAGTCATGTCAATGACATTGTCAGCACTTCCTGATGAACCTTATCATGAAGTTCATTTATAGATATATACTAATAATATTAACATAATATTTGTGGAGGATATTGGATGGGCTATGTTTTACCTATATCATCCTTCTGTATTGATGAAAACACATACATTGGATAATTTGCTTGAGCTTTTTCAGTGAACTAAAATTCCAATATACATATTTTTTTAAGTTAAACAAGGATAATATAACCTTTTTACAACAACAAAGGCACGTGATTACTTTCATGTAATTGATAAAAAAACAGAGCTGATTTCTCAAAAAGCAATAAGAAAGGGAAAAATTCATACAATGGAAAAAACAAAGACAAATGTGAAATACAAAGTGAACCCTAGAAGGACAAACAACTCATCTGTTAATTTACCTTTTTTTTACAAAATTAAGGTAACCAGAGGGTATTCCACTCCAAACACTATATACATATTAATGGTGACAATGAAACTTTTTACAGAACATGGAAATGCAACAAACAAAATTAAGGAATCCAACACGAGTTTGTGGTACTATGGATAATAGCAACACAAATATGTACTTTTAACAAAACCTCCCCTTGCTGGGTATCTTCCATACTTATATTATAAAATAAAATATGACCATCTTTTGAAATTATCATTCAGCCAACTTTTTTCCTGAGAGGACTATAAATTCCCGTGAAATCCATTCCAAGTACTTGAGAATAGCCTTGTGGAAGTTACTTGTGTGGCTCTGTCTCCCTCTAATGTCAGCTTGGTACTCTAAAAACACTTGTGCCCCTAACTATTTTCTCGAGGACCTCTTAAAAATTCCCCACATGTTTATGTCTTGAAAACTATCTCTTCATCCTTTGCCCTTGCCTGATAACATTGATCAGATCTATTTATCATATTTGCAAGTTATTAATTCAATATTGGATTCCCTTAACACTAAAAAATATACATTTGATTGTTCTTTGACCTCACCAAGGCCTTTGATAACATAAATCATGAAATTCGTGGATGTCTCCATTTTTCGGGTTCCCGCCGCATTGGTAGTCATGCTTGACGAAAGTTTCGCCTGGATTTCACCAGGCGTCTTCAGGTCGAAGTGCCGATATCATTTTGGCTGCGCTTATATAGCCCTTGCTCTCTCGCTGCTGCGTTGTGATTGGCTGGTTTATGGAACACTCTCTTCCAGGCGTTCGTCAGGTGGTAACCGTCTTCCCGGTTGAAATTTCTCGGCGTTTTTGTGATCTCAATTGATTCTCTAATCAGCCGAGGATAGTATCTTCTTTCCTTGGCGATTATCTCGGCTTCGTCAAATTTGATGTCGTGTCTGGGTTCGCTCCAGGCATGCTCGGCGACTGCTGATAGGCTGAATTTCTTATTCTTTGTTGCCCTGTTGTGTTCTTGCAGGTGGGTCTTCATTGACCTGCTTGTCTCGCCGATATACGATTTGCCGCAAGAGCAAGGCACGCGGTACACACCTTCGAGAAGACCTTTCGGGATCTTGTCCTTGGGCCTTGGAATTATCTGGCTTATTTTTCTCACGCAGTTAAATCTTGTGAAAATGTCTTTCTTCTTCAGGACCCTCGAGATCTTTTCGCTTGTGCTGGCGATGTAGGGGATGATGGCATAGGCTTTTCAGTTTGATGCTTCTCCTTGTCGGGTATCTGGTGGCGTTTTTCCACTTTAGCGGTCCTTTTCAGGACCAATTCTTCTTCGTATCCATTCATCTTCAGTGCCGTCATCAAATGTTCCTTTTCCTTGGCCAATGATTCTGCATCCAAAAGTTTGTATGCGCGATGCAGGAGTGTTGTCACGAGTGATGCCTTCTGGGACGGGTGATGATGTGAGTGGGCATTCAGGTAGCGGTCAGTATGGGTGGCCTTCCTGTATACTGAGTGGCCGATACTCCTGTTGGTCCTCCTCTTCACCATTATGTCCAAAAACGGGATTTGGTTGTCTTTTTCGGTCTCCATAGTGAATTGTATTGCCGGATGCTGAGAGTTGAGGTGCTCCAGGAATCTCTGCAGTTCTTCAGGTCCATGTGGCCAAATTACTATATTAACATCCACGAATCCTGAATGCCATGGAAGACTACGATCCAACATTAAATCATGAAATGCTTACTCTTTAATTGTCAACGGTCAGAAATATGTAAGTTTTTCAATAACACCTAAGAAAATACAAGAGAAATCCATAGTACCAGAAAAGGTTTCCTTTTCATAAGCCACCCCTCTCACTAGACTTCTGTTTAAGTTTCAGTAATATCCAATACATTTCATAGTTGATTGTGGAGGAACAATTTTGCTTATATACAAAAATGGAAAAAAATTAGATGAAATTTCCCCAGAGAAAACTTTTCTTGAACAGTGCTGCCATCTTCAGGCTTAGGTCAGAAACATTTCTGACTCTTGCAAATATATTACCAGGACGAGAAATTTACTTCAGTACTGATCCGTACTCAGAAATACAATAAAACTAGGACCTCATGAAATGGTCATAGAAGGTACTTTACTAATTACCAGCATGTATAAAATGCACAAATGGCATGAAAATCGAAATTGAAAAACATTTTAATGAATAATATTAATTTTTCTATGGATGACTATGAAAATGGCAAATTAAAAATGTAATTCATACATTCATTATTCAACTCCAATATAGCTATATGCTGTTTTTTTGTCATATATACATTTTTCTATTTTTGTATGTGACATACACTTAGCATGCCTTATGCTATGTATTTTCACCCATTACTATGATACCTGGGCAAATAAAAATTATTATCATTACTATCAGTATTTCAGCAATGTATACTATTGGCAAGCTTATAACCCATTACAGTGGAACCTCGAACAACAAGCATACTTCATTCTGGGATATTCCTCACATAGTAAACCACTTGTTCAGAGAAACCACTTTTTGCACATAAATTAATGTAAAATGAGATAATCCATTCCATAACCAAAAAAATAAATTATGCAAGTGTGTGCCTTCTCACAATTGATATTCCCAGTAAGTGTTGAATTGCAATTGCTTTTTGTTTATTCATATGAGAAGCAACCTTTCAAAGTCGCTGAGAACACTTAACCATTGGGTAGATATTCTTATCACTCTTTTTGAGGAATTTATCTCATTAATTTTGTCCTTGTTCTTGAAGAAATTGCAAATTGCTGACGTTGACCATTTGTATGTCCATGCTAGATAAGTCATGCTCACATGTTTTTCCTGCTTTTCAGTAATTTTACTTTTCATGTCTACATTTTTTAATTCTCTTAAGACTGTCTTCTCATGGATTTTTCTTTGAGGACATTTTTTAAACTTTGCACCAAAATATCACAAATAATATGTCCAAACATAAATTTGGAAACATTTTTGATCACTAGTAACACTAAGATGCTAGTGGAATGAGTGATAGACTCAAACTAAAGTAGCAGGTACACAATCATTCCAAGAATTTCACTCTTCTCTTCACTCGTTATTCAAAAGGTTGCTCGCTAGCAGAATAATTTTCAGGACCAATATTTTTGCTCATTATGCAGCAAGGACATTAAACAAGGATCCACTCTATTTGGTACATTTTAAATTTCCTCCTTTGACATTTAATATTCGCTAAAAGGTCAACATTTTCAGTTTGTCAGTTAATATTATCTACTAAATCTCTGGTCTCTTCATGACAGAATGCAGGGCAACAGGAACTTCCAATTTCCTGTGATGCTACTATGAGAGTCTCTCCTTCATAGGAGTTCATCCACTCTAATCCAACTACTCAAGCACTATTTTCTACGATTGTAGGCAAGTGATGGGTCAAGCAATATTTAACGTATTGCCAATGCAATATAAACTCAATAGGTAAAATATGTATAATCCTGGCAGTGGTCCCACCTTGAGTTGCTGAGATTGGCAATAAACTCCATTACTTGATCAGCTGTCACCACTCCGTCTGAATCTTGATCCACCAAGCGGAAAAGTTTGTCCAATATCTGCAAATAACAAAAAGCAGTGATAAATATCAAGTAAATGAATTTAATGAAGAAAATTTTTACTGTTTAGAATTCCTCATAATTATAATAACAATATTACTAATAATGTTGCAAGTTCCATATCAAGAAAATCATGGTGGAATTGTATTCATGAAAGGGCATATTAGGAAGTCAAGAACCTTCTGTCATCTCCTTCCCGAATCAGTTCCCTTTCTGCCATGGTATAATAATAATAAATTTATAATAATAATTTTATTTCCCCAATTGATAAATGCATAGTATGCTACAGAATATCTTAAAATTATGTTTTTCATATAGGGTGCATCAAGAAGTACAGTAACTGGATTAGTAGCCAGAAAAAAAATAAAATTACACCTACACACATAATTAAGAATTTGCACAATATAAAATTCAGAATTACCCGGAATTGAAGTAGTCATTCACACTGTAAAAACATTTTTCATTTAAGTACATAAATAATTATTTTTTTTAAATAGAGAGCGATTTCTCATATTTTAATTAATGGGAAGCCTGTAGAATATTTTGATGCACAGAGAACAAGGTCCCTTGGTCATCATTGTCATGCTAGCAGATGCCACACACAGATGATTTCTTGTCCTAGTCTCATAGGTGTGAGTGCCATTATTTGATGGGAATAGAGCCATGTTTTTTTACAAAAATTGCCGAATTATAAATAAAAACACTAGGGACTGTTAAGATGCCAAGGCTTTGAAAGAGTGGTCTGAAGTGGTCCCATTATCAATATATATTCCCAAAAATTTATAGTCGTTAATAACTTTACAGTTATTTGACATAGGCTGAGAAGTACTTTTATCAGATTGGCAGGTTTTTGCAGAGAATATCATGGCCTGAGTTTTTGTTTCATTGAGAAAAAGGTATTCCCATAGCACCACATGCCCATGTCTTGAATAATGGATTTACCTAAAGTCATCAGATCTTCAAAGGATTTCTGATACAGCACAATGCTCACATCATCTGCAAATAAGACACAGTTACCCAGAGGATTTACTCGTAATTTTTTGGGTAGGTCATTTATATAAATGAGAAATAAAATTGGACCCAACACTGACCCTTGAGGAACGCCTAATGGTGAAGAAAGGAAGGTATTCCCATTCTTCTGGAAAGCTACCCTTTGTTGCTAACCACTGCTGTGCTATGCCTCTAATACCCATTTGGTCACATTTGAACAAGAGTTTATCATGCTCAACCATATCAAATGCTCTGGACAAATCAAAGAATACACCTATTACTTTCTGCTTGGAGTTAATTTATTGTATGATGGTGTCAACTGCAGCGGGTCACAGTGGTCTAGTGGGTAAAGCATTGGACTACTGACCGGAGGGTCCTGGGTTCGATTCCGGGGCAAGGCACTCTGGGCACCCACAGCTCCACCGAAGCTAGTTGATTTTTCGGGTACCACATCTTCCTGGGAAACCATAACCGGCACAGGGAAAGGAACTGGCCCCCCTACCCTGATGTGTGAGTATTCACATGCCGTTGGGCTTGGTACATGGGTGAGCTCTACCATCATCTACTAAACTGACCTTAGGGTTGATTACTGTGTTTATGGTGTCAACTGCATTGAAAATTGCCTGCTCTGTTGATTTCCCTTTTCTGAATCTAAATTGTTTTGGGAATAGCAGGTTATTAACTCCGAGGAATTCTATTAGCCTTTTATTAAATACATACTCAAATATTTTTCCTAGCTGGGGGATTATAGATATGGGTCAATAATTTCCAACATCATTTTTTTCCCCTTTGTTTTTATGTATTGGCATTATCTTGGATACTTTGAGGGCATCAGGTTATATGCCTTCTCTCAGACTCTGATTTACAAGTAAGAGTAAGGGACTTAAAATTTCATCTATACAATTATAAATTTTTTTCCCCCCGATATCCCATTTATATCAGTTGAGGCTTTCTTTCTTACCTTGGTAATGTGTGAGCAAAACTCGGAAATGCTGCATGGTTTAAGAAAAATAAGACTTGTAAGACGTAACAAAGGAGATATTGATATCATGAGGAGGATCTTGTACATTAACCATCGGTAGCTTTAAGAAGGAGATATTAAATTTGCTTGCCAGTTTCATTGGATCCGCTGGTTTCTTTTTATCATTTATACATTAGATCTAGAATTTTGTTTAATAATATGCCATGCCATTTTTGTATTAATGGTTGCATTTATGATTAGTTTATCAGTATATTCTTTCTTTGATTTCTTTATCATAATACGGTACAGCTTTTTTAAGTTAGAATATTCATGGTGTAGTGTGTTATCTGCAGAGGACATATTATATTGTGATTTTAAACTTAATACCCTGGACAAATGCCTAATTTCTGGAGTGACCCAGTTTTTTTTTAATGGGTTTAGGGTACTTAAATGATACAAGGGGAAATGCTGATTCAAAGTGAAACAAAAACGTTCTATAGAACAGGTCAAAGTTACTGTTCAGAAAGTTATTCTCATTCAACAACTTCCAATTCTCTCGACTCAAGAGAAGCTGAAAGTGGCTGACATTAGAGTCACTAAAGACCCTTTTTAATATGGTAGGGGCAATGGCAGATTTGCTAATTTCAAACGCATAGAAAACTGACATAATTGCCCTGTGATCAAACAGAGTTGGGTTAAAAACAACAGTTTTAACTTGGGATTCTGGATAGTCTGTGAAGATGTTATCCAAAAGGGTATTAGAACTAGCTGTAACTCTTGTAGGATTATTCACCAAGGGTTTTAAGTTATAGGAGTCTAATCAAGAAAGCAGTTCTCTTTGATTATTACCATCAGTAAGGAGGTTACAATTGAAGTTTCCTGTGAGAATTATTGTAGGCCTCTTAGAATAAGTTGTTATATTATTGAACAAATTGTCCAATAAATCAACAAATTCCCTATAAGATCCTACTAGAGAGCGATACAGTGCAAATATAATAAGAATTTGAGTGAGTTTTATCACGGAACATTCAAATACATGTGCAGTGTTCAAGGACTGCAGATTTATCTTCGGTTTTTCATGCACAATAGTGTTTTTAAATTAAACACCACTCCACCATGGTGTTTCACTTTTCGACAATAACAGTCCCCAATCACATATCCTGGAATTGTGACATTCAGTACACTCATCCAATGCCCACAAAGGCAAATTACATCCGGTTTGTCCATTCAAGTTCAAGCTTCAAGGTCTTGTAACTTATAATGTAGACACTGTATGTAGAGAACTAGGATCCTGATCTTACTCTCCCCACTGGAATGAGGTTTATTAGCTTTACCACTTTGTATTAATTCAGTTCCACTGCAGTCTGGCGCTTGAATAAGAAACCCCTCAGGGTCAGGTCACATGGCCACTTATCGCTGTACAGCACTTCATCTCGAGTGTGAAAAGGCACTCCAATTTTAAAGCTGGCATTTACACCATTTGACTCAAGCTTACTCACCATTATAGGGATATGAGGAAAGTTCTTTCTCAGGAAGCAGTCTACAATATTTTCCACAGTCCCACCTGCCAGTTTGCCAAGATGTAACCATGCTCTTTTTACACCAACAAGATCTGTTGACGACGTATTTTTTCCCACTACCAGTTCGCGAGAGCGTTTGCCGGGTTTTTCGTGGTGCTCAACCTTGTGGTGGGCACAATTTGTAGCCGTCATTTTGTTGGATTGGATACTGTCGTCTCCCTTTTCACTATCCACCATTGATAACTTGACTGACTTTTTTTGCCATTTTTTGTTACCATTACCCAGTCATCAGTTTTTTTGTCTTCAGTCACATCACTGCTCCCAGGACTCATGATTACGTCTAAACATTCGCCAATGAATGATGCATCTTTCAAGACAATGCTGGATTCTGCGCACTTTTCACTCTTGGGTTTGCAAGATGAATCATAATCGATTCAAACCATTGATATTGCTTTAGAATTAACCTTAGGCATGCAGCTCTCAGTGGAATTACTATTCACTTCAAGCCCTCCTACTTCTCCCATCTACAGCTATATACCCGAAGTTGGTGTCCCCTCCAAAGAACCATCTGGAAAGACCAATGCAATTGCTTTTCTTGGTAAATATTTCCACCAAACCTTGCCTTGCAAGGAGATGCAGTCACCTCCATCCATTCATATATGGCATCAGTGTGCTCCCTCCCTACACCTAGCATAACTGTTTACAGGGTGGTGAGTCTATTTGCCTTTCCAGTGAATGTCCACTCTTCTCAGAGGATAATGTCATTAACCCTGACAATGCGTGATTAACTACCCAAGTAAAACATAGATGGAATGGGGAATCTTGTCTACTTTGACCTCAAGGTCAGGGAAGGGTTAATTCTAGCCATAATAATAAGCCAGGCTGGATTGGTAATAGCAGGATTGTTCTAGCCATACACTGAAGTTTCTTCTGCATACAGGCATTGTAGTCTTCATTCTTTATAGAAAGACATTTGAATTATCAGGGTTATATCTTTTTCAGTATCCCACTTCTATTAACAGCACCTCTGGACAAGCTCTCCCAGTAAGGGGTCAGTGCTTTATTCCCTTAATGATAGATGCAGGAGATATTCCTTGTGATGCCTTGATCATAGAGTTAGGGGATATAAATTATAATGGAATAACTGAGCTCAACTAATGAAAAATTAAGATATATTAGATTATTCATATATTATCTTAGTGATAATAAATAACAATCATAAGGTTGTCAAATAATTCTTGTCATCATCCCCATATTGATTTAATCACATTTCATGACATCAACTCTCAAAAAGATATATGTCATCAGTAACATAATTCTTTTTCATAAGGTGTTGAATGCAACACAGCAGATTCTTGTGAGCCTTATTTAAACTCCTCAGGCAATTCTTCAGCAGCAAATACAAGTAATTAGTATAATCATTGATCATTTATTTCAACAGGGTACAATCTTTCAATTCAGATTTCACTTCTTTCAATCATCAGTCATTAGTTTCTAGTAATCCAGTGCATGAACAACAGTGCATTCCTCTTCAAAAATCAAACATTTAGAAAAAAAACGAGCAAGGAACTTAATGAGCCAATTTTGAATTGACAGAAATATTAAAACAAATCAAGAGCCTCTATGTCAAAATGAAGAATTTAAAAGAAAGGGAAACTAAAATTGTAGAGGCAAGCTAATTCCAGGTCATCGGAGGCCTTCAATTTTTTCCATTTGTTTGATATTATATGCAAGAGAAGTTCAAATGATGCTTTTGGATGAACTGTGGTTTCATTATAGACTGAAAAAATTCCCTACAAAGAAAATGGCCAGCCAATGGATCATGTCTCCCATTCTCAACACTCGATATTATTAAATTATGCATCAAAAAATTGTTCAACAAGGTATAATATCACCTTTGACAAATCCTTGGTCATCTCCATAAAACCATAAACACAGTAATCAACCCGGAGGTCAGTTTGATGGGTGATAGTAGAGTTAACCCAGTCCTAAGCCCGTTGGTATGTAAAATTCACACATCGGGGTAGGGGGACCAGTTCCTTTCCCTGTACCGGTTATGGTTTCCCAGGAAGATCTGGTATCCGCAAAATCACATAGCTTGGGTGGAACTGCAGGTGCCCAGAGTGCCTTGCCTGGGTATTGAACTCAGGACCCTCCGGTCAGTAGTCCAAAGCTCTATCCCCTGGACTACCACGAGCTCAATAATGGATAATATAATATTATTAAAAAAGATGCCTTTCAAGATTCTTTTAATTCTTGGGAACAAAAAGAGGGATGGTTTTAACACATGGGGGCTGTAGGGCAGCTGGTGCAGTGTTGCCACAATGTATCAGGGGCCCCACTCATAATGTGTAACTCGTGTAATGTACCAGGTACTCAGGAAGGCAGTGTGGGACAACAATTTGTTGCTTAGTGTAGCCTCCAGTTTACAAAAATCTCCTTCCTGCTGATGCATTGCACTTCTTTTCTTTTAGAACTCCCACTTAAAACTTGGTATTTACTGAGACATAAACTCTTTCTGGATAATGTTTTTTTAGACAATAAAGGCAATATTATATTTGCACTTGTTTTTGGAAAGTGTAGGTATAAGTGTAGGTAGTGAGATAAGGATTCAGGACAAGATGATGCATGGTTGGTATCCCACTATGGCTAAGGGCATGGATACCAAAAATAATTATCTCCCCCACACCTTCCTGCTGATGAACAGCCTACAGCTATTGCTGGCAAAAGACACTTATCAATCTCTGAGATGCACACCATATTGCTAGATGCCAGAAACTTTTGTATTTTGGCACCTCTTGCTAAACATGGAATTCCGCAATTAGTTCCTCAATGCTCAACCTACTCCAAAACCCCTTCTGTCCTCCGGCCACACCTTCCTCCTCTCTTCCCCCTCCTCCCTTTCCTCCCAGATGAAATGTAGATAATATGGCAATTGCACTCATTCTGCACCTGAAGATGGTGTAGCACACCAAAAAATGGTCATAAATACTTTTTAACTAGCCAAAAATTCCTCTTATTTTGATTGTTAATACATGACAAAGGAAGATGCACAAACTAATGAGTGAAATCTGGGGCAGAGCAGAAAAGCCAGAGAAATGGAAGCCTGGCCTCATCTGTCCTATTTTTCAAGGAGGAGAATCAACTTCAGAGGAACATCTTAATCAAGGGATTGCATTTTTATGAATTGTATTTATAGTACTTCTTGCCATGCAACTCCAAAGATTTTCTTTTGCTAAATAAGTTATGTACACAATATCAGGGTAACCTCCAATAAGGAGGAGAAGGAAAGTTGGCTACCATGCACAAAAAAGTTGCACATAATGGTTTTCTATGCTTTTCTTTCAGCTCGGAACATCTCAAAAACTTTTTAAGGTAAATCAACTGCTAATTTTGCAAACATGAAACAAATAAGGATCTTATATCTTCATCTGCTCAGTAAATGATACTACTACCACTTCATGGAAAAATTTAAGTCTTCAATTGAAAATAATAAGATAGTGGTTAACTAATAAAGTGAAACAAAGGCATTGAATGGTATCTGCATGAAATTCAATGCTAACCGATATATCACAGTGAAAATTGGGTGTAGGTCAGCTGAGAAGGAATATCAGGGTTTTGTGCATGTTCTCATGGAAAGTATGCCTAATGAGAAGCATTAAATCAACAATGATTTCATTGCCAATTCTTGTCTTGTGACAGGGATGAGATTTGTACAGGCATGAAGGAAGGCTTGTATGAAAGTATACATTATAATTTAGATGAACATGAGATAAAGCTTAGTTGGATAACACAAAGTCTCTGAAATTGACTCTCCTCTCTAAGAATTTAAAATTCAAGATAATTTTGACATTTATAAGACTAGTCACAGCACATGGATCAGAACCATGTATTATATCAGCTGCAGTGAAAATGAATGTGTAAAATGATATGTATTCAAGGAAAATTGTAAGGCCCTGAGAAAAGAGGATGACAGATTAGAAACAAAAACTAACAGATAAGCAGAAACAATTATCAGAGACTACAGAGTGAGATCTGAGAAGTTCCAATGGTTGCATAGGCTAGATCACATGAAGCGAATTGAAAATAAAGGATGCCAAAGAAGATAGTATGGGGGAGTGTGGCAGTAAAGAGGAGAGTGGAAGACCAGGAAAGAGATGACTACAGGATTTGAGAGATGGATTGAAGATTAGGGGCATTGCAAGATGGTGTGAGAATGCACAAATTAGAGAATAACTCTAATAATAATGAATAACTCCTCTCAGGGCTGGGACATCAATGAAGAGGAAGAACTGGAATATGCAGCCACTTGCTCGGTGAGATTACTTTAACATATCACAATTTATTCTCTCCCCACCTAAGACATGTTACTCTTGAATGTCATCCACAAGACCAGGTCCACATCCATCCAGAGAGCAAAAAACACCACACATGCAACCCAAGATAATAAGTGCCCACTCACCCCTTTGGCATCAAAGATCTGGCAGAAGGTATCAAGAGAGATAGGCTCTGAGCCACACAGCACATACGCCACACTCTCCACTTGCTCTGCAAAGTCTATTTGTTTCTCGTCCCTGTTGAAAGACAAAGAAACCGAGTCATCTCTCTCATCTGAAGTACTGGTTCCAAAACCCACACTTGTTATACTATACACTAAAGTAGTCTCAACACTACAACAGCTTTACATGCACCAAATTATAAGGAGAATACTTTAAAACTAAAACTTATGTAACAAGGAAACTGTCAGTGGGGATCAGGTGGCCAATGTAATGGCTTCCCGCACTTAGTCTGTGTTCAAAACCCCAGAGATGGAAAGATTTTTCAGTGGAATCTATGATCCCTACTTGGGGTGCGTTGTTGAGAGCAATTTAAGTGAGTAAACCATCTGTTGAATGGGCATCACATTGTATGTGACCCCTTGGCACCTTTCCTCTATTCCTTCAACATCCTACCTCTCCAAAATTACCCACATATCTCTATTGGCACAAATGACATTAGCTATCTGTTGCCCCTTTTTTGAAAGTACGCTAGCCACCACACCATGTGATTCCCCCCCCCCACTTTGGGTTTTTCATACCATTTGTTGAGGCATAAAACCATTTAACATGAGAAAATTAATCTTGTCCCATTAACTTCAAATGTTGGAAATATGTAGTTAATCATATAAATTATTTTGTGTTGTTCAATATCATAAATTATTCCCTTCTGTTGAGTACATGTGCATATCTTTGAAGAAAATACTGATGTAATTAGTACCACAGTAATTAAAAATAAAATTATTTTCAACTTTTCAAAGGTGATATAAAAAGAAATAATTGAAGCCAGGTGCTCTCCTGAGGCTGTTGCCCAATAAAGAAAGTCACTGAGAATGGGACATCTTCCTTAGAAGAGGGCAACAATTATGGTTCAGAGGGTAATTTGTAATAATATAGAAGCAGATAATAAAATGTATATCTGAGCAATGAACTACTTCTTCCATACCAACACTATCTAGAAAGGCAGGCTTGCTGCATTTTCCCATCAATAACGTGTGCGTTATCAATACATAAATGTTCAGATCAAAAAATGACAATGCGTGTTATGCAATGAAAATTGAAAAAATCCAAACATTTACATACCTATCTTTACAATAATTTATAGAAGAGTTTCACAAAAATAAATTAGTCTCAAAGCATGCCTTTCTAATTGCATTCTATTTTATACAAATCTGCTACTGTCACAGTTATTTTGTCTCATAAATCCATGAGAAAAAGAAGAAACATATATTTCATTTATTCTAATATGTAGTATTTCACGTTTGCATAGAGTACGTCGCATTATATACACATACGTATAACTATATGATAGAATAGGTAGATCGCTCTAATCCAAGAAAATTGTCACCTGAATCACAATTAAATGAATTAAGTGCATTCATTATCTCTTCGGGCACATCACCTAGTTCACTCTTCAAAGTTAACTCTTCCTTATCTTATAGAAATGGCGATAAAAATTGCCTAAAGTTTCTTGAAATCCATTTTTTACACAAGTCACTCTGCCACCCTGTCAACTTTCCAGGATCCACCATTCTTCATAAGACACTTCTAATCCTTCTCGATTCTGTGGTCTTTCATATCAGACATCATCCACTTTTCCCAACTGGAACGTAACTTTGACTTAAAAGATTTATTAATGGATAAAACCTGGCATTCCTTTTTTTTTGCAAAATTGATGACTTCTAGCTTAAGCTATGCTGTATACCATTTTCCTCTCCATGGGTAATTTTCTTGAGGAAATTCTAAATGACAAAAGCTTAACTCAATTCAGTTTTAAAACAACCACCATGTAGGGGGCACTTTCATTGAACTTGGAGGGTGTCAAGAACAGCTGAAAGCCGATACTAACAAAGAGAAGTGAAGCAAATAAAACAAGAAAATTCTATTTCATTCACTCTCATTATTTTATTTGATTTGCTGAAAGTTAATTTATATAGCAAATAAAAGGGCACACAAGCCTATGTCTCGTTTTGTCTCATGAATAACTGCAAAAGAGTAATAAGGTGGCATACTGTGTAGGGTAGGGTTGTAAATAACATTTCACATGCCTATGTACTGTTTATTTCACTGAAGTGATTTCACTGTAAATTTCACATGTACAACGGCATGTCAAATTCACACATCAGGGCAGGGGGGCCAGTTCCTTTTCCTATGCCGGTTATTGTTTCCCAGGAAGGTCTGGTACCTGAAATATCACATATTGTGTGTATGTATACACGTGTATATGTGTGTGTGTATGTATATGTATATTATTATGTTTATATAAATAAATAAACAAATATATATATATATTTGTTTTTTATAATATATATATATATATATATATATATATATATATATATATATATATATATATATATATATATATATATATATATATATATATATATATATATATTCATTCACATAGAAATATGTATAAGGAAATGGGAAAGGAACACACACAAAGGACGAGCACAAGAGAGGTGGGGAAGGCAGATTTGAGCAGATCAGAAATGTAAAAATATTTTCCTCGACCGGGACTTGAACACCAGATCTCTCCACTTGCCGGGTGGATGCTCTAACCACTTGAGCTATCAAGAAAATGTACTTTACACTGAAATCTGCGATCTTATAAAGCGCCAAAGTGCTCCGATTCATTGCCCAGGAGATGGCGTTAGGGAGCTGTTACACCCACCAAAAGAGAAATAGACAAACACAAGAGGAGAATGGACAGTAGGTTAGCAAGCACACAACATCATAAAGGATACTCTCTTGTTTTTGTCCTTTATGTGTGTTCCTTTCCCATTTCCTTATCTCTATTTCTATGTGAATGAATATTTGTTCGCCATATGGCGGGATTTCGCGTTTGAATGTGTATTTGGCCAATGTGGCTTGTCTCTTCTTCTTGCTATGTGTGCCATGAAACGCACCATTCCTATTCTTTGTGATGCCATACGAAAGACCACGTTGAACCACTACACAAAAGTGGAGTATACCAACTCCGCTGCAAAGACTGCAACCGGATATACATACGCCAGATGGGGAGGAGATTTGAAACACGAATAAAGGAACACCGAGCTTGTTTTAAAAATAACATCTCCGCATCACTATTCGCCAAGCACTTGAGAGATTGTGGCCACACCAGCGATTTTACTCCCGAATTTTTACATTTTGAGAAGAAAGGGAAAGGAGAAAGTCTTGATGCACTGGAGCAGTTGGAAATCCTTCAACACATGAATTACGGGGAAGATGTTTTGACCAACGATTTTCTTTACCCTTCACATTCCCCGTTATTGTTTTTTCCCTCACCCCCTGCCAACTCACCTGAAGCCAAGTGAGACTTTTTCTACAATGTAGCGACTCCTCCACACCCGCTACTGAGTCACCTAACTAATTACTAAGTGCCGTTCTCCCAGTTCAAAATAATCATTTCCCTAATCCTCTGCCAACTAATCTGATGTCAGGTGGGCTTTTTGCAACATTGTATTGACCATATCCTTCCAGCCTGCTAATTATCTAATTGGTTTTTATCTAATCTAATTATCCAATTATTGCTAATTTGTCAATCCTCCTTCTCCACCTCAAACCATAGACTTTTAGCCCCCCTCTTCCTAGCTCAACCAATCCTTTCTTTCCTACCTCCTCTTCCCCTCTGCCCAGAGATATCCGGTATATCCGGTGCTTGACTTGTATTTTTACCTGATGATGTTATGCTATAACGAAACCTGGGTTGTAAAAATTAAAAAGTTTTTGTGGAAAAGTAAAGTGGTTTGATTATTAAAAGTCAATATGAAGACTTTCCACCAAGTTATGCCAGAAACTGTTTTATTTATTCCTTCCCTGTGCAGTCCTCTCCTTTAGTTCTCATTTCATTAAATCAGACAATTCATCCTTTGTAAGAAATTTTGTTTCACATCAATTAAATCAGTATCAATTTAAAACTAATTGACAATGAAGGATAACTAAACCCAAAAGTTAAGGTAGTACATTTTATGGAATTTACAAAATTGTATAACTGTCCTGCAAAATTAAAGTTTATCAAAATATAATACCAATATTTCATTCAGAACAGGTTAATTAGGGGCACTAAGTTATGCCATAATAATATGGCAGAAGTGTGAGAGTCTGAGTGGAGATAATTATTGAAGTGTATTGGAATGAAAAGTGGATGAATTTTGAAGATTGAAAGTTTTTCATCAATTTCCTTCATTAGAGAGAACATGGGCTGACTTTTAAAATAACATGGAATGATTGGTGATATTCAAATACCTTTAGTGGTGTTAATGTATCAAGTGTAATAACCTTATTTGATTTAATGGGAGATATTTCACTGTAAGTTTACTCTGTTCACTATCAACTGTGCAACACTTTTGTTTTATTCTTGATTTTGAAGATGAAGAGAAGGTTGAATTAGATATGCTTCAGTAGGCTTATTGAGGAGGACTCTGAAGATTAAGTCGTTTGCATAGATTGGGGGCACTTATTAGAAATCTTTATTCTTCTGAATCAAATCTGAATCAAGTAATTTGGGTTTAGAGATATCAGGTTCATCTAGTGATGGAACTCTAGAAGTACCCAACACTGCAAGCATACTTTCTTAATAGCACGATTCCAAAAGCAATCAGTCTCAGAACATTGTGCTAAGATAACTTGCACTATACAATTTGCCTTACAGATAATATGCTGTAGTATGTATCATAAAGGAAACTAACAAATATGTTGAAGAAATTATAAGCCTGCATCCTAAAAGGAAGTAGCAGAAGTACCTGAATCTGAAGGCAGCAGCACCAGTTACCCTTGTAGAAATGAATAAATTTATAGGTGTTTTACTAATCATGGGTTTTGCTCATATTCCCAAAATTCATCTGCATTGGTCAAAAGACCCAATGTGCATGAACACTTGAGTAAAAACTATTATGCCTCAGAGTTACTTCCCAGCATTCTAAGGTATTGATACTTTAATGATAATAATCAAGCATGATGTGATGAATATAGATCAAACTTTATGAGCTTTGCCAACCCAAAGGACTTGTCATTTTATCATCTGTTGACAGAGAGAATTCATTTGAAAAGGGACATGCATGCAGCATGGTAATGAGGCCAATGAACTGACTCTCATATGAAGATCACATTATATACGGACAGTTTCTACCAGAGTATTCCTGAAGCTTGAGTTATTAGAGAGAAAAATACATACCTGTGTGTTACAGAATGCACCAACAGGAAATATTTACTTAAGACAGCAAAGATCAAACAAAAAAGGGTGATATGGACTACAAAATTCAGACAAAATTTGTGAAATGGACAGACAAGAAACCTGTACTCATGTTGACAACCTGCAAAACTCACAATTGTACCTTAGTTGACATCAGCATGATGCTTAGAAAACCAGATACTGTTAGTTACAATGCTGCCAAGAAAGGCATTGACTTATCTGACCAAATGTCTTCATATTACTCATCTTTGAGAAAGACGATAAAGTGGTATAAAAAGATATTAATTGAGCTAATTTGTGGCACCATATCGGTAAATCCTTGGTGTATTCCCAAAAAGTTAGGGAGCCCAAAAATTTGAACATTTTGCAACCTTACACGAGCGTTATTTCTACTTGATGAACATAGGATTTCTGCTAAAGCGCTAAATAAAAATATTACAAATAGATATATTACAGATACGATAATATATTACAGATACGACCAGATATTACAAATCACGAAAGAATTGAAACAAAATCGGTAGCTGATAACTGATTACGGTAATTATGAAAACAGTGAATCTTTGAAAACTTGCAAGTTCGACGAAGTTCCCTGTGCCCTCGTGAAAATTCTTGTAGGAAACGTCTGACTGTCTGTAAGGCCATCGAATAACCCAGGATATGCATTAAAGAGACGGATTAGAGAGAGGGGAGGTGTGTTCATGACACGACCGAAAGAGATGGAACAATAGACGTTTGTTGCTCATATAATAAATCATCTAATTTGGAATGTGAACGAAAGTCATGAGAGTAAATTGAACCGAAAAACATTGGAGAACAAGAATAATAAGAAAAAAGCGGGGGGAAAGATGGCGAGAGGCCGACTGATGTAATCTAAGCAGGCCGCGGATGCAGTCTTAGGGGTATCAGCTGAGCAATTGCAAGGAAAGCGTGAGATGGTTCCAGAGAGACCAACCGTCTCTCCAGCAGTGGTCTTATCGGAGGAAAGGGAAAAGTCACGCGAAGACCAAGCGAAATGGCTGGCCACCTGACGGACATTCGAATGACATCATTTTGAGGCGCACAGTAACATTCAAAGAGGGTGGAGCGCACAAATAAGAATCCTCTCAGGGGTAGATGGAGGAGGGTGCGGGGAGGGGGGTTCCGTGGACCTTGTGGTGCGCGATCGATGAAGCGCAACCCTCCACACCTTTGGCCGGGGCGGGGAACGGACACCGCCCGCCCTCCCTCCCTCGAGTACCAGCTGCGGGCGCCGAAAGAGAGCCTCGAAGGGGAATCTCTTTGAGGGCCCCCAAGCGAGCACTCCTGTGCCTCGCCGCTGATTATATATCATACAATTCAAGCACTGCCTTTCAATTGACTTCAACATTTAAATTAGAAAAAATGAAGTAACACATCGGTTTGAAAATGTGTTAAAATGCCACGATCACACATAATGGTGACTAAATGACACTACGTGAATGTTGATCATGCCAGCGCAAATGCTACTCGCTATCGATAACAGTAAATTAATCAAAACCATCGGAATGCGAGTCCCTCTGGGAGGGTGGGGGGGTCGGTGGGCCGAAAGCTTTACCTTCTGCTTCTCGCCGCGCGCCCAGAGGGTTGAACCACTGCTGACCCCGACGACCGACGCCGAGCGACTGCCTACAGAGCTGCGGGATGACGATTAGGTATCCTTTAAGTCGGCCGGCGATGCCCTTCGACACGCGAGAGGGGCCCTCGCCCCCACCCCGCCTTACTCCGTCTCCCCCGGCGCCCTTGGCCCCTCCCCATGCCATTGGGGTTAAGGGATGTTCGCTTGCATATTTGGGCGTGGAGGGGGAGCATTTGAAAAGTGGTGTCGTCGGCGAGGCAGTGGCAATCTTACGTAATATTTCTCATTGCATTATTTCAGCTATTGGTAGCGTTGAAAAATGTTGGATATCCATCTTCACCGAAGAATTAATCGTGCAAATGCCGCCGATACCGTTGAACAACAGCTTTCTTTAACCGTTTAAGAACAGGTTTGAAGAGATGTTGGTTTCATTCCACTGTAAGGTATTCTGTCACCACACAAATAATCAAGAAACAGTGTTTTACGGCAGTGTATTTTTTCCACAAAAAAGGCGTAAATGAAGTGATCAGTAAATAACGGCTGTGAAATACGCTCTCTCCAAACCAAACTAACAAAGGGAGGGATGTTTCTAGAAAATGGAATCCGCTGGATGCATTGATGATTCCGCAGACCCATCTATTGACACGGCTGTGCCGCCGGGGTGGAAGCGAGGCGATTACGCCTCCCCGAGCGATTCGCAGGGCCGCATTCGCTTGGCCTTCGAGGAAAGAAGGGCGCTACGAGCGGATTCTTTGGGAGGGCTATGCGAGAAAGAACAATGGCTCCCGCTGTGGACCACACCGCACGAGCAGCTGGAGATCCCCACCCCTCCTCCTCCGCCCCCCCTTCTGCCTAGGGGCGGGAAGGGCGGAGGAGGTCGTTGAGGGGTGGGTCTCCAGTCAGATGCGACTCATCCATCTCACTTCTTGGAACGGAAAATCCATCGGAGTTGTTGAACCAGCGACTTAACACTTCGGCGTGGGCGTAAAATTATTTTCCTTTTGCCTTTGTCTGTCGGTAGCTGGTAGGTGGATGAGAATGTGTCGAGGATTTCTCCCTTCGTCATTCATGGAAAGACTGGATTTTTTTGACTACGGTATTCATTTTCTGTTGCGGCATGCGGTATCCCACCTTTGCGGCTTCCCCACGGCCCGCATAGCCCGCATCACTCGCGACTCATCCGTGTGAGCTCGGCTCGCGGTCCCGGGAGGCGCTCTCTGCGACTGCCCGTCAACTCCTTCCCGCCCATGCGCCTTCTCATCGACGCCTTCTTCGTTTTACTACTTTCGTCTTCCTTCATTCTTCCCGTTTGATTTTTGTTAGAATTCGAGTGAACTTGATGTGTTTCTTTAATTTTATCGCTCCACGAAGTATTTTCCTTTTTTCTTTTCTAACAGTTTTTGTTCTTCCTTTGGTAATTCTTTTCCGCGTTAACCTTCGACTCTTCATTTGCTCCTCTTTTCCGTACTACCCTTTTATCCTTCAGCATATCTCCTGTTCTCTCATCTATGATGCATGTATTCTTCCTCGTTTGAATGTACCTCTGCTTGGATTCCGCTTCGCTCCTCCTTCCCATGCCTCCTCACGCAAATACGCGATGACTGATCTCATCGCTGAATTTTCTCATTCCCACTATCCTCGATGTAAACTTGCACCATTTTTAGTGGTAATTCAATGATAAACGGCTGAACGCATCGTCAAGTTGATGGATGGATATCAAAGGAGTATCATAAATCTATAGGTTACTGAGCTAGGAATGAGAGATACCTCTTAGACGAATTAACCACGACCAACCACGTGCTTATTTTTGAGCATTTGAGGGTAAACCTCGCACCTCAGGCCCTTGGAATGTGAGACAGTTATCGATAAAAGTTCTATCGATATTCATTAAATAATTACATAGTATAGAGTTTTTCTCGAATATATACAGATAATCTCGATATTCTGTTTCGATGCGTAAATTTTTAAAACATTTTTAGGTAAACCCAAATGCACTAAAATAACTGGATAATATCTTGCTGGGCATTCGGCTATCCATACTTATCGATTAGACTCTATGGGCGATACGGAAATGAAAGAAAAGTAAATTAAGCATTCGGGAAGGGAGCCAAATAAGCACTTCCATTTGACGATTTCCAATGGGTGGTTTATTAAGGTGCTTCTGCGAATTAACTTCATGTTTAGTTATTAATCCGAGACCAATAAGAACCATGAAGAGCTTTCATTCATTCACCCGGAAGGAAAGACGTAGACTTACTTAATATATTCATCGTATCTTTACCTCGACATTTACTTCAAAAGAGAACATGGGTAAGAGTGGCTCTTAGGTGATCAATAGATTCTACTTTTGTAATTCCGGTTTGAACAGGAGCTAAACAGTCTGGGAAGAGATACCCCTCTTCTATAAAAACCATGGCGAAATATTTTTAAAAATAACCCTAATTTCCATACTTTGCATCAATTTTTAATTTCTTCTGGGGCCTCAGTTAACGTGTCCCTATGGAAGAGACTGCAAGCCTCTATGAACTGTGTCGTCTTCATCTTCAGAAAGAGACGTATCTTTCTGTTGACCGAGCTATTTATTTAATTGGAAAACGAGAAATATAATATCGTGTGTGATGAATAAATACGGATCTATTACGCTTACCCGGGGAACTCCTATAACTGCGTTACCAGACTTACTGTCAATAAAGGATCGTTATTCCGTACTCTTTAAGAATTATCTGATATAACATACAACATTATGATCAATCCCAAAGGTTTGTAACTGGCATATCTCATGGGGCACTCAGTCGAAAGCATAACAAAATACTGATTTAAACTGAATAATGCTTTCAACTGACACCAAATCAACGCGAACGAAAAGTCTGTCTCGTAAGAACTCTATCGACATGTGTTCCAAATTGATTTTGGACCGATAATTTCGAGTTCTCGGTATGTCCCATATCAGAATTAATAATTTATGCTCTAAAAATTGGTATTACATTATGTTTGGATATTCTGTGCCTTTAGTCACTAGGATATTTCACTTAGCCTCTCCATGAAAATATGCGTAATATTATCCAATCTATTGGTGCACTGTGATCCGTCAGAGACTTCCGAAATATTATTTCCAAATAAGGGGCAAGTTCTGACTCTTAAGTTTTATTGACACGCCCAGAAATGTAATCAAAACCTGGAGACTTATTGGGATTAAGCATTTCCAAACGATCTACGACACACTGTTGTCATTTAATACTCATTCTTCAACTGTCTTTAATAATTCTCTTACGATACCGTTCTTTGCTTAAAATAGTGATTTTTGGTAGCTTTCGGCCGACTGTTCCGTGACAATTATTGACGATTTTTAAATCCCACAAAACTTTGATCATTTGATAGAGCACCTTCGGAAGAGAAATACGAGGTTTTCTATTTATATTTTGAGCCTTAACACCATTAAGTGCTTTAGGCGCCATCTGAGTTTGACCCTTTTAACGCCAAATTCCTTCAGAACATTTTCCTATTTGATAATAACTTACTACCGTGATCAAAAAGTTCCCGGAATTTATTCAGAAAATTAAAAATACAAGTTTATTCATCTAAATCTATATTGTCCCCTTCAAAGTAATCCCCATCGACTGCAACACACTTATGCCAGCGCTTGATCCAATCCTCGAAACATTTTTTTATATTCGGTTTTCGGTATGTCCATCAGTGCTTCCTGCGATTTTTCCATTACTTCCTCTCGGCTGCTAAAACGCGTTCCCCGTAATGGTTTTTTAACTCGATTGAACAGAAAAAAGTTACAGGGAGCCAAATCAGGTGAATTCGGTGGCTGTTGGATGGTATTTGTTGCATTTTTCGTCAAAAAATTACGAATAATGATAGCACTGTGCGACGGTCTCGACGCACTGTGCGACGATTTCTGGTCTCTTTCGGCGAATTGCTTCACGCAAACGTCTCATAACGCCCAAATAATACTCTTTGTTTACTGTCTGGCCTTCTGGCAAAAATTCATGATGCACTACACCGTTGTAATCCATGAAAACCGTCAGCATTGCCTTCTTTTTTGACTGAAAACGACGTGGTTTTTTTGGTCTCGGCTCATTTGGTGAACGCCATTCACTTGCCTGATGTCTGGATTGCGTGTCGTACTCATAAACCCACGTCTCGTCTCCAGTAATGATCCTTTTGATGAATGTGGGATCGGATTCAGCCTCGCAAATCATGTCTTTTGCGACGTCAACACGGTCTCTTTTTTGCATGAAATTGAGGTCTTTTGGCACCAACTTTGCTGCTACACGACGGAAACCCAAATCATTAACCACAATGTCTTGGGCGGATCCATAGGCAATGTTCAAGTCCTCCGCTATTTCTCTGATGGTTAATTTGCGGTTATTGACCAACATTTCTTTTACTTTATCAATTTTTTCACCGACTTTCGATGTCGATGGTCTGCCACTGCGTTCATCATCTTCGATTGACCCACGACCACTTCTGAACCGCTCGTGCCACTGGTAAACGACCGTTTTTTTTAGAGAATCGTTGCCGAAACACTTTTCCAACATTTCCAACGTCCGTGCGCCACTAAATCCGTTTTTTTACGCAAAATTTAATACAAGTTCGTTGTTGCAAATTTAAATCCATCTCTGCAATTGTAAAAAATCGCCAACACACACAGAGATAGATGTACTCTTGGCTACGTAACTTTTGCAAATGTCAAGGTATGACACTAAGATTTAAAGGGAATATCAACAACAGATGTACCAATTTAACAAAAAAAACAGAACTCAAATCGGAACGATGGGAGCGCCATACGTTGGCTATTCCGGGAACATTTTGATCAAGGTAGTATGTTGTTTACGGTGACTCGAAAATTTTGTCTCGGCCAAAAAATGGAGTTAACTCGTGAACATTCGTGCGATGACTTTTTACGACTTTCGACATGGATTAATAAGACTGGAGTGCATCGATCAACTAACTTCCACCTCTGGCGATGACGTCCCATTCTTTGCCACGTTGAAACGCTGATATAACGAATTCCATCATGGCCGCCGATCGCTTAGCGACGAAAGTCGTGAAGGTCGTCCAAAATCAGTTGTTGTGCCAGAAAACATTGATGCTGTGCAAGGATTAGTAAAGGAAGATCGTCATGTGACTTATCGTGAGATTGAAATATCCTTGGCAATTAGTATGACGATCATCAATAAGATATTGGGTGAACATTTAGCAGTGAAAAAATTTGTTCGCGTTGGATCCCGCATAATTTCACAAAAGTTGATAAAGATGCTTGTGTCAATTGGTGCAAAGAAATGCTCAATAAATACAATCGCGGTGCATCAAAAGCTGTGCATAACATCTAACTAGGTGACGAATCCAGGATATATGCGTATAAGCCCGGAGCAAAACAGCAATCCACTGTATGGGTCTTCCAAGACGAGCCATATCCGACAAAGTGATTCGTGCACATCGAAGCAAATGTTCGCCTGTTTCTTCGGAATAACTGGACATGTGGCAACCGTACCGCACGTAAGAGGAACGTAGAATTGAGAATTCTGAATGGCACTCGAACATTTGCTGGCCAGAAGTGCTTGGTGAAATGTGGAAAAAGAAGCGGCAGCGAAGGATCATTCTTCATCATGACAACAATGCAAGCTCTCACAGATCGGCTGAAACAAGTACCTTTTTGACTGGCCAAGACGTCGAATTGACGGGTCATCCTCCGTACAGCCCTGATTTAACACCAGAGGACTTCTTCTTATTCCCGTTTATAAAGAAAAAATTGCGTGGTCAACGTTTTCCGATGCCTGAAGAAGCAGTTGATTCATTAAAAAACTGTGTTTTGGAGGTACCTTAATCGGAGTGGAAAAAGTATTACGAAAATTGGTTCAAGCGCATGCAAAAGTGTATTGATTATCATGGAGAATACAGCGAAAAACGATAAACGAATGATGAGGTCTCAGGCGTGATGTGGTGGAAGCGTAACATATTAAAACCACAGGTATTGCAATTTTCCACTAGATATTTTATTTCGACACTACCGGTTTCGATGTTTTCACATCATCTGATGATCACACACCTGATGATGATGTGAAAACATCGAAACCGGTAGTGTCGAAATAAAATATCTAGTGGAAAATTGCAATACCTGTGGTTTTAAAATGAAAAACGATAAGGCCATTTTCATCAATAACTTACTGTCTTTCCATTATTGGCTATTTCCATTATTAGACTACGATTAGAGAAACAGCGCATCTGCGTCTACGTCTTGTCCTGTAAGCCTCACTGATGCGTGTGAGCGGTCATCTTAAAGCTCCAGCCATTACAATCACGACAGTCATCACTCTGGTGGTAATAGCACCTCGTGATGTGCAAATTATGGTTACATTTCTTACAGTCGTGTTCACGGATTATGCAACTAGAAATTATTCCTGTGTCGATCGGTTCTGCAGTGGTTTTCCCTAAAATGCTCACTGTGGTCTCGACTAACAGCGTAATACGATGCTCAAATGAATCGCTCTCTGCGCCAGCTTCAAAGTAAAATGATTCGTAGTTGCATAAACGCTTACGTCGTTCGAGTAACATTCATGACTCCTATGTCTCCCAATCATGTTGTGATGTTATGTTGTAGCTTCGGTAACACCCATATTTAAAAACGGAGACAGGGAGGACCCCAGTAATTATAAGCCAATATCGCTGACTTCCATTTCCTGCAAGATTCTTGAACACATCATTGTTAGTTCCATGATGAGGCACCTCGATAGCCAGAATTTATTAATTAATAACCAACATGGCTTCCGTAAGGGTAGATCCTGCGAAACTCAACTCGCACTTTTTGTACATGATGTATTGAACTCCGGTGAAAGTAATATTCCAGTTGATGCGATATTCCTAGATTTTCAGAAAGCTTTCGATAAAGTCCCTCATTGCAAATTACTGGCGAAATTGGAAAATTATGGAATACACGAAAGTATTATTAACTGGATTAAACAATTTTTAAGTGATCGTGTCCAAACAGTCGTCCTGGACGGTGCATCATCCGATACTGTCAAGGTCACGTCGGGTGTACCACAAGGAAGGTCCCCTCCCTTTCCTTATTTACATACACGACCTCAGTACCAAGCTCCGTCTTTTCGCCGATGATGCAGTAATTTATGGGGACATCCGAAGTCACGAAGACAGAGTCGTGTAAGCCAACGACCTAGATGCAATTCAAAATTGGTGCGATACATTCGATCATGGCAATTGGAATTGAATTTTAAAAAATGCGTAATAATACATTTTTGGGAAAAGAGTAATTCCCTCCCTTATAGTTACAAAGTGAAACAAACCAATATCGCGAGGGTAAATTCCTTTAAATACTTGGGTGCAACAATTACTCACGATCTGTCCTGGGGAAAACACATACGAGAAATATGCGGTCGTGCTAAAAAAAATTGGGATTTGTGAAAAGAGTGCTAGGTAAATGCGACGAAAAGGTGAAAGAACGATGTTTCCTTGCCTTGGTCAGGCCCCACCTAGAGTATGCTGCCAGTGTATGGGATCCTCATAACATAAATTTGGTTTCGGAATTAGATCCGAGTTCAGCGGAGGGGGGCTGGCTTTGTCAAACATTGTTATGACCAACGCAGCAGCGTATCCACTTTGCTAGACAATTTAGGTTGGGATTCTCTTACACAGCGGCGTTTCCAATATAGATTAAACTTATTAAAAACATTTAAAGATGGGCCCTTTTCCGATGACATCAAGGATATAATACGAACCCCAACGAATTACGGTCGAAGGGATCACGAATATAAGACTAGAGAGATAGACTGCAAGACTGACAGGTTTAAAATGTCATATTTTCCAAGAACGATAAGGGACCAGAATGTTTGTAGCCGAAATTCCCCAGGACTTAGTTCATTACAATAAGTATTAACGTACAGGTTAGGGACTTCGCGAGGATGTGTATACATGTGTGTATGTATGTATGTATATATATGTACGTGTATATATGTGTATATATATATTTTTTTTTTCTTACAGGTTCCCCCCACCTTTCCTCACCTAACCCCCAACCCCCTCAACCCTTACCCTTCCCTCATGGTGTACACCCCCTGCCACACCCCTTTTTGGTGGCTCGCAGGGTATTTATGTAGATGTAGATGTAGAAACAAGGTCTTCCATTGGTAACGTCTCTCTATTTGTTCGAGCATAACAATTTTTCCGAAAACGAATAGCTTTTCTCTTCGCCTACGTAGGTCCTCAAGCGATGTTAAGTTTCCGTCACCTCGAGTGGTATTTGCCGTCATCAATACGTCACCTTACCAGTTCCTCCATGACCGAAGACGACCTAGGGACCTTGGGAGGATTCGCAACAGCTCAGCCGGCCCCCACCCTCCCGCTTGACACAGAAGCGCGAAGATATCCGAGGCGGAAACCACCCGGCGCGGCGGGGGGCGGCGTCGACGCCGCTGCTTCGCTTACGACGCTGCCCGGCGAAAAAGTCTAGCTCCTGCATTAAGTGCTTACGAGACCAAAGATTTGAGCTCATAATTCTGGCGCTGAGCTCAAATCATGACTGCATGAAACACGTCCCTATCTTTTCACTATTTCCACCCTAAATGAAATTTAGAGAAAACGAGGGGAGATTAGTGAGATGAAAAGAATGTGTGTTTGAGTCAGATTGACTGGATACCTCAGATGTTGATTACCCACGCGATAAGTTTAGCGCCTGGGTATCGCAGTGACCCCCCAGCCCGTGCCCTTCGATTATCAAGGCAGAGGGCTTCTAATGAGTTTCTGGACGGTCAAAGAGTCATGTGTGACCTATGTACCTATGTACGTCGGGACTGGCCCAGGTGTCCAGTCAAACGAGCCATGTCAATGAAACGCGACCGCAATTCAACAAAAAAACCAAATGCCGGAGAAATAGAAAAAATAGGAAACTATAAATAACTTTGGATAATGGGAAGGAGGATTTATACCGCTATAAGTAAACGCGGATACAAAACATAACTATATTATCGCAAGACCCAAGACAAGCTTTCTTTTCCTAGCTTGAGAGGAATTTCAAATACATAGTTGCTTTCCGTCACGTCAAAGAATTCAGGGAATATTTATCGTCGCAATGTTACCATACTGTCGCCGTTTCTGAGAGTTGGCTCAACGGAGATAGTTTGTTAGACGCCATTCAGCTAAGCAACTATGAAATCATACAAGCGATCGGGACGACTTCGTTTAAAGTCTGCTACCCAATATTAATTAATGCTGTAACGAAGGAGCAGACTCAACCAGAGTAGAATCCAGTTCAGCTTTTATGTTGGTTGCGCTGAGGCTTTTCAAATAAAATAATTGTATACTTTCTACAATATAGATTGCATACTTTCTAATACAGTGATATTTTTCAAACTTCTACCGCCATCTCTAGGTCAGGCCGGGTACTTTTGGGACCACCCGAGTACCTGCCCTGGCACAACGTAGCAACCCTGCCTTAGCCATCCTACAGCCCTGAAGTTGCCCCATCAGTTACAACCTGTATATTACTCTAAAAACTATCATTTAGCAATTCTCGCTATCCTTCCATCGCACCTCGCAGAGACCTGAAACGTCTATATTTCCTCTTTCCATCTCTAACTTTATTTATTCTAATTTGCCTTTTCTCAACTTTGTGCTAACATTCCAAATTCCTATTCAAAATAATTATGTTATCCTTCTGCGTCTTCTGTGCTACTGCTGTTATTTCTCCCCCGCAAGGGTTTCGTGGGATGACAACCGCGGAAGCCTTGCCTCCCCCGCTGCCGGGCACGACACATGGCCACTTGGGCCGAGTCCCGTAGTTGTCAGGACTCCTATTCTTTATTGTGTCCATCATTTTCTCTTGGGAATGATAATTTAGGTGGTTTCCCATTGACTTTCTCAATAGTGTTTTTAACGTGACCCCCATCACTTAATGGTCGCCCCACTGGGGTCAGACGCCTTTGCAGCCACCTCGCTGAGGAACATCCTACCTTTCGTCTGACTCCTAACCTTCGACCTATCTGTCATGGGTGACCCTACCTGGAGCAATTATTATTGCTCTCGCCAGTACAGCTCTAGGGATCATCGGAACGCACAAGCCGTTCTACCACGTCAAGGTTGTAGTCCATGGGAATGTACAGTCCATGAATATATATACATATATATATATATATATATATATATATATATATATATATATATATACATATATATATATACATATATATATATACATATATATACATATATATTTTCATACATACATACATACATGTACATACACATACATAAATACACACATACACACACATATGTATTCTCACACAGGTTTGCCTATATACGTACACATATGTACAACACATGCACATAGACACGCACAGGCTAATAAGAAACACCTCTCCCACAAGGGCACTAAAACTTAGTTTCTATAAATAGAAACAAAAAGAATTCGAAGAACGACTGTTGTGAAATTCACGTACTTTAGATGTTTCGGGGCTAAGGAGAAGCCGCTTCATTAGGAGGAGAAGAAGAATCTATGAATGAACGAATCCTAGATGTTCTGCTCAATTGCGGTGTATAATCGAAGCGATCCCAAGGATCGTCGCTTGGGATTACGCATTGACGGACGATCATCCCCGCGTTTCTCACTACGGATGTTCTCCAGCGGATGTTCCAGACTGCGGGACGCGTCAATGCGGGCTCCAGATGCCAGCCGTCCTTCTCGTCCGCTGGCATCGCCATCTTCTTCAAATGATATGCCACCCGTCGTCCCATCCGATGGAGCGAGGCGTCCCCCCCTTCTTCCACCCTCCCTCGCCTGGGATAAGCTCATCACAATACGCCCGTCACTCGACTGGGCTTCGTCATGCAGCTCTTCCCTTCCTCGTGAGGAATCGTACTTTTAATCCTTTTCCATGAGATACCACGGCAGCAATGAGGTCAAGGACAGAAAGGAATATAGAATACAATCAGAATTATTTTGTTTAGTTCGTGGGTTTGGAGAAGACGTTCTATGGAGCAATATAGAATTGAAGAATAGAGTGAAGAAGAATAGACTAGCCGGAAGGCAGAATCGACTGTGCATTTGTTATGCTTCATCGCAAGTGAAGATAGAGATTGGCGAATAATTGAGAGGCAGCAATGGCCGTGGAGGCCGTACGGCCAATCATCCTCCATCGATTTCAACGCATGTGTGGAGGACATGATGCAAGAGGCATGAGGCCTGAAGGCGGTGGAATCGCTGAGAAACTCATTGAGTCACTTAGATTATAAATATGTATACGTGTAGGTTTGTGCTCACCGATACAAAGGGTGACTTGAAAACGGAGAATGATAAGCACACAGACAATATGACAATTTTTGTCTGAATTTCCCAGCTTTTCGCCCCTTTATCGAGACGGTTAAGTTTGGTGATTGGCTGCCCGCGGTCGGAGACGCGGAGGAGAGTGGGGAATGGGGGGAAGCCCTCGCCCTCCCTTCGATTCAACCTCCCAACACTCACTCGCCCCTCCTCTAGCCCGCCACCAATGCCCCCTTCAGTCCAAACCTTACGTCGAAGAAGGTCATTGTGTTAGAGAATTATTCAGATACTAAGTAGTGTACTTCCACCGTGCTGTGCATCACGGTCGTAACCATTAATTGCCTTTAGAGGTGACTTCTCAATGGATTAGCGCGGTAAGGTTCCCGCAGAGTTCGGCACCACCGGGAACCCCCCGAGCCGAGGCCATGCATGGATGCTCATTGAGGATGGGGGCCCAAAGGATTTCGTCTCAGGGGAGGTGCTTTCTGGACCAAATTCCTTTCCGGAGTTTAGGCGGACTCTCTGATTTGGAATGAATGATTTTCAGCATTCCCGTTTTTACTATATTTGCAATATTTTCATTCGCGCAGTAAAATGTTAGCTGCGAGCGATTTGCCATTCGATAATTCATCGAAATCTTATTGAATGTGCTCGAGCAAATTTTTACACCTCAAACACATTTTGACCTTCCGGGAGAAGAGGATCAATATACTGGACAGATGTACATACGTATACACACTGGTCATTACATTCGTAAGAGCGTGTCGCATTACTTGCTTCTACTTTGTCTCCAAGGGATGAAAATGGGCGGGAGGGCTTCGGCAGAATGGATTTCGATGAGAGGAGAGGGGAGGGGCGATATCAATTTAAGGGGGGGCAGGGTGAAAGTGGGACAAGGGAGCGCCGCGCCTTCTCTCTCTCCCCCGAGCGGCATTCTTAAAACGGTGTCAAAAGAAGCAGGTGCACTCCAACATAAAGAGTATTGCTACGGAAATTTCTTCATTTCGCGTTTTCCTCGAGCATTTGATTGGATGACCTTGGAGAAGGCAAGTCTCAGATCTCTCTATTTTTTTCAAGCAACACCATGTTCGAGAAA
The DNA here is from genome assembly GCA_037158775.1 of Hetaerina titia. Lineage (NCBI taxonomy): Eukaryota > Metazoa > Arthropoda > Insecta > Odonata > Calopterygidae > Hetaerina > Hetaerina titia. The sequence goes on along the minus strand of CM073773.1, from coordinate 117,038,672 downwards.
GCCCTCCGGTTTCAACGGGTACGTTGCTAACATCCCACGTCTGCTTCGACGGCATTCCTGCGGCGGTAAAGTGAAGAAGAGAGAGAGACTGCAAGACTGACAGGTGTAAAATGTAATTTTTTCCTAGAAAGATAAGAGACCAGAATGCTTGTAGTCAAATTTCCACGCCCATTCCCTAACCTGTACGTTAATACTTATTGTGTTGAACTGACTCCTGGGGGATTACGACCACATTCATAAACGAAAAACCGCCATACGGCGCACACATATTCATTCAAACATAGAAATAGGTATAAGGAAAGGGGATAGGAAAACACATAAAAGGCGAACACAGGACATGTGGGGAAGGCGGTTTTGAGCAGATCACAAATTTAAAAATATTTCCTTAACCGGGATTTGAACATCGGACCTTCCACTTGTCGGACGCATGCGCTACCAATTACGCCACTAAGGAAATCTAATTTACACTGAGATCTGCGATGTTTTTAAAGCGCCCAAGTGCTCCGAACCATTGGCCAAAGGATGGCTTTAGGGAGCTGTTTCACCCACCAAAGGAGAAATAGACAATACACACAAGAAGAGGGGACAGTTGGTTAGAGAGCATATAGTATCATAGAGAAAGGAACAGTACGCTTCATGACACGCATAGCCAGAAGAGAAGATGAGCCACATCGGCCAAATACACATTCATATACGAAATCCCGGCATACGGCCATACAGAAATCCCGCCATACGGTTCGCCTTTTATGTGTTTTCCTATCCCCTTTCCTTAAACCTATTTATTTGTTTGAATGAATATTTATGCGCCGTATGGCGACTGATCGAGAGGAATATAGAATACAATTAGGACATATTTGCCTGTTTCGTAGATTTCGAAAAAGCGTTTGATAGAGTGAATTGGGAAAAACTAATGCGTGTATTGTAGAAAATAGATAGGAATGGATTGGAGGGGCAGGAGATTTATCCGCAACCTGTACATATCTCAGACTGCTCAGGTGCGAGTGAGAAACGGAGAGTCCGGATGGGCAGTGTTAGGAAGAGCTGTAAGGCAGGGTTGCCCATTGTCACCGGTACTGTTCAACGTATATGTGGAGGAAATGATTAAAGAGGCTGGGAAGAACTGGAGGTAGGAATGAAAGTCGGAGGGGAATTCGTAAAATCGGTTAGGTTTGCTGATGACCAAGCATTAGTTGCTCAGTCAGCCAAGGGGTTGCAAGCATTGCTGAGTGAATTGGAGATTCAGTGCGATAGATATGAGATGATAATCAATATTAGTAAAACAAAGGTTATGCTAGTTTACAGAAAGAAAAAGGCTAAGCTAAACATTAAAATAGGAGGGGATAGAATAGAACAGTTTACGTATCTCGGAAGTGTTTTGGACCAACACCGTCAAAGTAGTAGGGACGTAAGGAGAAGAATTGCCGTGGGCAAGGAGGCTTTCTCAAGGAGGAGGGAGTTGATGACGGGGACGTTGAGTAGGGAGGTTAAGACAAGACTCGTAAAAACTCTGATATGGAGCGTAGCTATGTACGGAGCGGAAACGTGGTCACTGAAGCAGGAGGATATACGTAGATTGGAGGCTTATGAGAGAAATCCTATGGAGGCAGGAAAAATGGATGAAAGGAGTATTGAGCGGTAGTGGAATGTTGAAGAAGGTAATAGAGGGGAGAATGTTAGGCAAAGGAGTAAAGGGCAGGAACAGAATAGGGATGTTGGACGGGATGGAGGAAGGAAGTATACAGAGATGAAGAGTTATATATATATATATATATATATATATATATATATATATATATATATATATAACTTTTGGACGGCACAATAGAACACAGAATAAAACAGATAACACGTAAAAGGACACTCACACTGTAGATGATTTAAGCTTTCGGCCTACTCCGAGGCCTTCTTCAGGTCAGACTGAGAGGTTTTGAGGGAAGAGTGCCTGGGGAGGGGGGGGCGGAAGGTTTAGGGACTGTTGGGAAGGAAATTAAAGATGGCGGTTAAGGGTGGGAATTTTAAAGGATCGGAAATATAGGATGTATGCGGATTCGCGAGTTCTCACCTCTATGTTGGTGGCTGAATCAGGTAGGGATTCTAAAACTGTTAGGGAAAAGCATTCGTCAAATAATAGGTTGTGTGAACTTGCGTGTAAAGGGATAGGAAGAGAAGAGAGTGAAGCAGAATTACATTGGTAGCGGTGATTGTTCATTCGGACGGATAAGGGGGTAATGCATTCGCCTATGTAGAATGAGGTGCATTGTTTGCACGACGTAAGATAGATGATATTTTTTGAGAGGCAATTAGCGTGGGAACGGGGTAAAGGGACAATGAGGGGATGTGAGGAGAGGGGAGCAGATCTGATTAGGAGACATGTTTTACATCGGGGGGGATTGCAGGTAGGGGAAATATGTGGAAATTTGTCAGGGCGGGGTGTCAAAGGGTTGGTGGATCTCAGAAGGTTTCTGAGATTTCCTGGTCGTCTGTAAGCGACAGAGGGGCATTGGGACAGTAAGGATGTGGTCGCGTCATTGTCATGTAATATAGGATAAAGTTCTTTGAGAATGGTTTTCAGTCTGTGGGATCCGGGGAAATAGGTTGTGCAAAGGTTGAGTCCAGCGTCAGATGTGGGGTTGTTATTCTGTGGTGTGTGTGGTCGGGTGGAGTGGTAGATTTTATCCTGTAGGAGCTTTTCTGGGTAACCGCGTTTGTGGAGTGCATGGTGTAGATTGTGGAGGTATTTGTTGAGTTTAGCTGTGGTGTTGGAAATCTGATATACATATATACATATATATATATATATATGATATACATATATATATATATATATATATATATATATATATATATATATATATATATATATATATATATATATATATATATATATAGAGGGGTAAGGCAGGGTTGCCCATTGTCACCGGTGCTGTTCAACGTATATGTGGAGGAAATGATTAAAGAGGCATGGGAAGAACTGGAGGTAGGAATGAAAGTCGGAGGGGAATTCGTAAAATCGGTTAGGTTTGCTGATGACCAAGCATTAGTTGCTCAGTCAGCCAAGGGGTTGCAAGTTTTGTTGAGTGAATTGGAGGTTCAGTGCGATAAATATAGGATGAGAATCAATATTAATAAAACAAAGGTTAAGCGATTTTCCAGAAAGAAAAAGGCTAAGCTAAATATTAAAATAGGCGGGGAAAAAAGAGAGCAGTTAGAACAGTTTACATATCTTGGAAGTGTTTTGGACCAATACGGTCAAAGTGGTAGGGACGTAAGGAGAAGAATTGCGCTAGGCAAGGAGGCTTTCTGAAGGAGGAGGGAGTTGATGACAGGGACGTTGAGTAGGGATGCTAAGACAAGACTCGTAAAAACTCTGATATGGAGCCTAGCTATTTACGGCGCGGAAAGGTGGTCGCTGAAGCAGGAGGATAGATAGGATTGGAGGCTTTTGAAATGTGGGTGTGGAGAAGAATGGAGAAGGTGAAATGGACCGAAAGGAAAACAAATGAGGAAGTACTAGAAATGGTGGGGGAGGAGAGGGGTTTGTTGAGAGAAATCCTATGGAGGCAGGAAAAATGGATGAAAGGCGTATTGAGCGGTAGTGGAATGTTGAAGAGGGTAATAGAGGGGAGAATGTTGGGCAAGCGAGGTAAGGGTAGGAACAGGATAGGGATGTTGGACGGGATGAAGGGAGGAAAGAAGTACACCGAGCTGAAGAGGGACCTGATATAGATTAGTTTGCAAGGTGGGGAGTCACAAAATGTTTATTTGATAGTAGTGTCCATCCAAAAACCTACCTTAACCGGTAGATTACCTAATAATATATATATATATATATATATATATAAGAAGGGGAAAGGATAGTAGAAAAGCATTCATACGAATACATTCATGTGTCCCGTCTATTTCTCCTTTGGTGGGTGAAACAGCTCCATAACTCCATCTCTCGGGCAACATATATCGGAGCACTTTGGCGCTTTATAACATCGCAGATCTCAAGGTAAATCAGGTTTCCTTATTAGCTCAACTGGTAGAGCATCCGCCCGCAAAGTGGAAGGTCCGTGGTTCAAATCCCGGATAAGGAAATATTTTTACTTTCGTGATCTGCTCAAAAACCGCCTTTCCCACATGTCCTGTGTTCTCTGCACTTTTCCAAATATTCACAAACCATACATTCTTGGTCGACCGCAGTAAAGGAACGCAATTCCGCAATTGGTGACAACCTTCTCCAATCCCTGGTGTCATACATGGAGGCAATATTCTAGAAAACATAATTCAATTGTAATTGTAATTTATTCATTCACCATAAGCATAGAATTATGCATAGCTTTGTCAAAACATGTTTTACACTTCATTTCAGTAAAAAAAACATTATGCAGAATCAAAACAATATGCAAAGTACAAATACAAACAATTTACAACTTTTTGGAATTAACAAATTTCAGTTATACATTTGAAATGGCATGCATTAGAAAATCATCTACAATATAAAATAATTTACATGAAAGTAGTTTTTTCACGGCACACTTGAATTTAAAGGAACTTTTGATATTTTTAATATAAGCAGGCAATTTATTGTACATAAGTATTCCCTGATGATCTATCCCTTTAATCGTTTTATTTACTCTGTGCTGACTTACATGGAATGCATTTTGGCTTCTCGTATTATGACTATGAAGGTCACAGTTTTTAATAAACATGTTCTGATTTTTGTTAATAAGAGACACTGTTTCAAGAATGTATAGACAAGGAAGAGGTAAGATTTCTAGTTTTTCAAAAATAGGTTTACTGGGAGCTCTATTATTAGAATTAGTTATTATGCGAATAATCTTTTTTTGCATTTTAAATAATTTTGGAAGGAAGATAGAGGAGCCTCAAAAGGGAATACCATAATGGAGAAGTGACTGCACATAGCCAAAATATATAGTCCTCAATGCCTGAATGCAAATGATTTCCTTGAGTACACGGAATGCATAACAGATTTGTGCCAGTTTTTGAGATAAATTATTAATATGTTCCTCCCATGAAAGATTAGAGTTACATTAGATTAAAGATTTTGTTACCTTTAGTTCTTTTATGGGGCAACTGTTAATTATTGGATATAAATTTATTAACTTCTTCTTGAGATTGAAGTTTAAATAATGGGTTTTACTAACATTTAAAGATAGCTTATTGTCAGTGAGCCAGTTCATCAAATTATGTGTAGTTTCTGTTACCTCGTTCATTAACTGAGTGGGATTATGGTTATTGAAATTAAGTTAGTATCATCAGCAAATAGTATTGTATTGGAGAGTGGTAAATTTGCAGGTAAATCATTTATGAAGACTAAAAATAGTAGTGGTCCAAGAATGGAGCCCTGCGGAACTCCACAAATAACAGAAGTTGTACTTGATACAGATGAATTCATTTCAATATATTGTGACCTATCAGTTAAATATGATTTAAACCAGTCCTTTGCATTGCCTCTTATACCATATGTTTCTAATTTTTTTTAAAGAATTCCATGGTTAACTGTATCGAAAGCTTTTTTTAAATCAATAAAAAGCCCTGCAACATGAATATTACTATCTAAGGCATTCCATATATTCCTTGTCAATGAGAAAAGGGCATCATTAATTAAACAATCTCTCTTCCCCAACATACAGACATTACTGCGGCCACTATTGATATGACCTCCCCCTATGCAACAATCTACTCCCATGTTACAGGTCAATTCTCAATCCAGTATTCCCTTATTACAGCTTATTTCTATTACAATATTGCTACACGACAGGTAGTCGGCGCAGCGTCTGTTCCTCAGTGAGTCGGCTGCAAAGGCGTCTGACCCCAGTGGGGCGGCCATTTGAGCGATGGTGTCACGTTAAAAACACTATTGAGGAAGGCAACGGTAAACCACCCCAAATTTTAATCCCAAAAAATTATGAACGCAAACATAAAAGTTATGAGTCGCGGCAACTTCGGGACTAGGCCCGCAGGGTATCGTGCCCGGCAGCGGGATAGGCAAGGCTTCCGTGATGCTCATCACGCAAAATCTTCGGAAAACATTGCAAACACAGCATAGAAGAAGGCACAGAAAACACTGAACCAGTCTAAATGGGAACTTTAAATTTTAGGACAAAGTGGACCACAGTAATCCTAGAAAATAACTACCCAAACTCTTTCTCATTTAAAAAAGATGGCTAAATTTTTTGTAAATAAAATTCAGTTTCATCCTTTTTCAATTGTGTGTGTGTATGTACATTGTAAGAGTGACTGTTGACCAGACTTGACCGTTGCCACCAGGACAATTGCCTAGCTGCAACGAGGTTTATATAACAAAAAATAAAATATATTCTGCTGGTTCATGATAAATATTTTCTTCATAGAAACCAAATGTTCAAGTATATAACATAAAATAGTGATCACATTCCCGACTGATTCATTGTTATTACTTACTTTCGTACTTTCGGACAAAATGACCTGGGGTCACCCAGTGGTATCGAGTCCAGTGGTGTGGATTACATGGCGAAATCGAATTGAACCGTTAAACTCTGATCTAGCAAGATTCACGTTCAATTCTTATTTGTCCCCCAGGTAACAATAAATCAAGGATAGAATCAATAGTATTCATTGCCATTCGTTTTATTCCTACCTCCCTGTCTTGTTTCCATTAATTGTTCGAAATCGCGTGCATTTGTGTAGGGGCAACGGATTTATTTCCTGGAAGTCAGTGCGACTGGTGATTCCGAGGAGGAAATGGGCCTTTTTTATTTCTGCGGCCATGTAATATTATCATTTCACCCACTATTGCTTCATCTCCATGGGTTGAATGGAAGAAGGGACCATTAGGCCTCAATTTCGCCCTCTATCCTCTATCCATCTACCTATCCTCTAGACCACTATCTATCTATCCATCTCCATCTCATCACTTCTCCTCGATTGAGTCACTCCGATACCTTTTATAATTTCTATGACGAAATACGCCCTAGGTGCTACACAGACATGAAGAGAAGTCCGAAAAAGATGGCGTATTTTGTGTCTGGCATTTGAGTCAACTACGTTATTGAGTGCGTTTTTACAGACATTTGAAAAAAATATTCCTCACCTTACGCCACATTCTGCCCCAAAGTGAATGTAAGACATAGTGAAAAGAGAAACTTTATAATTCCACATATATTTATTAGACGGACGACCTAGGTTTCGACGTGGCACGTCATCATTAGGATTTACCTGATGATGACGTGCCACGTCGAAATTTGGTCGTCCGTCTAATAAATCTATGTGGAATTATAAAGTTTCTCTTTTCATTATGTTAAGTCGATTCCATGAAGTCACGCCCGAGACAACGAATTATGAATGTAAGACATTTGAGAGGCGAGAATTTCCCTCAATCGCCTCATTCGAGTGCATATTATTAATTGCAATTCTCTCCATCTTCTTCATTTTCGTTTGAGCCCTCAGTGTGACCACAGCAAACATTTCAATTGAAATTTGTCATATTATTATTTTCAACATTTTTGCTTTCTCAGAAAACAGCATAGCGATTTACATGAGAGCAATTTCATTTAATACTTGTGAAGTATTTCCATGAAACAATTGACTTTGCTCATAAAGGAAATGTTACGTATCATGAGGTATCCTGAAGGTGTTTTGATAATTCTCGGTATGATGCATGCGTGGGATATGATTTATGGGCTCGATATTCTATCAACCACAGTAGCACGAATTAAAATTGATATTTTTATTAAGATAAGATGAGCTGATGAAATGTTGGCCAACATAGACCCACCATTTGGGAGTGACCATTTGGATTTTTTTTCAAAGTTTGAGAGTGACGAGCCCATCAAACCAAGCGCCAAATATTAAAATGGCATTTTAAAATGCCATTTTAAAAAATGGGAACTCTGGTATTTAAAACGATACGAATTTCTCGTCTCGCCGAGCAGCATTTTGTTTACATTTTTCATTAAGATATGAACTCAGCCAGTTCTAACCGCGGGACTCGAACCATCAGAGGGATCAAGAATTGGATTTACTGATTCTGAGGACTATTTCTCATATTACTCAAGGGAATATAGCGTATAAGATCTCTTTAATTCTTGGATTTTCAGTTTCGCTTTACCATTTTTGAATTTGGGCACCATAGATGGACACTCTGTCTAGTATCCTCGCCCATTCTCCGTTAGGCTTTCTCTTAGAGGAGAACTGTCCGGGAACTGCGCAGTATTTCCTTACCATGTGTTCCCCATATTCTCACTAAATAATAACTAAAACTTCGACTAATGCTATCCACCACCACCGAACGAAGAAAAATCGCCCGTTGCTGCGCATTCAACAAAGCTTGCACGTTCTTACGAGAGCGAAATTGGAGCGGGAATGTAAACAAAAGGACTGACTGCGACGCCGAAAGTTTGTCAATTCCCACGCAAGCAATTGTGTTCCGCAAAGTGACACCTGGAGCGCTGTCGCCGAAGATGATGTCATCCAGCGCAGAAATAGGAATATATCTACATTAGGAATATGAATATATCAACATTGGGAAATCTTTTGTTGGCATTTAGTTTCACCGACCAACATCAAAGAGCAAAGAATGTTGAGTGGACGAGGGTTTTTGGACCGCTGTCCCCAGTCTCGGCCTTCCGCTTGGTGACAACTTCCTCTTTTTTCTACTCGACAAAGAGGGGTTTGAAAGGTGGACACCGGTTTGAAGACGACGAGGAACTCAAATTGAATCGAATTTAAGACATTATTCTCTACACTACCTGAACTGGACCTTTGAATGATGAAAAATTTTGATTTTCTGCGTAAATGTGGCCTTTTTTAAGAAAATGTCCTTATATTTAGTGATACTCGTACATCCTCATGTTTAGTTGCTATATCAATTGGTTTTATCCATCCCGCCCTTAAATTATCCCAGATTTCAAACGCTCAAATACGCACAGCGAGCGCCATGGTAACGCGGATGAATATCGTCTTCGAGTACTTTCTTTCAATAACAAATAATGCCTTGTTTTTTATTTTTGTTATCACTACCCGTCTTTTGAGGTCGCCAGCGTCGTCAAAGAGTACCCGTCAATGTACACATTTAAACGCAACGATCATAAAACTTTTGAAGGCATGTTGTAGAGAATCAAGGACGCAAAGTAATATGGTGAAGTGTCGATGAATTGTTTATCATTTATCAACCTAAATTTTTATCTAGCACAACGCGATCTAGGTTTCGAATAAAACCGCCATTATCACGAGTATCTTCACCGGATGATGACGCGTCGAAGATTTCTACTTGGAAAACTTATTTGCCGACCTCAAAATTAGTCTATATCCATTTTTAAATACTATTTTATATTCGTAGCTGAAGAATTTGCATTATTTGTATAAATGTTTTTGAGAAGTAATCTTTGATTGTAATAAATAAGCTGTCGTCAAGTATTTTTCATATTTTAACTGCACATTAACCTTATAAATGCTTGATTGTACCAATACTCTAGAACTCCGCAGATATTCTGGTAAAGCAAAGATTAGTACTAACGCTATGAAAAAGACGAGGATAGATTACATTCTGATGTGCATTTACAGAGAAATATAACATCAACAACGACTGAGAAAATAAAAAACTCCTATGGAGATATTTGTACGCTATTAAAGACACTCTTAAATTGGTGCATTGAAATGCATATTAGCGGATGACTCCGATAAAATTTACTGTTGCGGCATCTTTCGCAGTTTCTTGGAAGCTGAATAATTTAATTTGAAGATTTTAAATAGTTAAAGGAGGTGTTAATGTACATTAATTTAAGTTTTTCTGATAAAACCTTCAACCTATAAGATCCGTCATGAAGAAATTCCATTCATTAACCGGAAAGAAAAAAAATTAGAAATAATTCCGCGTTCAAATTAGAATGCGAGAGGATATGTTTTTGAGACTGATGTAAGGATATCTTCCTTTAGCCTTCGCAGAGACAAAAGGGAAACTTTCGCATATGTAGACCGAAAGAAGGCAGAAGCTGCAGTACATACTAATTGTGACCTTAGGTTGCAAAAAGAAAAAAACGCCGCGGAGAAAGTCCCTTGCATGCCACACTTCGGATTGTTTATTTTATTAAAGTGATTGTGAAGGAATTGGGCTCTTTTTTCGGCGTGTGAAAGAGCTCTCAATTCATTCATTACGTCATGCCCTCGAGGAAGAGAAATCCTCCCTCAAAGGATACCACCACCATGGGACTCAAAGTCAAGCCGTCAAAGAGGCTTGCACGCGTACCCTTAACAGCACCCTTATCCGGAACCCACCCACCAGGGAGAAGGGAGCCGCTGGCTAAAGTATGTCGACGTTCAAGGGATTTAATTGAAGAATTTTGAGGCATTGTAGTAATATCAGCTTAAATAAATCTATTTACCGACAAATTTCCCGATAATATTTATAAAAATCATGTATTGTCCAGCGCCACAAGAATTTCCTAAAAAGTCATTGTGTTCGGAGTTGATGTTTCACTATATTCTCCGTTCATCACTATTTGGCTCGTGAAAATGTGAATCAACTTTGAAACAATCTTATGCCTTGATTTGAAAGAATGTCATGAAAAATGAGGGCATTCGGCAGCCCTCATGCAATAACCTAATATTACATTAATGCAATGCAATGCAATAACCTAATATTACATAATCAAGTGTAAATATTAAGTTGAACTTATAATACTGACTGTTTCAACAAAATGCACAGTGGATTTTTCAGGTGAAAATATTAAATTACATTGGAATAGAATAATGCCAGTGTCCATGTTAACTTGAACTGATTTCAGTTCTTATCGGCGATTGCAGTGCATGCGCCTCAGGGCATTCTTGTGTCAGTCCGGCACGGCGGTGGGTGTCGATGACTCGGGGGACGACGGCCGTCTCTCTGCCCTCCTCCCCCCCCCTCATCGTCCCACGGCCAGGACGACATACTATTTCTCTCCCCGCCGGTAGACGGTTCCTTCCCCATCGCTTACAGCACTCGTTTCAATGGCAACTTGACCGGCAAGCCCTCCTCCACCGGCCGCCGTTCCGCGCGAACGCCCTGGGAAAGCGCAACGCTCCTCGTCCTCGAACGAGCAAAGCCCCCACGACTCACTCTCTCTCCAAAAATGGTAGAGCTCAGAAATCTTTGTTGCGACAGGGAGCATCATTACTTTTAATTATGCTGAGTATCACTTTGACAATCATTTCTGAACGAACCAGCACAGTTTTCTATGTCATTTCTGAACAACATGATTCAAAATCAAACTGAACGCAATTCCATTATTTCGCGCACTAAAACCATTCCACTCTGATGCCAAACAAAACTCAGTGGAAACGTGCGTGCCCAACTGCCTATCGCATTATCCCCGAAGGAGGAGTGTCACCGTCTCCATAACATTTGCATTTGAATGCATGAGAGCAAATGAAAATGTTATTTAATCAATGTTTTCGGGTTTAACTTTGTGAAAATGTTACAAATGAAGAATTCTTCGAAATAAACTTCGATAAGTGCGCAGATTAAAATTTTTGTTCGTGCTTCGATGAGTCCAAAGCAAAGGGATGCTGCGATGAAAGACAAGACATTCATTCATTCGTTTCCCTCTAATACACTAATTCAAGTGGTTTTCTCTAAAAGAATGATGTGACGTGTTGTTTAAGAGATTCGCCACTTTCAGCGATACCATTTCCTTGTGCATTACAACCGAAAATGCGCTCTTAGGGTAGACTCCTAGATTGGTTTAACGTAATTAGTTTCAATTCTTATACTTCTTTTATTGCCCCTTCTAGATACATTCACGTGGAATAGTGTTGGATATGTTGGAAATGTTGTTTGTGTTGCCTTCCATTTTTCAATCACGAAATAGTTGTCTGATTGTCGCAGTGGCGACGGCGATTAGTATCTCCCTGACGGCGCAGTCCATTCCAAGCCCACCCACTACAACGTGGCCGTGGAGTGCTTTTATTCAAAAGCAATGACCGAGAGTGTCGATACGTTTCCGCTGGGAAACGAGACGATCAATTCCAGTTTAGTAGAAAGGAGGTAAGTCGCTGATGGATCCACAGCTGCATCCACTCTTCCACTTCCTCGTCCGAATGAAACCGACGTCCACGAATTTCTTTGTTTAGGTCGCCGGAGACGTAAAAGTTACGAGTTGCAAGATCCGGGCCGTGCGGAGGATGTTGAAGTGTTCCCAACCGAACTGTGGAAGCGTAGCCTTAGTTAGAGTGTCAGTACGAGGGCGAGCATTATCGTGCAACAGGATGATTCCGTCCGACAGCACTCCAGGGCATTTTGACTTTATGGCCCGTCGCGGTTTCTGCAGTGTCTTCATAGCTCTGCGCATTCTGAGGAATTCTACAAGCGGAGGGCCCCTGCACTCAAAGGATAAGATCATCATGACTTTACCATGACGTACGCGAACAGTTTTGGATTCCTTTGCCGGGAAATAATTAGTGCGTTTCCATTGTTGGCCTCCATTTCTACATCTGACGAATACACTAGGCCAGCCCGCGCACCAACAAAGACGTGGAAACCCAATAACAACTGCGTGCGCCTGTGAGTTGTCATCATGCAGTTAGTTCTCCTCCCACAGCGATGGCAGTATCGACACGTGAAAGCAGTGTTGCCACCTTTCGAGTGGACTGTGTGTTAAGAAGTCTGTTCGGTTTTCATTAGACTGCTCCTCGTATAAACTTATTTAGGTGTGCCATGTTTTCGGCAGGTCCCCTCAAATTGAGAACTACCGCTTGCTTATCGTTTTTTTCCTTTATCCGAATTGGTTTTCCGTGAGGCTTTCTTCTAATTCTCCTTCCATTCTTCGGCTAAATATCCGAGTAATTCACTTTTGATGCCTGAGACATTAGGCCCAATTTTCTGCAATCTTTGTATTTATCTGTTCTTCGGTTGTCCGGTATTGCAGTCTTATCAGTACTCTTCTCGAAACCCTCCGGTAGTTTTCCACACTCTTAGATTACCACTCGGTTTAATCCCGAGTGCCCTGATTATTTCCCCGTTTATCATGCCAACTCCTTATTCTTCGCGGTCCATCAGGTAATTCATGACTCTGTTGAATTCGATTCTCTGTATCTCCGGGCCCTCCTCTATCAAGATTTCTTCTATGATTAAATCCCTTCCTAGTACCTTGTGGCTTTGGTAGAGTACTTCAACGTGGATATTCCTTCAATATATTCACAATGTCTGCATATTTCCATTATCACCTCGGGCGTCGTGGTATTTTGTTTTTTCCTCCCTTCGCCACTTCAGAGTGATCAGTGTCGCCGGTTCCCTCCTTTCCCTTCGTCGCTCATCTCTTCGCAGCAGATTTCCATCATCTCCGCTCCGACATTCGCACACCCTCATGTACTCGTACACTTGTTTCCGCAACTTTTTTATCAAGAGTTTTAAGAAACTGCGGGAGATGCCGCATCAGTAACTTTTAAGGGAATCATCCGCTAAGTATGCATTACAATGCAACAATTTCAGAGTGTAAAAATCATTCGCCTTGACCGGGGTTCGAACCGGTCCGATCGGGATTCGTCGACGTCCGGCCTAGCCAGTTAAGTTAACGAAGACGACTCGTCCTCTTAAACACCCATTATTTTCATAAAGCGTTTCATTTCTTGGATTATTATATTGTCCTCTATGGGTTTTTTTACAGAAGACCTGTTATCCATGGCCGCCGCATCACGATTTGACCATCTGCATTAGTTATGATTATGAACAATAACAATTTTTCTAAACTTGAAATTAAAAACTTGAGTTTTGTTTGATAGGTGAGGGTAGACTACTATTACTAAATCGGCACTAAGCCCAACGGTGTGTGAAATTCGGGAATCGAACCCGGATCCTCCGGAAAGTAGTCCAACGCTCTACCCCTGGACTACTACGACCCTCCGATAATTGATATATTTTCTTATTATTTCTAAAGCTATTTTTTCATGGTTTGAACTATTTGTAAGTCAGCATTGAGGATACAATAGAAGAGTGCAAAAATTGCACTCGAAAAATGTTCTCGGTGCATTTTCGACATTTATTGCAAGCTCGAGATTTAATATCTTATAGTACAAAGAGCATAAGTACCAGAGAAATGTAAATGCTAGTTATTTTCTAAACTGCTATGCCCAGAATTTCTGTTATTTAAAAAAAATTAATGTTGATATATTTGAAAACGCTCGTTAAAATTTACGGGTTGAAAATTCAAGTTCTCGTTACAATTCTCCATCTACCATTATAATATTCCCTGACAATGAATGCCTGTTTTGGAAATCGCTCCTAAGCGTCGTCTGGGTTCGACAACCTCAGGCGATCACTTCTTCTATAGGGCTGCTACGTATGCTACTTCCTCCCCCTCCTCCTATCCGCCATCCATCTTTTCTTTGCTCACGATCTCTCATGAAAAATTAATGAAATCTGTTGACTGCGTGTAAACCCTTCCTAAACAGCGAATCACGGAACGCAGACACCTCTTTGTTTCTGGGTTTATACTCCCGAATAAGCATGTTTAATCCCAAGTTGTATTTCTTTTTTTGAAATGAATTTTTCTTTCATGCCGGGAAAATAACCGATGGGAAATGCTTAATCATTTTAGGCTCTCTATTAAGTATTTATATGCTGGGGTTCTGGTGTGTATATACTAAGGAAGTACTAATTCAAACAAATCCGCCGGCATGCAAGCACGCACATGCAACAACTCACGTGAGTCTGGCCTTGAGAAACTCCACCCACTCCTCTTGCTGTAGCAAGTCGTCTCGATCTTGGTCGAAGAGCCGGAAGAGACGCTCCAGGAGTTCCTGCGAATGGCGAAACACGATTTAACAGACAAGCACGCACAATTCTAACCAACACACATACATACGCAATAATAATAATATATATACATACAGGGTCGCACCCAAAAGTGGTAGGACTGATTTTCTCTGGCGCGAACGGGGCGATGGAGGGGGGTCTGCCTGGCAGGGTAAGGTGGAGGGGGCTCTTAGCAACGGACCGACACCAACCTCAGTCGCCTGCGGGCTGTCGTTGAGTGAGGACACCGTTTTTAGTGAAGCAAGGTTTTTGTCCGCGTCGAAAAGCAAAATGAATCTGAATTTAGAGCAACGTTATTCCGTGAAGTTTTGTGCGAAACTCGGGAAGACGGCAACTGAGACCCTCGATATGATCAAACAGGCTTATGGGGACACTGACTTAAGCCGTTCCACAGTATTTGAGTGGCACAAGTTGTTTAAAGAGGGTAGCGAGCTCGTTGAAGACGACCATCGCTCCAGACGGCCGTCGACGGCAAGAACCGACACGAATGTGGACAGAGTAAGGACACTGCTGAACACAGACCGACGCTTAACCAGTGAAGAAATTGCAGACCAGTTGGGTCTGTCTGCATCCAACGTCCATCCATTATTTAACAGGATTTGGCCATGCGCAAGGTGTGCGCCAAGATGGTGCCGAAAATTCTGAGTGTTGACCAACAGGCAACGCGTGTGCGCATTTCCGAAGAAGTGTAAGCCAATTTGCACCGAGATGAAAACTGTTTGGACAATGTGATAACTGGTGATGAAACATGGGTTTTTCAATATGACCCCGAAACGAAAAGACAATCCGCGGAATGGCACACTTCCGCGTCCCCACGTCCAAAAACTTGCTTCACTAAAAAAGGTGTCCTCACTCAACGACAGCCCGCAGGCGACTGAGGTTGGTGTCGGTCTGTTGCTAAGAGCCCCCTCCACCTTACCCTACCAGGCAGACCCCTCTCAACCGCTCTGTTCGCGCCAGAGAAAATCAGTTTTACCACTTTAGGGTGCGACCCTGTAAGTATATCGTCAATAAAATTCTTTTAAAAAAATCAGTCCTACCACTTTTGGGTTCCCACCCTGCATATGCATATGAAACTGGGTACATCTCTGAGCCAGAGAACTTTTAGAAAGATAAGTCGTTGTGATCGTAAAAATGCATGTAAAATATTTTTGATGAGTGACGACAATTCATTAACAGATATTATCTTTATTAACTACAGATTCATGTAAGTAATATTAACTTAAATATGGATTATTTACCTCCCTCATTTTCATGTGATCTTACAACATACTGGCTGCATCACGGAGAACCTTTGAGAATCGGTTCGATATTGAGATGAAAAGGAGTATTCTTTGAAATTTAATGCCACCGAATGGTCAGCCTATTATTGTTCCTTCTCATTAATTAAAAAATATGGGAGTAACATTCACTTTCCCCACTCGAATCCATTGTGTGGAACCCACATTTTTAATTTGGGTTATTATCTGCATGGCAGGACATACCTATTCGAGGGAGATAACAGTGTATGAATCATTTCTCTCTTTCTTCACGAACATACATTGAGAAAAATAACGATAGGCAATTTACGTCAAATTCTGAACTCTGACCTTCGCCCCAGGTCCCATTCTCTCTCTCGTATTACGTAGACCTGAAAACCCATTCGTTTGTTTGTTCGAACCTTAGGCCAAAACCTATAACGGATTGACATTTGATAGAAATGTGTTTAAGTACTTAGGATTATTATAAAACTTATTTCTGGCCTGGGTTATAAAATCAAAACACTTTCTTTGTCAATGGCGTTTATTTGCGAAAACGAATATTTTCGCGAGGTTACAATTTTCATTCTTTCATTCGAATGTGGAAAAAATCAACTATAAGCATTTAACGCTCAAAAGTCAATAAGCCCATTCCCAGTAAATTTATAAAAGATAACACGGAACTTAGAACGTAAAACGCGGATGTTAGAAAGGCATTACGACGTCAAAGGCGATAGACGATATCTCTAGCGACAAAAAGAATGAGATCACTTATGATTACAAGATATCTAGGGCAAACGCCAAGAAGGAATTTTGGAAAGCTTTAAGTGAATTGAAAAGGAAAAGATTAGCGGAAAATTAAAAAAAATCAAAAGCATTGTGGTCATAGGTGGGAGAATTTCAGGGAAATAAATCAACTGTTAATCACCCAAAAATGATAAATGCGAAAGAGTAACCAGTGGTGTTGAAAAAGATAACTTATTAAATCACTGCTTTCAAAGTGTCTTCATTAATATCTCACAGAATACCTCCGATAACTTATATGGCTGCGTAGATTTTCAACCGGCCAACCGATGCCCTAAATGGACATCTCATACAATGGAATGGAACCTTCGCTGAACTAATATTAAGCCTAGACTAGATTACTCCTGGACCGATGAAATACCAGTTTGTATATTTAAGGATCTAGCTTCGGATATTGCGCCATATCTAGAAATAGTATTTAAGAAGTCGCGGGTAGAGCACAAGGTTCCCAGAGATTGGAAAACGGTTAACGTAACGCCAATATTTAAAAACGGAGACAAGGAGGAAGCAAGAAATTACAGATATATAGTATTTCCCTCACATCCATTTCGTGCAAGGTTATGTATCGAAAACATATAGTTGCTACGAAGGTAGGCTGAAAACTAATGCACACATGCTCATAAACCACAAACAAAATGACCTTCAGAAGCACTCATGTCGGCATTAGAAAGTAAAGTTCCCCTTCAACACGCATGCGCAGGCTTGAGGTCGTTTCAATCATCCAGTGTAATTTGAGAAGCGAAAGTATGGAGAAGTGTTCTGGTGCTATCTCAACGCGAGTTAAACAGCGTGCTTTTATCGAATTTATACCTGCTGAAAGAAGTGACGCCTACTGAGATTCATCATCATTTAAAGGCTGTTTATGGTGACGATGCTGTTGATAGGTCTACAATGGGTAGCAATGGGTAGTAAAATTTCGTGGTTGCGAGCTTGGTAAAGTTGTTAATTCACCGTAGTCGTTGATAGCACAAGCGGCGGACGTCCGACCACTGCCACAGACGATAATCATCACAAACTAGTTGAAGATTTTATTCAAAATGACCGGTGAAATCACTCAAAAACGTATCGAAAACCATATTGATCGAGTTTCTCGTGTTCAAGGCAACCTGCCCACAATAATAATCTTGCAACATGACAACGATCGTCCACACACCTCGCGCGCAACTGGAGAGGCTCTGTGAAACCTGAAATTTGAGTCGATTCCACACCCTCCTAATTCCCCCGATCTTGTGCTTCGCGATTTTAATTGTTTCCTTAACTCAAAAGACACCTCAAAGGTAATCATTACACCTCGGACGATAAGGTGAAGGCAGCTGCCAAGTCCTGAATGCGAGAAAAGTCGGAAGAGTTTTCCAGTGAAGGAATGAAAAAACTTGTTACACGTCGGGAGAAATGTGTTAGCCTTAACGGTGAACATGTTGAAAATATTTGATTTTGAAACTAATGAATTGTACTATGATGTAATTATTGCCCGATCTTGCTATTTGTTTTTGTTTGAATCTGCAAGCATGTGTGCATCACTTTTCGGCTTACCCTCGTAGTTCGATAGTGGGACATCTCGATTATTAGGAGTTATTGATGACAAATCAGCACGGCTTCCGAAAGGGTAGATCCTGCGAGACACAACTTGAGCTTTTTGTTCATGATATTCCTACTTCGAGAGAGAATGTTCCAGTGGACGCCATTTTTCTAGATTTTAAGAATGCTTTCGACAAAGTACCTCATAGTAAACTAGAAAGTAGACTAAACATAGAAGCATGTGGCTTAGACTAAAATATTTGGGGTTGGATTAGAGACTATTTGAATGGTCGGGTACAAAGGGTAGTGACAGATGGAGTAAGCTCAAATGCTGTAAAAGGTGTATATATATATATATATATATATATATATATATATATATATACACTTTTTTGGAAAACCCACAAACGTGTAATGTAAATTCACTGATAGTCATAACAAACACAGAAACCAAAACACACAAAAGAGGGACTCACTGGTTCTCGAATTTTCGGTGGTCCAACCGCCTTTCTCAAGAGGAATTAGGAACATATATATAACACTTAGACAGTAACACACAGCACGAGAACACAAGAAAAGAACACTCACAATAATATCTTGATAATTTCGACGGACTCGATCTCCGTCTTCTTCGGAAGATAAGATATGACTGAGGAAAAGGGTACGTGGTGCAGAAAGAGTAGGGGACGAGGGAGAGGGGAAAAACAGGTAGTAGGGGAGGGGTGAAGGAGGGGTATGTGGAGGGGGAGAAAGCGGAGCGGAGAATAGGTGGCGGGAGAGGGGTGAAGGAGGAGGTTATGGAGGGGGAAAGGGAGGCCAGAGGGGAGCGGAGATGGAATAAGGAGGATGCGGAAATAGTAACAAGCGACACAGAAAACTAACAATTCATCCACAGATACCATAACACCCATGACCAAGGCATCAACTTACCAACTCATCATAAGGGCTCGACAAGTCAAAACCCAGGACAAGGATGACAAAATGTATGCGGATGAATAAATTGTCCCACCACCTCGCAAGAAACAAATCCACCTCCATCGACCCCAGCCCCCCCCCCACCCATTTAGTGAACGACATTGAGACCCGGATGTTGATAGGCTTTACACAGCCATATAAATACCAATTCCATTGTTTTTATCAAGATATTATTGTGAGTGTTCTTTTTATGTGTTCTCGTGCTGTGTGTTACTGTCTAAGTTTTTTATTCAACTTCCGTGTTACTTCGAAGAAATCATCTATATATATATATATATATATATATATATATATATATATATATATATATATATATATATATATATATATATATATCATATATATAAATATGATATATATATATATGATATTTGTGCGCCGTATGGCGGGATTTTCAAGTTTGAATATATATATATATATTGCGCCATACGGCGCACAAATATTCATTCAAACTTAGAAATAGGTATAAGGAAAGAGGATAGGAAAACACATAAAAGGCGAACACAGGACATGTGGGGAAGGCGGTTTTTGAGCAGATCACGAAAGTAAAAATATTTCCTTATCCGGGATTTGAACCACGGGCCTTCCACTTGCCGGTCAAATGCTCTACCACCTAAGCTAATAAGGAAACTTGATTTACCTTGAGATCTGCAATCTTATAAAGCGCCAAAGTGCTCCGATACATATTGCCCGAGAGATGGCGTTATGGAGCTGTTTCATCCACCAAAGGAGAAATAGACGGGACACAAGAAGGGGAAAGGATAGTAGAAAAGCATTCATACGATCTTATAAAGGATAGGAACGGTGCGTTTCATGGCACGCATAGCCAGAAGAAGAGATGAGCCACATTGGCCAAACACATATTCAAACTTGAAAATCCCGCAATGCGGCGCACAAATATTCATTTAAACATAGAAATAGGTATAAGGAAAGAGGATAGGAAAACACATAAAAGGCGAACACAGGACATGTATCGGAGCACTTTGGCGCTTTATAAGATCGCAGATCTCAAGGTAAATCAGGTTTCCTTATTAGCTTAGGTGGTAGAGCATCCGCCCGGCAAGTGGAAGGCCCGTGGCTCAAATCCCGGATAAGGAAATATTTTTACTTTCGTGATCTGCTCAAAAACCGCCTTCCCCACATGTCCTGTGTTCGCCTTTTATGTGTTTTCCTATCCTCTTTCCTTATACCTATTTCTATGTTTGAATGAATATATATATATATATTCATTGAATGAATATATATATATATATATATATATTCATTCAATATATATATATATATACACACACATATATATACATATATATATATATATATACATATATATATATATATATATATATATATATATATATATATCAAAACGCACCGACAAATTCCTCGTGCATGACTGGTGCTGTAAAACCCCGCCCCGCCACATGCCTTTGCGGTGGAGTTTAGGATAATAGTATCGTACTACGTGCAAGATGCACGATTCTATCCCACGATTTAATTTTTGACGCTATAAAATTACGCATTAAATTGATACTTGTAGTCTAGTTTAAATAAAATCAAATTTGAAACAGTGAAGTCGTAAGTTTTTAAAAGAATGTGTTTCACGAAATCTCCTGGCCCTGATACGTAAATATCGATAGCAAGGATAAAAATCCAATAAAATCATCAAAATTCAAATTCCAAGCAATTTCCAGAAATGCCGCGATAATAAATTTTAACGGAATCGTCCGCTAAAAATATTCAAGTTTGAAATGGATAGGATTTTTTTCTTTTTCGAGCAAGATTACATAAACATAAATTAATTATTGTTCCGTACTGTTGGTCCAATTTTAAAATGTTAGCTCATTAAGTTAATTTTATAATGAATGAAAGAATGCTGCTTTGCATAGAAAAAGTTTAGTTTTTCTTCGCACCTTCTATCGAAAAACTTGATCGTTTCTTGATTCATACTCGGACGGTTTTTTGGGTGCTACGATTTTCCACGGTCACCCGATGGTTGGGAAAGTCCCTTGAAATCTTCAAGTGGAAGCATTGAGGAATTTGCGTCAACAAGTAGGATTTTACTACCTTTCTCAACGTGGTCTATCCAACAAATCCGCGATCTGAGGCCATAAAAAATTTATTTTTCAAGAGGTAGTCTACTACCTTGATCAAAAAGTTCCCGGAATTTATTCAGAAAATTAAAAATACAAGTTTATTCATCTAAATCTATATTGTCCCCTTCAAAGTAATCCCCATCGACTGCAACACACTTATGCCAGCGCTTGATCCAATCCTCGAAACATTTTTTATATTCGGTTTTCGGTATGTCCATCAGTGCTTCCTGCGATTTTTCCATTACTTCCTCTCGGCTGCTAAAACGCGTTCCCCGTAATGGTTTTTTAACTCGATTGAACAGAAAAAAGTCACAGGGAGCCAAATCAGGTGAATTCGGTGGCTGTTGGATGGTATTTGTTGCATTTTTCGTCAAAAAATTACGAATAATGATAGCACTGTGCGACGGTCTCGACGCACTGTGCGACGATTTCTGGTCTCTTTCGGCGAATTGCTTCACGCAAACGTCTCATAACGCCCAAATAATACTCTTTGTTTACTGTCTGGCCTTCTGGCAAAAATTCATGATGCACTACACCGTTGTAATCCATGAAAACCGTCAGCATTGCCTTCTTTTTTGACTGAAAACGACGTGGTTTTTTTGGTCTCGGCTCATTTGGTGAACGCCATTCACTTACCTGATGTCTGGATTGCGTGTCGTACTCATAAACCCACGTCTCGTCTCCAGTAATGATCCTTTTGATGAATGTGGGATCGGATTCAGCCTCGCAAATCATGTCTTTTGCGACGTCAACACGGTCTCTTTTTTGCATGAAATTGAGGTCTTTTGGCACCAACTTTGCTGCTACACGACGGAAACCCAAATCATTAACCACAATGTCTTGGGCGGATCCATAGGCAATGTTCAAGTCCTCCGCTATTTCTCTGATGGTTAATTTGCGGTTATTGACCAACATTTCTTTTACTTTATCAATTTTTTCACCGACTTTCGATGTCGATGATCTGCCACTGCGTTCATCATCTTCGATTGACTCACGACCACTTCTGAACCGCTCGTGCCACTGGTAAACGACCGTTTTTTTTAGAGAATCGTTGCCGAAACACTTTTCCAACATTTCCAACGTCCGTGCGCCACTAAATCCGTTTTTACGCAAAATTTAATACAAGTTCGTTGTTGCAAATTTAAATCCATTTCTGCAATTGTAAAAAATCGCCAACACACACAGAGATAGATGTACTCTTGGCTACGTAACTTTTGCAAATGTCAAGGTATGACACTAAGATTTAAAGGGAATATCAACAACAGATGTACCAATTTAACAAAAAAACAGAACTCAAATCGGAACGATGGGAGCGCCACACGGTGGTTATTCCGGGAACTTTTTGTTCAAGGTAGTACATCGACTTTGTTCCCGGCAAAGTAGTCTCCATTCGTAGGCTATCCCTTCACCTGAAGATGCCACGCAGCGGTGAAACCATGGTCATCTAAATATAGTGTAAATGTGGAATTGCTGTGTTTTCTTTCTTTCTATACTATGCCTTCTTATTCCATCTTTTTTTCCACTGTTTAAATCAGCCCCTTGGAAGTTAGGCTTTTTAGTTTTCTCGTCGTTTCTTACTTTATTGCGTCCATATCTTCCCAGTAATGTCACCTCATCACATTTTTGCATTTTAGGAATAGGAAAAAAATCGTACGGGGCAAGATCTGGCGAATAAGGAGGATGATCAAGGGCAGTCCAAGCCGCTATTTCTATGGACGGCATCTCCCTCGGCCGGATCCTTTTAAGCGTTCCTGTCGAAACTCACACGGATTTATTCAATTCGCTTCCTACATGGCTGACTCCACCGTCACCCTTTCACCCTCCAAACCGTCCGCTTTGCATCAATTGACGTAAAACCGACCAATCACTGGAAATGTCGAAGTATGTCCCAAAATGTTTAGGACTGAGTCGATTAAAAAAAATGTATTGTCAGAATTGATACATTCACTCTTAAGTCTTCGAGGCAACACCCTTGTGCGTCCACACACCGCTGCCGGCGGGTTTTCCGTGCTTCGTACGCATTCCGGAAGGCGGGGCCCGGAATCCTGCTAAGCTCTCTCCTGCGCCTGTTGTTACGTTTCCCTCGAGCCGTGGCGACGTCCTTTAGCACAGATTTGGGGTGGGGGAAGAAGAAGAAGTCGGATGGGGAAACGTCAGGGCTGTGGTCATGGTCGAGAAGCTCTCGGCAGATCCGCGTGCGAGTTCCCTTTTGCTCGTCCGAGAGCGCTCGCGGGACTAAACTCCCCCCACACACCTTCCTCAAGCCCAAGTTTCAGTCTGCATCACTTTTAGGGATGCAATGTTCATCAGATGCCAAAGCCTTCACTCTTTCAAGATTTGCGTCACTCTTTGAGGTGGGAGGGCGTCCTGAACGTTCGGCGTCTTTAATATCTTCTCCACCCTCCCGAAACAACTTGTGCCACTCTAAAACACCCCACCGATCTACCCGTGGCTAATCACCATAAGCTACCTTGGGCCATTCATGAGTCTCTTACTCGATTTTGTCCAGTTTCACGCAAATTTTGATGGTGTAGCGCTGTTCCAATAACCGGTTCATGACAGAGGTCACGTTATAGAGGTTTCGCAGACGAACGATCCTCAATCCGCGAAGCTGGGAGCCAACTGCTGTCTGCCTCCAGAGACTCGTTCTTTAAGACTCCCCTCCCTCGAACCCAGCCAGAAGAATCGCCCCCCATCCGCTCGGGACGGGGGGCAGCCATTTTTCGCGAAAATACGCAGCCCTCCACTCGATGGTACACCGGCTATTGCACAACCCCCTGCCGCCCATAAATTTCAATAAGGAAATCATAACAATTACAAATATAGTTATCAGAAATGGATACAACCCAAACCTAGTCGAAAAAATAATTTTTAAAAAGTGGAACACAATGGCCATAAGCCGTATTTCCCCCTCTCAGTTCTACCCTTCCAAAGACTTCAAGTGGTGTTCGATCCCTTTCCTAGGAGATATCTCCTATAAAATCTCTTCCATCTACACTCAAATCAGCCCTTACTCACAACCACTTACCACACAAACCTTACTCTCTCCAAACTCTTTGCCAATGGCAAATGCCAGCAAGATGTATTTAATAAATCAGGCATATTCAATCTTTCATTCAAGCAAAAATTCCAACACATATTATGTCGGTCAACCTGGGAGGAATTTCAAAACACGGCCCGAGGACACGTCAAGTCACAAAAAACTAAACCCCAATTCCGTCTTCGCAAAACACCTCATAGATTGTAACCATAATAACAATTCTGTCCCAGAAATACTGCATGTCCTCCCTACAGGATTTAAAATTGACGCTCTAGAACTAATCGAGATTCGAAGGCACTTGGCGGATCCCAATACAATACTTTGCAATGAGCAATTACACGCCCATCCCTCCCTTCCGGAAAAACTGACCTCGAGGGTAAACAAACCCAACGGTTCAACTGCTTCCAACGTTACACTCCAATCATTACTCGTAATGGGTCTAGAAAGCTTCAAAGCACCAATCAAGAATAGTGGTCACGAAGAGATTTTTTGTGCATTTATATTAGTGGGAAACAAAAAGTGTTTGTCGAATAGACAATAGTTAAATACATTTTCATAGACCGTTCATGAATTTTCACGAGCAGTAGTGTAAAAATATACTGGGTATAACATCTACCAATGTACGAGGTGTGCAGGAACCTGTCTCTAAGTCCTAGGGAGAACATTAAAGGGCCGTCGTTTTACAAGCATGATATTAATGGCGCATCGATGAAAGTGCTAAAGGCTATACTAAAGATCGAGTCAGAGAAGTAATAGCAGTATTTGTGGGGGGCGGCCGACATCTGAGGTCATTTGCGTCATTAGGGATGGACAGGAAAGGATGAAGGGTGTAGTGAAACCCGGCGTCGGCATTAGCCTGCTCTTAACGAAAAGTGCCAAGGGGTCCACAGCTTAACGTCTCATCCGACGGACGTCGTACCCAGTCAAAGTGCCCTCCACAAAGCACCTCAAGTAGGGATCGAGATACCACCGAAACTAATCGACGCCGCCGGGATTCGAATCCGGGCCCTCTGTGTGGGAAGCCAGCATGATTCCCATTTGAGATGTGATTTGAGGATCGGATGAAGCGCGTCTAACGAAAGTCATACAAATGGATTGATTTCCACAAAGTATGTGTCTCTCCCTCTTCTTCAAAATGGTTCAAAATGCTTGCATGGACGAAAATGAATTGCGCTTACATCTTCAACGTATGTGATGATTACAAATTGCGATTCCAGATACTTAAATGGGTCGTGACCCCACACCGTAATGCTCTCCTGCTAGCTTCGACAGGTCCCTTGTTAGGTCTCTGAATTGACCGCTTGACCCCCTCCTCCCCAATCGTCCCCTGCGCTCTCAATTCCTTCCGCCCCCTCCCCAATCTCTCAAGTCTCTTGTTTACTCTGCTCCCACGCCGATTGTTACTCCGAACGTCTCATCTACCAGATACGAGGGTAGGCTCAAAACTAATGCACACATGCTTGTAGACCACAAACAAAATGACCTTCAGAAGCACTCCTGGTGGAAGTAACATACCCCCTATACACGCATGCGCAGGTTTGAGGTCGTTTCATTCATCCAGTGTATTTTGAAAAGCGGAAGTGTAGAGACGCGTTCTAGTGCTATGTCATCGCGACTTAAACAGCGTGCTGCTATCGGATTTTTTTTTTTCTGCTGAAAGTAGTGACGCCTACTGCCATTCATCGTCGTGTAAAAGTTGTTTATGGTGAAAAGTTGTTGATAGCTCTACTGTAAAGCGATGGGTAGTAAAATTTCGTGGTTGCGAGCCTGAAAAAGCCATAATTGCTGATGAAACACGCAGCGGACGTCCGATCACTGCCACAGACGATAAACATCGCAACCTCGTCGAAGATTTGATGCAAAATGAACGGCGAATCACTCAAAAGCGTATCGCACACCATATTGGAATATCCAAGTAACATTATTGAACAATTGGGATACCGTGAAATCTGTGCACGTAGACCACCTCAGAGACGGGAACAAACAAAGCCCTCCTTATTCCCCCGATCTTGCGCCTTGCGGTTTTTATTTTTTTCCTCAACCCAAGAGACACCTCAAGGGTAAGCATTACACTTCGTACGATGTCGTGAAGGCAGCTGTAAATAACAGCACACTGTTTACTCGCGTTGACATAGCACTAGGACCTGTCTCCCGACTGCCGTTTCTCAAAATACACTGTATAAACGCAACGATCTCAAACCTGCTCGTGCGTGTTGAGGAGGAATGTTTCTTCCACGTGCCACCAGGAGTGCTTCCGAAGATCATATTGTTTGTGGTCCACAAGAATGTGTGCATTAGTTTTCAGCCTCCCATCGTACATCCTCATTTTCAATCATCGCCCCTCTTATCTCCCATCTTGGTGAGAGCACAATTTCCCTCTCCCCAAATAATCCACGATTTTCCACTGAACCCGAATCCCTGCACACCCTTCCCTTGCCTATGCACTCTGCTCCTCTCTTTCGGGGAATACTATTTATATCGGGGAATAGTATTTCCACCTTTCTGTCTTAGACTCTCTTCAACTCTGACACCAACCTAAATGTTCGGACAAGTGGGTGGACATATATTAAGTGTGTGGGACCTCCAGGCTTACCAACCCCCAAACGAATCTCTTTAAACTTAACTTAGTCTCCCGCTCCCTCTCTCTTTCCTGCCACCTCAAAAATATTTCCTCCATCCTCTCTTCAGTCATCTTTATGCTCTCTCTATCTCTCAAGTTATCTTCATCGACTTCATATTCTCTTCAAGGATTTAAACTTTTTGGTCTGATATAGTAGCAGTAAACATCCTCTATATTTTAAATAAATGTATATCAGTTTAAATCAATTCAGTCAATTTCATAATTAGTCGCGACTTATTTTTAATGCTCCACTTCGCTCTACTCCTCCACGTACAAAGGATTGTCGTCAAGAGCCCCTCTCAGATGCTTGTGCCGCCCTCAACAATCCCAGCGAAACGATTAGCATTTAAAAAAGTCATAGCCAGTCTCGAAAATATTTAATATTAGACAAATGAAGTTTCAGAAGACTCCATTTGAAAATTAATTATCTCTATGTACTATATTCTTTCCTTCTTTGCTTAGACAGGGTTTGTATAAAAAGTATCGGGAAAAGTTTCATCAAGGAAAGAGATTTATTTCTCTAGATATTGCAGCAATGCCTCGAAACTTTTCTAAGTACTTCTTCCTTTGAGAGCGTCCACACACACTTTTGCCCTTGTGACTTCTCCACGACTCGAAGGCTCCCTGGAAGGCGGAAGGTCCTTAAGGGTACAATCGTGTAAGTTCCTTTGACGACACTTAGGGTTCCAGGGTTCTTTGAGAGAGAATTTAAATTTTATAGGGAATAGGAAATAGTCTGTTGGTGCCAAGTCGGGACTGTAAGGGGGTTGGGGAATCGTCACGATGTTGTTTTTCGTCGTCAGGTAGTCGGTTACCTTGAAGCAGACGTAGCTGGTTGTCTTCGGGACAAGTTTAGAGCAGATTTTTCACATCGCTAAATTGATAATTGTGTGTGCACTGTCACTGTGTCTTATCAATGCCAGTAATACGATATCTGTGACCATGCGCACAAGTAACAACCGACGCCGGTCTGAATTCAGCACTTCACATGCAAACATTGCACGTTGTCTTCGGTTCTTGATGTCGATGGCCGATCAGCGCGGGGCTCGTCCTCCACACTCTCTCGGCCATCTTTGAAGAGCTCGTGCCACTTAAAAACTAGCGTTTGCGGCATGCTTTCATCCTCGAACACTTGACAAATCATGCACAACGTCACCATACTCGATTTCCCCAGTTCAACACAAGATTTAATGGCGAACCGCTGTTCAACCTTTCGCTGAATTTTGCGCTTGCACCGAGGCACTCGACAGAGGTCCATTAAAAACACGATCTAGCCTGATCGAACCCTCGCGGACGGGCGTGTTGAAGGCCAGACCCCCCCACCACCGAACTTGCGCGGTGCGAGCGCGCTGTAGCGTACAGTAATGTCAAGAAAAAATTAGTCCCTATGCTTTTCATATAAACCTTGTATCTTTTCAGGGTGGACTAATTGATATTCCCGCCACATCTCCGATAGTGCGCCACAGGCATTGCTTGCACCTTCCTGTGCAGCGCATAATTTTCACCCTTCCTCTTGACACCCTCAATGTCCTCGCAGTGCTCCTTGCGCAACGCTTACCGCCCATTTTGTCTCTCAGTTGCTCACTTGTGTACGTTCCACCTTATTCTGCATGTACTATTGCTAATTGCTTTTCTCTCATTTAATCAATGGTTCCCTCCTTCCATGGTTCCCCTAGCTTCAGATGGACTTTTATAAATCCTTTTGCGACATGTTCCCACCATTCTTTCTTTCCACTTGATCCATCCCCTTCTCACTCGCAGACTTTTCCACTGCTTTCTGCCAATCCTATCTTTTTGCCCCTGTCAATGCTTCTTCCTTAAAATGCCTTAACTATCTTCTCTGTCTCATCCTCTTTAATCTGACGTTGCACTTCATTTGTACTAAATTAAGATTTGCATCCGCTCGTTTTTCAACAATGTTGCTCCACAACGTCGCTACCTTCATCTGACTCTTTTCCCTTTCGCTGGATGTTTCGCAACTACCCTCTCTCCAATAACCCCTTCATGCATTCTCACACTTCTAAATCCCTGAATCCCTACATTCCTTACATCTTAACTCGTATAACCCTAGCATATCCACATTTCCTCTCTCCATCTCCTACTTGAAATTTCTGACTTCCCTATCCTCAGCATCGTCTAATCATCTCGCTCATTCTCGCTGTCGTCGCTCTCTTCCTTCTTCTGCAACGATGCTGCGCCTGTCACATTTCATCGTGCACATATTTGGTGTGGGGTGGAGGGGTGGGTGAGGGGGGTGTGGGTCGACATATCGCCAGCGGTCGCCGCTTCCATTTCTTTGGGACAGGAGAATACCACAGATTCCGAAGGGCGCCACGAACATGTAAACAACTGCTTCCCTGGGAATGGCCGAGAGGGGCGAGGTGGAATTGAGGAGGGGGCGGCGGCGGGGGCCGCGGGGCTTCATCTATGGGGGCCGCTGCTGACAGGAGCGACGGCCCCAACCGTGGGTCGCGTGTGTCAATACCTTCGAACTAACACTATTGGTGAGACTCCATGCGTATAATATTTACGCAAAAGCTCTTCTTGAATACCCTTTCTTATTTTTATGTATAAGCATGTTGTACTGACATCAATACAGAAAACCAACGAGTTACCAAGAGATAACAGAGAAACGCCTACTTTAGGTTTGAGAGAGTATTTTAGTATTTCTAATTAGCCTAAGAAGCGGCGTGGTACGATACGAGGCTCTTGGCAAATTGATCGAGGCTCTACGACAAACAGGTTAACTATTACTAATACATGAGGGGGGGTACTTTGGTACAGGAATTAAGTAATTTCCCGCTTAGACATAAATAGTGATCCAAATTAATATTGTTAATACTATATTCTACCACTTAAGATGAAGTAAAATCTGTTTGGTGCTGAAGGGGCACAGGCGAGAATAACGTTCTTAAGAATTACTTACGAGAAAATAACTCACGGGAAGGAAATATGTCTCTACGGGATTTGATAATAATCAGGCAGAGTTAATCCCGTCAAGCATGCAAGCCTCACGCACAGGAATAATTTCTGTAGTACACTAGTGGTGTTTAATAAAGATTTGGCCGGACATCGTCACATCATCCAAAGGACATCAGAGGTGTTGACATTAGTATTTAAATTGTGCTGTCGACTAAAAGAGGTAACAGTGGAAATTCCAAAAAATAATTCTCAGTTTACAGCTATTATCGGTGTAAATGGAACCAAGGACGGTTTTGATTCACTTAAGGGCACGACAGTGAGGACCTATCTCCCTCACATCCATATTATGCAAGGTCATGGAACATGTAATTGTCAGTTCAACTAGTTTACTTGTTCAGTTCAGTGAGCGTTAAATTTCTGCATTGATAGTTAAATGCCGAAATGAAAAAAATAAGTCGCTAATATTTTCCCCTTATCCAAAGCAAAGGCGCAGGAATAATTATTGGAACTGAAAACTGATATGGTGTCGACGGGGAATTTTTCCCAAAAGCCTCTTCCTTTACATATATGATAAGTGGGTAAATAGAATCGAGGGTGGTGTGCTCATTGCAGTTAAGAACTTTGCAACAGCAGAGTTGTGAAAATTCCAAATTACTGTGTTGAAAGTGTTTGGTGTTCAATTAAAGGTTCTCGGTCCAAAAAAATTTGGGCAGGCGCATTTTAAAGGTCGCCGGACGACAAAGGTAATCCAATGCTAGAACTAGACGAGCAAATCAAAGGTTTCTCGACCCAAAACATCTAAGAACACTTTTTACTGAGTTATTTGGATGGAATGAATGGATTGATAGAAGAAATGAAAAGTAGATTGGAGGAATTGACGACTTATCTTACATACGAGATCATTCCAATAAATGCGCGAACTGAGGCCATAAAAGCTTCATTTTGCAAAATGTAGTACAAATCGATTTTGTCCCCTTCAAAGTACTCTCCATTCGTTGCTCTGCCCTTATTCCGTCTCCTTTTCCACTGTTTAAACCACCCATTGGGTCTCAGGCAACTAGCGCCACTAATGGGCGGGGCTATAGTCCGCGTCATGGTCGCCAGATTGCACCAGTGCGCGCATTTATTGCACAGACCACGTATGTATCTCTCAGACTGCTCCGGTGTATGAAACAACATTGCATCAGGCAAATATTTTTCAGGGATTCAATATTAATAAGAAAACGAGCCTCGTTAAATATTCCTGCAGCCTCCATGTAAAGGAAACATTATCTGTATTGGTAGTTAATTGCCGTAGTTTAAAAAACCAAGTGGCCGAATACCATCAATTCATTTAAAGTACAGACGCAGATATAATTATTGGGACAGAAATCTGGTTAAACACTGAAATTACCGACGGTGAAATTTTCCCAAAATACTTTTCCTTTTATAGAAATGTTTCTTTGTTTCTTACTGATTCTATTTCTATATTGCAGTTAAACATTCTGGCGTCAGCTGTGCTGAGGTAATTCAAGGCAATGGGTTGGCAAGCGTTTGGTGCTCAATTAATAGTCCTCAATCCAAAAGAATTGATGCATGCGCATTTTAAAAACCGCCAGTCGACAGAGAAAATTCAATACTAGAATTAGATCGAAAAATCAAAGGTTTCTCATCCCATAAGAACGCTCGAGACATTATAATTAGTGAAGACCTCAAAGTCCCATCAGTTTATGGGAGCACAACACTCTCACAAAATTAGGGTTTATTAGAAGAGCACTCGGAAAATGTAATGAAAAGGTTAAGATTTATCTTTCGCTGGTTAGCCCTCGTTCATAATATCCTGCCAGTATATTATGGGATCCTCATACAGATCCTCTTATCGGACCCCATAGAGTAAAAAAAGTTTTCCCTGAACGCGGTCCGAAATAAGAAGACCAAAAGAAAAATTCACGTGGATGATGTCCAGATACAAGTCTTGGGGGAGCAATCAGGGACACGAGAGGATGACTTTAACGCTCACAATTTCGGCTCACTTCGCAATTAACAGTTGCGACGATTGAATCACTAACCCATATTGTTCCATTGCTTTTATATTATGTATATGCAGTACCCTTTGATTCCCTCTGCTGGCCACGTGAGATAATACTTAAATTCGATATCGAAGAAGTGGGAATAACGCGGGCATTTCCTTTCCTTTTATTTATTTATTTCGCCAGAGTTCGAAAACAGCACTTTTTAGCTTTTACATTTGACTATTAATAGTGATAACAATGGACACAATTACGAACACCCAAGCCTTAGGTGAAGAAAAACCCAACCAGGCGGGAATAGAACCCGCGACCCTTGGATTGGCAGACGAGGACATTACGCCGCCACCACCGGGGCCGGCCATGGTTTTTCGGCCAATTGGTTTCATTCCAAATGTTCACGACTTGGGAGGCTGAAGAAATTTATGTTTATTTAAATCGAAGGTTGTGTCTAAATAATCGGAAAACACCTTTTCTCTCTCGCACGACAGAATGTTTTAAAGTAGCAAGGAAAACTCTGAAATATAGTTGGGGACGAGTAATCGACGTCCAGTTTTCGAAATCCAACTTCGCTTGGCAAATCAAACAATAGCTCGCGTTAATTTTTTCCGTTATCCGCTGGTCGTGCAAACGAATACATTCGCTTGAAATACGCCTCGCGTTGTCGAATCCAAAGGCTTGACGCAGCGTTCGTTCCCTGTGACACCGCTTCCCAGCATTTCCAGCTTCCTGTCACGCTGTCAAGCCGCCCCAGTAGTGATTTCCATGATTCCGGGAAGTTTGACTCAGAGAGGGGGATTGTTTTTCATAAGGGCGCCAGACTGGAAATATTTCCGAAAACGATCCTTCAGAATTAGAACGCTTACCTCGAAGCAGCGACAGGCCAACGAATGCCAGCTAAGAGCCAAAGCGACGGACGTCAGCGGTTGCCACAACAAACACAAACATCGCCTCGGCAGAGGGCACACTCAGCAGAAGCCCCTCTGCCACACGCACCGACCACACCCACCAACAACAGCAACGTGCTTGAAGATCATTATGCACATACTAAACAAAGAGACATGGATGCGCTGAACTCATTCGTGGGTGAGTTTTCAACTTCGTCGACTGGAGAGCGGGGGAGAGGAGGGGGCAGGAGGGGAGGGGCAGGACGGAAGGGGGAGAGTAAAATTTGAGAGAAGTTTGCAGAGAATGTTGAATAATTGCTCGATGTTGAGGGTTGGTAAGCTTGGAGGTGTCAGATAACGGCTAAATCACACGTCCTACAGTCCTTTCAGTTGTTACGGGAATCGATGGGAGGGGTATTTGAAGATGCAAATACGGAAATACTCACCGATAGGTAAATTATTATTCCCAGGACAGTCGGGAAATACAGAAAATTTCGAGTTTGCTAACCAAACGCAAGTGTTTCGGGAAACATCTGTCGTTCGCCAATAAGAAAATAACTTTTTATTTTAAAACATCAATGAAATGCCAAAACGGAAACCAAATTTCAGTGTTTTAATGCTCCTTACTCATTACCATGACTTTCGGTCGGAAATGTAATCGTTTTGGAAACCTCCAAACCGCTTTGATATTCAATACTCGTCAGAGGCCGCTAGGTTCCTAGTGGGTAGGATTTTGGAGAACTGTAATCCTTTATAAAGACTAGCGTTTGGACCATTGTGTAGGTCAAATAGTGGGTTCTCTAAAGTCATCATTGCCAAATGATTTAGCTTCAAATGAAGTGAGGGCCAGTTCCAAAGATGCATGCAAAAAAAACCCCGTAATATGAATCAGGTAGCATCGGACGGAAACTTTTATAGGGGATTCGATTTTATTCATACAAGGGTTGCCGTTAATTACTCAAGTAACCACCAAGTAAAGGCCACAAAACCTGTATTATTAGTTAACTGTGGAAGTTCAAAAAATAACGTCAAAGAATATCTTCACCTAATTCAAAGCATATATTCAGAATTAATTAATGTAAGTGATAGCTGATAGTACATTGAAATCGCGGAGAGTGAAATTTTCCTAAATTTTTATTCGTTTACAGATATGGCAGGGCAGGTAGAGCTTAAGTGCTGTCTTTATTTTAATTAAGAACTCTTGCGTCAGCAGAGCTCCGTGTAACTGTTGTGGAAGTGTTCGGTGTTCAATGAAAAGTCCTCAATCCAAAAGAATCTGTGCATGTGCACTTAAGATGCCACCGGACGATAGAGTAAATTCATTCCTAGAACTAGGCAAATAAATTGAAATGCTTCTCATGCCTAAGACATCACAATCGGAGGAGATTTCAATTTCCCGACTCTTTATCGGAGCACAAATGTATGCACGTAGTATTACAACACTGAGTATTCAACAGACTCATTCCCAGTAATTTCACGATCGTGCAAAAGATCACACGGAACCCGGAACCAACACGGATTTTATAAAATCATTATGAGTTCAAAGGCTTTATCACGCCAAGATATATATATATATATATCTTATATATATAAATAAAGATATAAATAAAGACATGTCTGGCGGCGAAGGAATGAAATAACTTATAATTAATTTTATGATACCTAGAGCAAATTCCAAGAAGGAATTTTGGAAAGCATCAAGCGTCCATAATATATCAGAAGGGTCCAATTCAATGCAAAATGTCCATTTTAACACAAATACTTAAAAACGGAGACAAGGAGGAATCGAGAAATTAGAGACCTTTAGCACTTATACCCATATCATGCCAGGCCATGAGCATATAATTCTTATTTCGACAATAAGACACCTCGATAGTCGAGAATAATTTATGAAAAACTTGTCGAAAGGGATCGAATATGAAGATACCCAAAAAACTAAATAACATCCCCAGAAAGCAGACCGGAACGCACGCAAAGAAGGTTTTAGACGAGGAAATAATTTCCGCAGTAGTAGTTAACTGCCGAAGTTGAAAAAATAAATTACCGGAATTTCACCATCTCATTCATTGCACAGAGTCGGATATCATTATAGCAACTGAAATTTGGTTAACAGATGACACCGCAGACACCGAAATATTTCCCAAGTCCTTCATATTTTATAGAAACGACAGAAAGAATAGAGCCGGAGGAGGAGTGTTTATCGCGGTTAAGAACTCTACTGTCAGTAGAGCCGAGTCATTTCCTGATAGCTGTATAGAAAGTGTATGGTGCTCAATTAAAACACACAGATCGAAAAGAATATATATCTGTGCGTATTATAGACCACCCCACGTTAGCATTAACTCCATACCAAACCTAGAAAAACAGATACAAAGCTTTACATCCCACAACAGTGAGTATAGCCTAATTATCGGAGGTGATTTTAATATTCCCACAATGGATTGGGATTCGTACAGTTTTATAAATGGAGGTAAAGACAAGGATCTATGCGAGTCCCTCTTATTTGCGTTCACCTCGAATTCCCTACATCAATTAGTCACTTCACCAACAAGGGGAAAGAACATTCTTGATCTGTTAGCCACAAATATACCCGAAAAGGTCTTAAATATAGAAGTTGTTGACGGAATCAGTGATCACAGGGCTGTAAACGCTAAATTTTCTCTAAGCGTAGATAAAGTTAACAAACCTAAGAGAAAGGTTTATTTGTTCAATGAAGCTGACTATGATGACTTAAAATGTGAATTAAAACGTTCCTTTTTTTATATTTGACGAATTAAGCAAAACTAGTAGTGTCGAGGATACTTGGAATAATTTTCTTGCAATAACACGTTCAGCAATACAGAGATTTATACCTAATAAATACATAAAAGAGAATAAGGAACCCCGATGGTACAACTCTGAAGTACGGAGATCTCTTAGGCGGCAAGGGTTGTGCCATGCCAGAATGAAAAACGCAGTTAAAGATTCCTCCCCTGATAAAATCAACGAAACCATACAGAACTATAAAGCACCTAGGTCCACTGCCAAGAAGGCCTTCCGGAAGGCGCTAGCGGAATTCAAAAGGAAAAAATTAGGCGAGCATTTGAACAATAACCCAAAGATGTTTTGGTCCTACGTCAGGGAAGTGCAGGGAAAAAAGTCCACCGTAAACTCATTGAATAACGAAAAGGGGGATAAAGTAAGGAGTAGTTTAGATAAAGCCAACATATTAAACTCATTCTTCCAGAGTGTTTTCAGCATATGCTCAAAGAATATACCCGAGAACCTTACAACAGCATTTCAGCAATCAATGCAAGCAATCGATTTTTTCACCCGCGGAATAGAATTGCTCCTTAAAAACATAGACCCCAACAAATCACCGGGACCTGATGAGATACCGGCGCGCGTGTAAAAAGAACTGTCGGCTGAAATTGCCCCTTATCTTGATATAATATTTCAGAAATCATTTGTAGAAGAAAGCGTTCCAAACGGCTGGAAGGTAGCTTCTGTAACACCCATATTTAAAACGGAGACAGGGAGGACTCCAGTAATTATTGGCCAATTCGCTCACTTCCATTTCCTGTTAGATTCTTGAACACATCATTGTGAGTTCCATAATGAGGCACCTCGATAGCCAAGATTTATTGATTAACAAGCAACACGACTTCCCTTAGGAAGCAAAACTGCAATCCTGCAAAACTCAGCTTGCACTTTTTGTACATAATGTATTGAAGTCCGGTGAAAGTAATATTTTAGTTGATGCGATATTCCTAGATTTTAAGAAAGATTTCGATAAAGTCCCTCATTGCAAATTACTGGCGAAATTGGAAAATTATGGAATACACGAAAGTATTATTAACTGGATTAAACAATTCTTAGGTGATCCTGTCCAAACAGTCGTCCTGGACGGTACGGACGGACGGACGATGATGTCAAGGTCACGTCGGGAGTACCACAAGGAAGTGTCATAGGCCCCCTCCTATTCCTTTTTTACATAAATGACCTCCGTAACGTAGTTAATAGCAAGCTCCGTCTTTTCGCTGATGATGCAGTAATTTATGGGGACATTCGAAGCCACGAAGACAGAGTCGTGTTAGCCAACGACCTAGATGGAATTCAAAATGGGTGCGATACATTCGATCATGGCAATTGGAATTAAATTTTTTTAAATACGTAGTACTACATTTTTGGGAAAAGAGTAATTCCCTCGCTTATAGTTACAAAGTGAAACAAACCAAAATCGCGAGGGTAGATTCCTTTAAATACTTGGGTGTAACAATTACTCACAATCTGTCCTGGGGAAAACACATACGAGAAATATGCGGTCGTGCTAATAAAAAATTGAGATTTGTTAAAAGAGTACTAGGTAAATGCGACGAAAAAATGAAGGAACGATGTTTCCTTGCCTTGGTCAGGCCCCACCTAGAGTATGCTGCCAGTATATGGGATCCTCAAAATATAAATTTGATTTCGGAATTAGATCGAGTTCAGCGGAGGGGGCTAGATTTGTCAAACATTGTTATGACCAATGCAGCAGCGTATCTATTTTGCTAGACAATTTAGGATGGGATTCTCTTACGCAGCGGCGTTTACAATATAGATTAAACTTATTAAAAACATTTAAAGATGGGCCATTTTCTGATGACATCAAGAATATAATACGAACCCCAACGTATTACGGTCGGAGGGATCACGAATGTAAGATTAGAGAGATAGACTGCAAGACTAACAGGTTTAAAATGTAATTTTTTCCTAGAACTATAAGAGACCAGAATGCTTGTAGTCGAAATTCCCAAGAGTCAGTTTATTACAATAAGTATTAACGTGCAGATTAGGGACTGCGTGTGGATATACAAAAAAAAAATATATATATATATATATATATTTCCTACAGGTTCCCCCCACCTTCCCCCACCTATTTGAAAAACCCCAACCCGCTCATCCCTTACCCCTTACTCTTTCCTCCTGGTGCTACACCCCCTGCCACACACCTTTTTTGGTGGCTCGCAGGGTATTTATGCAGATGGGAAAATCCTGCGTGGCACAACTTACGCTTTTTGCCCACCAAATCTTTTGTCCCGGAGAGAGTAATGTTCCAGTGGACGCGGTATTCTAGATTTCCAAAAAGCTTTTCGCAAAGTAATTCATAGTATACTACAGACAAGCTAGAAGCCTTTGGCATATATAAAAATATCCTGGGCTAGATGAAGGACTTTTCGAATGGTCGGGTTCAAAGAGTGACGGAGTTAGCTCAAATTCAGTAGAAGTTACTTCAGGTGTTCCCCAGGGAAGTGTTGCCGGACCTCATTTATTCCTCCTTTACGTTAATGAAATTGACTCCGTAGCCACTAGTAAGATACGTTTTTTTGAAAACCACGCAAAGGTTTACAGAGATATCCTTAGTACTAAGATGAAGTAGAATTACCAGATGATCGTAACGTGATACACATTGAGTGCGACACTTAGCAATTAGAATTCAAATGAAATAAGTGAATAGTAATGAATTGTTTTCGTTGGAGTAGTTTCCTCCTGACAGCATCACGAACAGCGAAATAGGACACAGTATCGGGCTAGATTTAATACTTAGGTCCTCACTCTCGACCTCTCCTGGGTGAAACATAAGGGGTATAATTGGAAAAGGTAAAAATTTATTAGGATTCATTAGAAGAGTACTGGATAAATGTGAGGAAAAGGTCAAAGAGAAACGTCACCTTTCGCTGGTTAGACCTCATTTAGAATATGCTGCAAGTATATGGGATCTTCACGAAGTTGGATTAATTGCCGAATCAGATCGCATGCAGCATAAATAGGAGCTAGACTGGTAAAACTTTGTAATGATAAACTGAAGATATGATTACAGATTGAAGCTTTTGCATGAATTTGAAGGGCATCTCTCTATCAGTGATGCTGAAAATGAATTATTACACCCATCGTACTACGGTAGGAGGGATCATGTCACTAAAATTAGATAGATTAAGTGCAGACCAGATAGATTTAAGATGGTCAATAGAGAGAGGAGGCGCTGGAGAAGAGAGGTCAGATAATATGTACCCTTAGGATGGCGATTGTGGAGTGGGGTGGGTGTGTGGTGGTGGTAGAGTTGGCGGTAAAAGTTCGGAAGGGGAAAAAGGAGGAGGGGAGGGAAGAGTGGAATTCTGCGAATGCCTCTTCATGAACAACACCTGACTACAGGATCAACGCGAGGGAAACTCTCTCTCTCTCTCTCTATCTCTATCTCTCTATCTCTATCTCTCTATCTCTATCTCTATCTCTCTCTCTCTCTCTCTCTATCTCTCTCTCTCTCTCTCTTGACTCCTCTCCGTTCTCATTCTTCGGAGACACTGATGCACTCAGTACACGTCTTAACTAATGTTTTCATTTCGCCAGACGACGCAAAGAAGTTAACTGGTCGCATCTGTTCCCTCCTAATATAAATTGAGGCATGATCGAAGGACATATTTGCTGGTTTTGATGAAAGCAACATTTGCTGCCCCCATCCACGGCGACTCCATGCTCTTCTGCTTAATACACGAAAAGATATTATGTTTACGGAACAAGGGGGCCAAAGCGTAGGCTTGCTCTGTTTTCTGCCTAAACAAGAAGAAGCTCT
Organism: Hetaerina titia; assembly: GCA_037158775.1. NCBI lineage: Eukaryota > Metazoa > Arthropoda > Insecta > Odonata > Calopterygidae > Hetaerina > Hetaerina titia. The sequence goes on along the minus strand of CM073773.1, from coordinate 116,999,207 downwards.
GGGGGTTTCTTTTCCCGTGGTTTCCGTGGTTTCACTTGAATTTTCTAAAGAGTCATCGCACGAGCCCAATAAGTAGCCTAGTATGTTGTCTTTATCTCATCCACTTTTAGCAATTGTTCTTCACATCCACAGCACCTCTCGATGCGTAGCGCTGATGACACCCGTCGTGCAGTTGGGGCATGACGAGGAGCAACGGCTCCGGGGGCGGAGAGTCACGGGGGTGAGGGCCGCGAGGGAACGGGCACTCGAGAGCTGGAGGCGGAGCCGCAGCGAATCAGGCTCGTGGAACAGCGGCCGAGGTAATTAATTACAATGAAAGTGAGACCACACCAGATGACGCACGCCAAGAGGCGTATATTTGGTCAATTTTTATCGTCCTGAGAACAGCTCTCCATGTGGTCACTCCGCGGTTGAGGCGATCAAGGTCGAGCGCAGATGACCAGGGGTCAGGCCCGCCACCTGTCCCTCCATAGGCTCTCCTTGCAAGCATTCTTACTTTAACTGCCTCAGATACACACTCGTATATGAAAGTAAGTCTTCAAAGAATTTCCATATTGTGGAAAAACTCAGTGTAATCAAAATAGAAAATTTGTTATTAATAGTTAAGAAATATTTGAGAATGAGTTCCATGTTTCAATGCAATGTTATTCATTTGGTTCACCTCGGATAGGAATTCAAGCAAAAGGACACGAATCATTCTCGATATACGTTTATATACAGCTAAGTAATGGCTCGCATCCGTTAGGAAAGTTCAATGGTGCGCGAATGGCACGAGGGCAGGCGCCATCCAGTGGCGCACAACCCTCATTCACAGTGTGAAAGCAAAAATATCTGAAGTGGACAGCAGTGAGAACTGTACACGAGATGAGACCATTCCACGCACATGTTTGACTATTAGTTGATATGAAGGTGCTACAGAAACTATGTAAAGCTTACCACAGCGAATACGTTACGCGTTACATTAATCATGTAATCATAAATCATATTACATGTATCATGCTATCCTTGATCACGTCGTCTGCACTCTCTCTGAGTCGTGTTCGGACGTAAGTGACCCGCATCTCAGTCGGTGCACATGGACGAGTGGTGGACGCGGACGATGAATGGGCAGTGACGTAAGATGCACACATGCATGGCACCACGCCAGCCGCCGCGCCGCTAGGGTGTGTGGCAGGGGGTGAGTACGCACCACACTACTTTGGCACAAAATACTTTTCCAGCCTACCGCAGTCGGACAACGTTATTCTGATCCCTTAACGTTCGTGGGAAAAATGATCTCTCTAAATCGATCTGTTCTAGTACACTTGATATCTCTAATTTTATTGACATGGTCTCTCCTACCGTAGTACGATGGGGGTAATAATACATTTTCAACATCACTGCTAAAGAGACGTCCTTCCAGTCCATATGTAAGAGCTTCAATCCGTAATTTAACCTTCGCTCCGGGAGTGATTATCAACCTAGCTGCTCTAATAATTTTCATATGCTACTCAGTTTATTATGGAAACGTATTAAAATTCAAGCTCCCCTACGCTGCACGCGATCCAATGCGTCTAACTTCATGAGGATCTCATATGTACTAGCAGCCAGCATATTCTAAATGAGGCCTAATCAACGATAGATAACATTTCTCGTTAAGCGTTGAAAGAGAGACAGCAGACAGAGAGAGACAGATTTCAGCACGAATTTGACTCGGGGGAAGAGAAAGAAAGCTGGTGGGGCAACGTCAGGACTGTGACTGCCCGCGTGCGAGTTTCCTTTTGTTGGTTGTTTTGTTGTAGCGAGATTTGTCGAATTAGGAAGATGGTCACGGATAGTCCAACCCGCTATTCCTACGGACGACATCTCCTTCGGCCGGAACCTTTTATGCGTTCCAGTCGAAACTCGCTCGAATTTATTCAATTCGCTTCCTACATGGCTGACTCCACCGTCACCCTTTCACCCTCCAAACCATCCGCTGTGCATCAATTGACGTAAAACCGACCAATCACTGGAAATGCAAGGTCTGTCCCAAAAGTTGTACAACAACGATTATGTGACAGTTATGGCCAACTGCAACAAAAAGAGGAATGTAGATTTTAAAATGGGTAACCAAAGACGAAGATGTCCAAAGAAATTTAACGTTCATATTGTCGACACTTCTCAATGATTACATTTTTGTTTCCGCTAAAATATAATATCGTCTCGATTCTAAACTGATATTTTCGAAACAGCTGGCTTGGCGGCACCGCTATTCGTCAACTCTCCCGAGGACTCAAAGACGTGACAATCGAAGCCTACCCACGCGCAAGTTTACGATACCCACTCTCACTGTTTTGTAGACGCCAAAAATAACGTTCAACTTGCTCTTCTCCATAAATCCAATCTCCATATTAATCGTTCATCGCTGTAAAAATATCCGAATGTTCTTCACGAAAGGTTTGAGAGAAACCTTAACCTCAGCCTTTATAAAACCACTCCGAGTTAGTTGAATAATTAACCGTGAATATTAAAAAAACTTAGCACACAAATATTTCACCACCCGTAAACGGGACGTGTACTGATTAGTCCATCATGATATTACGTGTAACAGTCCAATAAATGAAGCATGGGAGTCATCCGAAATCCTATAAGTTATCACTTTAAGGTAAAGTTTAGCGACCGGCATTGTGGTCGGGTGGATTCTTGTACTTTTCAAATTATAATTACATATGTGGATATCTTCGGGTGTACGAATTATGGGAAGCTCCAAATACTTCAGTTTCATGTATACATAATTAAAATGCAATTATATGACCTCTGATGTCCAACAACAACGAGTGAATGCTTTTGACACGGTACTCGAGAAGAGATTCATGTAAGCAGTCCAATAAACGACACGAGGGCAGTAGTATACGTATCATGCCGCAATCCATGCTCACCCCAAATAGAGTGCAGTATAATGCAAGGGTGTCCGCAACCCAAATGAGACAGTCTGCTTCCAGACGCTCACCTCGAAAAAGTTGATTAGACAGACGATTTCCCCAGGGGAGCCACCACAAACGACATGGCTAGAAAAAACGTCTAGTCTTAGCTCTGTCTTAAATACTTCTGCGAGCGTCTTAGCCAACTTTGCTTTAGCTCATCAAAAAAATCGTTTGAAAAGTTAACAGCAACTGAGTAAGTAATTTACATTACTAACATTTGATATTTGCTATTTTATTCGCAGTATTTTAGAGATAATTCCATTAATATTTCGAATAAAATACAATTTTCGAAAAATTAGATTAAGTTTCAACAACAAACTCCTAAAGATGCCGGGGATAAACAATATTAGCCAGTTCCGCCCTCCGCTCGCAACTATAAATGCGTGCGCCATTACGCGACGTCGGACGGGATAAACTATTATTTTAGCCCTTAAATAAGAAATGCCATGGGATATCTTTACCTTGGCTTCCCTTCGACTATCTTTAGTGTTAAAGAGTATGGTAATCTATCGGGTCAGCTGAAGGTGGATCCGGTTCCTTATTCAGGTTTCTCGGCTAGCAGTCTGCAATGGAACCAGGGAAACAGCAGAGGGGAGAGAGGCGCTCACACGCGTCAGAAGGCCTCGGATGACTGGAGGACACCTTCCAAAATTTATCTTCGCATGTTAACCACTCTGTATCGTGTACCTTCATGATCAAAGAAAATGTCGTAAGTATGAGGAGAACAGCACGAAGCAAGTACCTGCGATGATTTGGTTTTGCAAAAGGCATCAACCCACGTAGAAGTTGGCATGGAAGCCGTGAAGAAGGCGCGCTGTCGGGAGGCAGGCGTTTGCCTTGGAAATTGAAATAGTTCTTTTGGTGCGCCCACAACTGCGATCATCGCCTGAAGGACAGTTTTTCTGCGCCCCGGTGATCAAGGACCGTCGACTCGTAATCACCAGTTTATAATAGAAAAAAATTTTTTATCGTCGAAAGGGTATCCCGGCGACATATATATAAGCTGTTTCCGGCTGCACATTATATGGCCGCTCTTTTTTATCGCCCACACGTCTCATTAAAACGATGAATGGAGCAAAAACACTAGACTTATTATCGCCTGAGATATTTTCTGGTTTGCGTTACCCGTTGAAAAATGACACCAATCCATCATAGCACAAAAAGTTTCTTTCCCCATTCTTATGGTGGGCGTAATTACGGGTATCCCTCCTGACCACACCAAACACCGACTTCTTGGGACACGCCTGCTGCAGTAGACCTCCCCTCTCGGAAGGCGAGTGGTGCACGCACCGCGCTGCGTAGGCGTGCGTGCGTGTGGAGGCTCTGGTTTAGGTGGCAGGGGATGCCCGAACGATGTCGGTGACCCTCCATACGCCTGTGGCCGTGTGCACCCTCGTGCACCTCGGCGTCCATCAGTTCCGTTCGACTGGCGAGAATTTGAAGGCCGAATTTAAAAAAATTCTTTTTCTCTTTCTTTTTATTATCTTTCGATGCACCGTATGGATTGTATAAACACACTCGGGAAAAGTTTGGGGAAAATATATTTATTTCAGATATTGCTTAATATGCCTCTCAAAATTCATCAAATTACTTCTTCCCTTGAGAGCGTCGACACACTTTCCATGCCAGCGGCTTTAACACCACGACTCGAAGGCTCCCTGGTAGGAGGAAGGTCCTTAAGGGCACGCGTGTAAGCTTCTTTGACGGCACTTTGGGTCCCAAGGTGGAGGGTCCTTTGAGGGAGGATTCTCACTTTCATCATAGGGAATGGGAATAGATTACAATTTGGCCGTTGCAGAAGGTCTTTAGAAGCCGAAACATTAGAATCTGCTCTTTTGGTCGTCCGTCTGAAGACCTTCGGGAGGACGAGTTTAGCGCAGACCGTTCGCATCGCCAAATTTTCAGTGATTCAATGGTGTGTGCACTGTCACTGTCTTATTTCAATGTCAATAATGCGATATCTACGATAATGCGCACACGGTCTGAATTCAGCCCTTCACGCGCACACGTCAGGAAAAAATTGTTACCGATACTTTTTATGCAAAGCTTGTAGCATGCGAGGCATTTGAATTCTCACAAGAACTGCTTTGCGCAATCAGAGACATAAAATATCTGTGAGAAAAAAACGTTTCACTGAACGAAATGTGACTTTTTTCATTAGCATTTGCATGTGAGGGACTCAAATATGTGAGAAACCTATGATAGCATTTCAATAATTGAATCTGCGGTTTCCGCGGCGTTTATCCGCGGATCTGGAGCCTTCAGGTCAGAAGTGACAATGCGTCAGCTTTCAGTTTTTAAAGGTGTTTATTCCCGCATTTACAGCACAAAAGGAAGAATATAAAAATTTTAAGACAAAAACATAAAGGAGACCGTATCAGGTCGATTGAGACCGTCTTATATGGGGGACTGGGAGCCCTACAGGGTGCGTTCCAAAAGTAATGCAATTATTTATTTAAAAAATATTTATTGAACAGATTTGTACAAACACTTAAATTTCTTCAAAGTACTATCCTTGGGCCAAAACACAATTTTGCAGCGACTCTGCTATGACCGGTAAGCGTCCCGGGATGCGTCTTCGGGACCTCTCGTAAGGTCTTCGTCACGGCTGATTGGATCTCTTTAATGGGCAAAAAACTGGTTCCTTTCAGGATTCCCTTAATCTGAGGGAACAAAAAGAAATCTGCTGGAGCAAAGTCAGGACAAAAGGGGAGGCGGGGCAGCGTCGGCACCTGGTGTTTGGACAGGAACTCGTGGCCTCGTAGCGTGTTGTGGCGAGGCCCGTTATCATGATGGAGTTGCCAGGTAGCGGAGATCGATCCCGCTGTCGATCTTGAATATTCTCTTCCAGCTATTGGCTAGCGTATAACCGTCCCCACGTTTACAGAATTCTGGGTTTCTGGTGATTTCCATAGGTGCCTCTCCCGGATTGTCCTCGGGTAGTCGCGGCCTTCGCTGCGGATCATGTTTGCTTCATCGAAGTCCACCGCGTGGCCCGGTTGAGACCACACGTGCTCCGAGACGACGGAAGTGTTTCTTCTCCGAGGCGCATGCTCTTGTTTGCCTGCATTTCATCGATCTTCCCGATTAGATATATATGTATATATATATATATATATATATATATATATATATATATATATATATGTCCTATTTTCCTAACCAGAATCCCACCCCTCTCCCACCCGCTCTTTAACTCTCTCCCACCAATTCTCTACTCCTCGTGTACCTTCAGCAATGTTGTCTACCTACTCAAGTGCCAACTTTGCCCTGCCTTTTACATTGGACAGTGTACCACATCCCTTAATATTAGAATCAATAATCATCGAGCCTCATGCACCAATTCCTCCCTTATTGGTATGCTCCCAATTCCCAAACATGCCTCCGAACACAACACTCCCTTTGACCAATGTTTTAAAGTATCCGTCTTAGCATCCATCACACACTCAGACCCTCCACTGAAACTCAAAACATTAGAGCTAGCTTTCATCTGGCTCTTGGATTCCTGTAATCGCCCAGGTATTAATATTAGACATTAATTGCCCCCTTTATACACATAATTTCATCCCCCTCCGCCCCCAACAACTTCCATATCATCCCCACCTTTTTTAAAATTACCGCGCCATACACTACCCCTCCAAACCCCTCACCTCGAATGCCTTCCCCCCCTTTTTCCCCCATTTTCCTTTCTTTTAGCTAGTTAACTTTCCGACTAGTTAGCGAATTTACATTATATATATATATATATATATATATATATATATATATATATATATATATATATGTATGTATATGTATAAGCCCGACGGCGTGTGAAAAATCACACATCAGAGTAGGGGGGTCCGTTCCTTTCCCTGTGCCGGTTATGGTTTCCCAGGAAGATCTGGTACCCGAAAAATCAACTAGCTTGGGTGGAGCTGAAGGTGCCCAAATTGCCTTGCTCGGGAATCGAACCCGGGACCCCCCGGTCAGTAGTCCAACGCTCTACCCACTAGAGCACCAAGACCCGCTATTAATTTTTTTTTACATTTTATATACATATACACACATTTTATATATATACACACTCATATAAATATATATAGATATATATATTTTTTTATATATGTATATATATACATATATCTCTCTCCCATGGTTACAACCTTGTCGTGGTGGAAGGGCTTGTGCGTTCCGATGGCCCCTAGAGCTGTGCTGGCGGGAGTAATAATAATTGCTCCTGTTAGGGTCACCCATGACAGATAGGTCGAAGGTTAGGAGCCAGACGAAAGGTAGCCCACGCAGCGTCTGCTCCTCAGTGAGGCGGCTGCAAAGGCGTCTGACCCCAGTGGGGCGGCCATTAAGTGATTGTGTTACGTTAAAAACACTATTGAGGAAGGCAACGGGAAAGTACCTCAATTATCATTCCCAAGCATGTAATCATGGCCACTAGAAGGAATCTGACCGGTAGATTTTTTTAAATCAGTGTTAGTTCTTATTCCGAAAAGGCTAATGGCTACATCATGTGAGGATTACAGAAAAATAAGTTTCTTATCTCACGCAGCTAAAGTAGTTCACAGGATCATCAACAAAAGGATAGAGAGTGTGGCAAATTATTACTTTGAGGATGATCAGTTTGGGTTTAGGAAGGGAAGAGGTACGCGTGATGCCATTGCAATAATGAGATCACTGATCGAGAGGAATATAAAATACAATCAGGACGTTTTTGCTTGTTTTGTAGATTTCGAAAAAGCGTTTGATAGAGTGAATTGGGAAAAATTAATGAGTGTATTGCATAAAATAGGAATGGATTGGAGGGACAGGAGACTGATCCGCAACCTGTACATGTCTCAGACTGCTCAGGTGCGAGTGGGGAACGGAGAGTCCGGATGGGCAGTGTTAGGAAGAGGGGTAAGGCAGGGTTGCCCATTGTCACCGGTAGTGTTCAACGTATATGTGGAGGAAATGATTAAAGAGGCATGGGAAGAACTGGAGGTAGGAATGAAAGTCGGAGGGAAATTCGTAACATCGGTTAGGTTTGCTGATGACCAAGCATTAGTTGCTCAGTCAGCCAAGGAGTTGCAAGCATTGCTGAGTGAATTGGACATTCAGTGCGATAGATATGGGATGAGAATCAATTTTAATAAAACAAAGGTTATTCGATTTTCCAGAAATAAAAAGGCTAAGCTAAATATTAAAATAGGCGGGGAACAAATAGAGCAGGTAGAACAGTTTATATATCTCGGAAGTGTTTTGGACCAATACGGTCAAAGTGGTAGAGACGTAAGGAGAAGAATTGCGCTAGGCAAGGAGGCTTTCTGAAGGAGGAGGGAGTTGATGACAGGGACGTTGAGTAGGGAGGTTAAGAAAAGACTCGTAAAGACTTTGATATGGAGCGTAGCTAACTATGTACGGCACGGAAACGTGGTCGTTGAAGCAGGAGGATAGACGTAGATTGGAGGCTTTTGAAATGTGGGTGTGGAGAAATATGGAGAACGTGAAATGGACCGAAAGGAAAACAAACGAGGAAGTACTGGAGATGGTGGGTGAGGAGAGGGGTCTGTTGAGAGAAAACCTATGGAGGCAGGAAAAAATGGATGAAAGGCGTATTTAGCGGTAGTGGAATGTTGAAGAAGGTAATGGAGGGGAGAATGTTGGGCAGACGAGGAAAGGGCAGGAACAGGATGGGGATGTTGGACGGAATGAAGGGAGGAAAGAAGTACACAGAGATGAAGAGGAACCTGATGTAGAGTAGGTTGCTGGATTGGGTTTTGTTTGGAGTTACAAAATGTTTATTTGATAGTTGTGTCCATCCAAAAACCTACCTTAACCGGTAGATTATGTATATATATATATATATATATATATATATATATGATCCCTCCCATGGACTACAACCTTGTCGTGGTGGAAGGGCTTGTGTGTTCCGATGACCCCTAGAGCTGTGCTGGCGGGAGTAATAATAATTACTCCTGGAAGGGTCACCCATGCCAGATAGGTCGAAGGTTATGAGCCAGACGAAAGGTAGTCCACGCAGCGTCTGTTCCTCAGTGAGGCGGCTGCAATGGCGTCTGACCCCAGTGGGGCGGCCATTAAGTGATGGTGTCACGTTAAAAACACTATTGAGGAAGGCAACGGGAAACCACCTCAATTATGATTCCCAAGAATATAATGATGGGCACTATAGATAATATGAGTCCTGGCAACTACGGGACCCGGCCCAAGAGGCCGTGTGTCGTGCCCGGCAGCGGGAGAGGCAAGGCTTCCGCGGTCGTCATCCCACGAAACCCTTGCAGGGAAGAAATAACTTCAGCAGGACAGAAGACTCAGAAGAAGGCGAAAGTAGTTAGAATAGGAACCTGGAACATCAGGACAATGTTGAGGAGAGGCAAATTAGAAAATATCAAGCGAGAGATGGAAAGAGGTAACATAGATGTTTTAGGCCTCTGCGAGGTGAGATGGAAGGATAGCGGGGATTACTGGAGTGACAATTATAGAGTAATATACAGCGGCGGGGACGAGAGCCAACGAGGGGTTTCCGTAATTTTAAATAAAGGGGTAGGAAGAAGCGTAGTCAACATAGAGCAAGCGACAGATAGAATTTTACTCGTAGAGATTAAAGCAGAGCCGACGAACTTGGTCATTATTCAGGTATACATGCCACCGAGCAACCACAAGGAGGAAGAAGTCGATAGGATGTACGATGAGTTAGAGGATATCATCGCGAGTGTTCCTGCAGGGAAACATTTGATAGTGATGGGGGATTGGAATGCAACGGTAGGCGAATGAAGAGATGGTGGTGAGGTGGGGGACTATGGGTTAGGCACGAGGAATGAACGCGGGGAGGAAGCAATTGAATTCTGCAGGAGACAGGGGTTAGTCATCACTAACACATGGTTTAGACACCACAAAAGGCGTAGGTATACATGGAAAATGCCAGGTGTCTCAGAAAGGTATCAGTTAGATTATATTATGGTTAGGCACAGGTTTAGAAACAGTGTGATAAATTCGCACAGTTTTCCGGGAGCGGATGCGGACTCTGACCACAATTAAGTTGTTATGAAATGTAATGTTCGTTTCAAGAAGATAAGGCAAGGGCGGCGGGTTAGGAAACGAAATGTAGAAGCATTAAATGGATTAACAAGAAAGGAGTATCAGGAGGCTGTAGAGAAAATCATGGATGACGGTAAAGAACTGAGTGCTATCGAAGAAAAATGGGAATGTATCAAGAAAGGGATATTGGAAGCCGCTTAAGACACTATAGGAACCGTTAACGGGAAAAGGATAAGGAAACCATGGGTAACGGATGAGATGATTGCAAAGATGGATGAGAGAAGAAGATGGAAAAATGTAAACACAGATTTAGGCAAAATGAAGTACAAAGAGTTAAACAATAAACTGAGAAGGGCCACAAATAAAGCAAAAGAAGAATGGTGGAAAACGCAATGCGAGGATATGGAAAGTTTACAGAAGAAGGGTGAAATTGGTGCTCTACACAGCAAGGTTAAGTTATTATCGGGAAGTAAGAAGGCAAGATCTGTGCTAACAGTTAAAGATAAATGGGGTAAGATAATAGTTGAACCAGGAAAAATCCAAGAGAGATGGAAGGAATATTTAGAAACACTGTATGGTAAAGAACTTAGGCCGACAAGGTTAGACATAGAAAAGCAACATGACGTAGAAGAAGATAGCTTAGGTCCAGGCATACTCGACGATGAAATAGAAAGGGCATTAAAGGAGATTAAGGCAAATAAGGCTGTGGGGGTGGACAATATTCCTGTAGAAATGTTGAAATGGTTAGGGAAAGGTGGGAAGAAGCCCATATATGGGCTGATTCGTAGTATCTATGAGGAAGGAATCTGGCCGGAAGATTTTGTGAGATCGGTGTTAGTTCCTATTCCAAAAAAGGCAAAGTCTATATCATGTGAGGATTACAGAACAATAAGTTTGATATCCCACGCAGCTAAAGTTATTCTCAGGATCATCAACAAAAGGATAGAGAGTAAGGCAAATGACTACTTAGGGGATGATCAGTTTGGGTTCAGGAAAGGAAGAGGTACGCGTTATGCCATTGCAGTAATGAGATCACTAGTCGAGAGGAATATAGAATACAATCAGGACGTTTTTGCCTGTTTTGTAGATTTCGAAAAAGCGTTTGATAGAGTGAATTGGGAAAAATTAATGCGTGTATTGCATAAAATAGGAATGGATTGGAGGGACAGGAGACTGATCCGCAACCTGTACATGTCTCAGACTGCTCAGGTGCGAGTGGGGAACGGAGAGTCCGGATGGGCAGTGTTAGTAAGAGGTGTAAGGCAGGGTTGCCCATTGTCACCGGTACTGTTCAACGTATATGTAGAGGAAATGATTAAAGAGGCATGGGAAGAACTGGAGGTAGGAATGAAAGTCGGAGGGGAATTCGTAAAATCGGTCAGGTTTGCTGATGACCAAGCATTAGTTGCTCAGTCAGCCAAGGGGTTGCAAGCATTGTTGAGTGAATTGGAAGTTCAGTGCGATAAATATGGGATGAGAATCAATATTAGTAAAACAAAGGTTATGCGATTTTCCAGAAAGAAAAAGGCTAAGCTAAATATTAAAATAGGCGGGGAAAAAATAGAGCAGGTAGAACAGTTTACATATCTCGGAAGTGTTTTGGACCAACACGGTCAAAGTGGTAGGGACGTAAGGAGAAGAATTGCGCTAGGCAAGGAGGCTTTCTCAAGGAGGAGGGAGTTGATGACGGGGACGTTGAGTAGGGATGTTAAGACAAGACTCGTAAAAACTCTGATATGGAGCGTAGCTATGTACGGCGCGGAAACGTGGTCGCTGAAGCAGGAGGATAGACGTAGATTGGAGGCTTTTGAAATGTGGGTGTGGAGAAGAATGGAGAAGGTGAAATGGACAGAAAGGAAAACAAATGAGGAAGTACTAGAAATGGTGGGGGAGGAGAGGGGTTTGTTGAGGGAAATCCTATGGAGGCAGGAAAAATGGATGAAAGGCGTATTGAGCGGTAGTGGAATGTTGAAGAGAGTAATAGAGGGGAGAATGTTGGGCAAGCGAGGTAAGGGCAGGAACAGGATAGGGATGTTGGACGGGATGAAGGGAGGAAGGAAGTACACCGAGATGAAGAGGGACCTGATATAGATTAGTTTGCTAGGTGGGGAGTCACAAAATGTTTACTTGATAGTTGTGTCCATCCAAAAACCTACCTTAACCGGTAGATTACCTAATAATAAATATAATATATATATTTGTTTATATATCATATATGGGTCGCGGTGGTTTAGTGGGTAGAGCGTTAGACTACTGACCGGAGGGTCCCGGGTTCGATTCCCGGGCAAGGCTCTGGGCACCTGCAGGTCCACCCAAGCTAGTTGATTTTTCGGGTACCAGATCTTCCTGGGAAACCATAACCGGCACAGGGAAAGGAACTGGCCCCCCTACCCTGATGTGTGATTATTCACACGCCGTCGGGCTTGGTACATGGGTGAGCTCTACCATCACCTACTAAACCGACCTTCGGGTTGATTACTGTGTTTATGGTTTTTTATGGTTATATCATATATATTTAATATATATATTATATATATATAGATGTATGTATGTATAAATATTTCCTTATCCGGGATGAGAACACCGGACCGTCCACTTGCGGATGGTCCGGTGTTGGGCGGGCGGATGCTCCATCACTTAAGCTAATGAGGAAACCTAATTTACACTGAGATCTGCGATATTTGTATTTATGTATGTATATATATATATATATATATATATATATATATATATATATATATATATATATATTCATATTCCCCCATATACATATGCTTGAGCATATGAATATACTGAAACACGGTGAATCTTATCTTATCTTTAGTTCACCCTTTCTCAATGTGTCTACGGGAGAATAGTCCCTCAAGGCTCCCTTTATAGCGTTACCCCGTCCAACATTGACATATACAGCGCTGTAAGCTCTCTTTTTTTGCTATCGTTAGGTCATTTAAACTTTCGACCGTTGACAGGCTAATTCAAATGACTTCGACCATACTCCACTTATGAACGGCCTGGAGAAAACGAATTGTTAACACTTCCACAGGAGAAGGGAAATTTTTCAAGAAGTTTACTCCAGGCTCTGAAATCACAGTTTGTCTTTCGTGAAATCTCTCCGTTTCTCAGTTATTTTTTCCGACAGGAGGTTGGACTGATGAGAGTGCATTCGGCACACTTGGGGCTCTTGTTCCGAGGCCATGAGGTTTTTCGGTTGGATGGTTTTGGGGTGTCCATGGGCCGGCCATCTACTCTTTGCACATGCGGTCACATTGATCACAAAAAGACTGGGTGGTTTGTGTATTCTTCAACGATCAACAGTTATCTGAAGCCTCTTGCATTCACTCGTTAGAGGGGAGTGAAAGTTGACTTCGGCACATCCGGAACCATCCCGGTATCAAGCAGCTCTCTGATGCTGGAGAATCAACACTGGATGTGCGAAGGAAGATTTTAATGTGCAATTATATCTCAAAGATGTTCACAATAGAAAATCAGTAGTGATATAATATGTAAATAAAATTGTATCTGGCGTGACTTGGTGGAAAATTTTCATGTTGAAATTGAAAAATAACAAACTTGGCTTTTCCACATTGAAAATTTTATTTACGACCTAGGTTTCGGTAACCTGAAGACGTTATACCATAACGAAAACTAGATAGTAAATAAAATTTTATATGTGGAAAAGCCAAGTTGGTTATTTTTCAATTTCAATATAATATATGAATTTTTTAGTCCGCACTTTCTCCACCGATGATCACGGGTAGTCCACCCCTCGCCATGCGATTTAAAAGGGCGAAGGATTAGGACCATTGAGGGGGCAAGCACTTTCAATGATCGCACCAAAGGCCACATCGATGGCTCCCCTGTGTGATGTGCAAGCACACGGAAAATGAGTCCAAGAAAGCTTCACTGGATGTCGTTAAATACGATAACAAATAAATTCTATTACGTTCAGATTGTTGAACAGCACACGAGGCCATCTTTGAATAGTTGCAACAAGGTGCAGGTCAGCAGACGTACGGTTTAAGTGGGAATATAAAAAAATCAGTTCATCTTGGACGATATTCCGACAAGTTCAGCATAATGCACCAAATCACTCATAGGTATTAGAAATATAGTATCTTGAAAATATTAGCAATTGGAGCCAGTAATTATTGGTGGGGAGAAGCAAGTATGCGCTGAAATTAGAGTGGTCAGTTTTATCCGATGATTATTATTCATCATTAAGGTATTGTTCTATAGTATTAACTATATGTATACATATTATTACTATTTAGTAATATACCGTTTAAGGTAGGTTTTTCGATGGACACAACTATTAAAGACACTAATCATCAACAATATTTACATTATACCAGTAGTCATCCTTCTCAAACCAAACGCTTAATTCCCAACTATCTCTCTATCCGCGGACATCGGATTTGCAACACCAAAACTACCCTCAACAAATACCTCCACAATCTACACCATGCACTCCACAAACGCGGTTACCCAGAAAAGCTCCTACAGGATAAAATCTACCGCTCCACCCGACCACACACACCACAGAATGACAACCCCACATCTGACGCTGGACTCAACCTTTGTACAACCTATTTCCCCGGATCCCATAGACTGAAAACCATTCTCAAGGAACTTTATCCTATATTACATGACAATGACGCGACCACATCCTTACTGTCCCAATGCCCCTCTGTTGCTTACAGACGACCAGGAAATCTCAGAAACCTTCTGAGATCCACCAACCCTTTGACACCCCGCCCTGACAAATTTCCACATATTTCCCCTACCTGCAATCCCCCCCGATGTAAAACATGTCTCCTAATCAGATCTGCTCCCCTCTCCCCACATCCCCTCATTGTCCCTTTACCCCGTTCTCACGCTAATTGCCTCTCAAAAAATATTACCTATCTTTTGTCGTGCAAACAATGCACCTCATTCTACATAGGCGAATGCATTACCCCCTTATCCATCCGAATGAACAATCATCGCTACTCATGTAATTCTGCTTCACTCTCTTCTCTTCCTATCCCTTTACACGCAAATTCACACAACCTATCATTTGACGAATGCTTTTCCCTAACAGTTTTAGAATCCCTACCTGATTCAGCCACCAACATAGAGGTGAGAACTCGCGAATCCGCATACATCCTATAGTTCCGATCCTTTAAAATTCCCACCCTTAACCGCCATATTTAATTTCTTTCCCAACAGTCCCTAAACCTTCCGCCCCCCCCTCCCCTCCCCAGGCACTCTTCCCTCAAAACCTCTCAGTCTGACCTGAAGAAGGCCTCGGAGTAGGCCGAAAGCTTAAATCATCTACAGTGTGAGTGTCCTTTTACGTATTATCTGTTTTATTCTGTGTTCTATTGTGCCGTCCAAAAGTTATATATATATATAGATATATATCGGGTTTTCCCATCCCAAAACATGCCCCCCCCCACAACACCCCCTTCAACCACTGTTACAATGTTTCCGTGCTAGCATCCCTTCCCCCTTCCGATAACCCTATAAAATAAAAAACAATGGAATTGGCATTTATATGGCTGTGTAAAGCCTATCAACATCCGTGTCTCAATGTCGTTCACAAAATGGGGGGGTGGGGCTGGGGTGGATGGAGGTGGATTTGTTTCTTGCGAGGTGGTGGGACAATTTATTCATCCGCATACATTTTGTCATCCTTATCCTGGATTTGACTTGTCAAGCCCTAATGATAACTTGGTGAGTTGATGCCTTGGTCATGGGTGTTGTGGGATCTGTGGATGAATTGTTAGTTTTCTGTGTCGCTTGTTAATATTTCCGCATCCTCCTTATTCCATCTCCGCTCCGCTCTGGCCTCCCTTTCCCCCTCCATAACGTCCTCCTTCACCCCTCTCCCACCACCTGTTCTCCGCTCCGCTTTCTCCCCCTCCACATACCCCTCCGTCACCCCTCCCCCACTACCTGTTTTTCCCCTCTCCCTCGTCCCCTACTCTCTCTGCACCACGTACCCTTTTCCTCAGTCATATCTTATCTTCCGAAGAAGACGGAGTTCGAGTCCGCCGAAATTATCAAGATATTATTGTGAGTGTTCTTTTTATGTGTTCTCGTGCTATGTGTTACTGACTAAGTTTTTTATTCAACACTTCCGTGTTACTTCGAAGAAATCATATATATATATATATATATATATATATATATATATATATATATATATATATATATATATATATATATATATATATATATATATATATATATTTTTTTTTTTAGGTAATCTACCGGTTAAGGTAAGTTTTTGGATGGACACAACTATCAAATAAACATTTTGTGACTCCCCACCCAGCAAACTAATCTATATCAGGTCCCTCTTCATCTCGGTGTACTTCTTTCCTCCCTTCATCCCGTCCAACATCCCTATCCTGTTCCTACCCTTACCTCGCCTGCCCAACATTCTTCCCTCTATTACCCTCTTCAACATTCCACTACCGCTCAATACGCCTTTCATCCATTTTTCCTGCCTCCATAGGATTTCTCTCAACAAACCCCTCTCCTCCCCCACCATTTCTAGTACTTCCTCATTTGTTTTCCTCTCGGTCAACTTCACCTTCTCCATTCTTCTCCACACCCACATTTCAAAAGCCTCCAATCTACGTCTATCCTCCTGCTTCAGCGACCACGTTTCCGCGCCGTACATAGCTACGCTCCATATCAGAGTTTTTACGAGTCTTGTCTTAACATCTCTACTCAACGTCCCCGTCATCAACTCCCTCCTCCTTGAGAAAGCCTCCTTGCCTAGCGCAATTCTTCTCCTTACGTCCCTACCACTTTGACCGTATTGGTCCAAAACACTTCCGAGATATGTAAACTGTTCTACCTGCTCTATTTTTTCCCCGCCTATTTTAATATTTATCTTAGCCTTTTTCTTTCTGGAAAATCGCATAACCTTTGTTTTACTAATATTGATTCTCATCCCATATTTATCGCACTGAACTTCCAATTCACTCAACAATGCTTGCAACCCCTTGGCTGACTGAGCAACTAATGCTTGGTCATCAGCAAACCTGACCGATTTTACGAATTCCCCTCCGACTTTCATTCCTACCTCCAGTTCTTCCCATGCCTCTTTAATCATTTCCTCTACATATACGTTGAACAGTACCGGTGACAATGGGCAACCCTGCCTTACACCTCTTACTAACACTGCCCATCCGGACTCTCCGTTCCCCACTCGCACCTGAGCAGTCTGAGACATGTACAGGTTGCGGATCAGTCTCCTGTCCCTCCAATCCATTCCTATTTTCTGCAATACACGCATTAATTTTTCCCAATTCACTCTCTCAAACGCTTTTTCGAAATCTACAAAACAAGCAAAAACGTCCTGATTGTATTCTATATTCCTCTCGACTAGTGATCTCATTACTGCAATGGCATCACGCGTACCTCTTCCTTTCCTGAACCCAAACTGATCATCCCCTAAGTAATCATTTGCCTTACTCTCTATCCTTTTGTTGATGATCCTGAGAATATCTTTAGCTGCGTGGGATATCAAACTTATTGTTCTGTAATCCTCACATGATATAGACTTTGCCTTTTTTGGAATAGGAACTAACACCGATCTCACAAAATCTTCCGGCCAGATTCCTTCCTCATAGATACTACGAATCAGTCCATATATGGCCTTCTTCCCATCTTTCCCTAACCATTTCAGCATTTCTACAGGAATATTGGACACCCCCACAGCCTTATTTGCTTTCATCTCCTTTAATGACCTTTCTATTTCATCGTCGAGTATGCCTGGACCAAAGCTATCTTCTTCTACGTAATGTTCCTTTTCTATGTCTAACCTTGTCGGCCTAAGTTCTTTACCATACAGTGTTTCTATATATTCCTTCCATCTCTCTTGGATTTTTCCTGGTTCAACTATTATCTTACCCCACTTATCTTTAACTGTGAGCACAGTTCTTGCCTTCTTACTTCCCGATAATAACTTAACCTTGCTGTATAGAGCACCAATTTCACCCTTCTTCTGTAAACTTTCCATATCCTCGCATTGTGTTTTCCACCATTCTTCTTTTGCTTTGTTTGTGGCCCTTCTCAATTTATTGTTTAACTCTTTGTACTTCATTTTGCCTAACACTGTGTTTACATTTTTCCATCTTCTTCTCTCATCCATCTTTGCAATTATCTCATCCGTTACCCATGGTTTCCTTATCCTATTCCCGTTAACGGTTCCTATAGTGTCTTTAGCGGCTTCCAATATCCCTTTCTTGATACATTCCCATTTTTCTTCGATAGTACTCAGTTCTTTACCATCATCCATCATTTTCTCTACAGCCTGCTGATACTCCTTCCTCGTTAATCCATTTACTGCTTCTAAATTCCATTCCCTAACCCGCCGCCCTTGCCTTATCTTCTTGAAACGAACATTACATTTCATAACAACTAAATTGTGGTCAGAGTCCGCATCCGCTCCTGGGAAACTGTGCGAATTTATTACACTGTTCCTAAACCTGTGCCTAACCATAATATAATCTAACTGATACCTTTCTGAGTCACCTGGCATTTTCCATGTATACCTACGCCTTTTGTGGTGTCTAAACCATGTGTTAGTGATGACTAACCCCTGTCTTCTGCAGAATTCAATTGCTTTCTCCCCGCGTTCATTCCTCGTGCCTAACCCATAGTCTCCCACCTCACCACCATCTCTTCCTTCGCCTACCGTCGCATTCCAAACCCGCATCACTGTCAAATGTTTCCCTGAAGGAACACACGCGACTATATCCTCTAACTCATCATACATCCTATCGACTTCTTCCTCATTGTGGTTGCTCGGTGGCTTATATACCTGAACAATGACCAAGTTCGTCGGCTCTGCTTTAATGTCTACATGTAAAATTCTATCTGTCGCTTGCTCTATGTTGACTACACTTCTTCCTACCCCTTTATTTAAAATTACGGCAACGCCTCGTTGGCTCTCGTCCCCGTCGCTGTATATCACTCTATAATTGTCACTCCAGTAATCCCCGCTATCCTTCCATCTCACCTCGCAGAGTCCTAAAACATCTATGTTACCTCTTTCCATCTCTCGCTTGATATTTTCTAATTTGCCTCTCCTCAACATTGTCCTGATGTTCCAGGTTCCTATTCTAACTACTTTCGCCTTCTTCTGAGTCTTCTGTCCTGCTGAAGTTATTTCTTCCCTGCAAGGGTTTCGTGGGATGACGACCGCGGAAGCCTTGCCTCTCCCGCTGCCGGGCACGACACACGGCCTCTTGGGCCGGGTCCCGTATTTGCCAGGACTCATATTATCTATAGTGCCCATCATTATTTTCTTGGGAATCATAATTGAGGTGGTTTCCCGTTGCCTTCCTCAATAGTGTTTTTAACGTGACACCATCACTTAATGGCCGCCCCACTGGGGTCAGACGCCATTGCAGCCGCCTCACTGAGGAACAGACGCTGCGTGGACTACCTTTCGTCTGGCTCCTAACCTTCGACCTATCTGGCATGGGTGACCCTTCCAGGAGTAATTATTATGACTCCCGCCAGCACAGCTCTAGGGGTCATCGGAACACACAAGCCCTTCCACCACGACAA
The DNA here is from genome assembly GCA_037158775.1 of Hetaerina titia. Classification (NCBI taxonomy): domain Eukaryota; kingdom Metazoa; phylum Arthropoda; class Insecta; order Odonata; family Calopterygidae; genus Hetaerina; species Hetaerina titia. The sequence goes on along the minus strand of CM073773.1, from coordinate 116,979,657 downwards.
GGTTGTAGTCCATGGGAGGGATATATATATATATATATATATATATATATATATATATATATATATATATACACAAATAAAACTTAGACAGCAACATCATTGTGTATATATATATATATATATATATACACAAATAAAACTTAGACAGCAACACAAAATATGATTTTGTTGATTGTCTACTACAACGCCCTTCTTTAGTTTCATCTCCCTTAATGCCTTTTCTATCTCGACGTCGAGTATGACTGGACCTAAGCTATCTTCTTCTACGTCATGTTCCTTCTCTATGTCTAACCTTTTCGGCCTAAGTGTTTACCACCAAGTGTGTAAGTACCATACAGTGTTTCCATATATTCCTTCCATCTCTCTTGGATCTTTTTGGCGTCAACTATTATCTTACCCCACTTTTTTTAAATTGTTAATACAGATCTTACCGTCTTATTTCCCGATAATAACTAAACCTTGCTGTAGAGCGTACCAATTTCACCCCTCCTCAGCAAACTTTCCATATCCTCGCATTTGCGCTTTCCACCATGCTTCTTTTGCCTTATTTGTGGCCTGTCTCAATTTATTGTTTAACTCTTTGTACTTCATTTTGCCTAACCCTGTTGTTACATTCATCCAATTTCTTCTCCCATCCATCTTTGCCATCATCTCATCCGTGACCCATGGTTTCCTTATCCTTTTCCCGTTAACGGTTCCTATAGACGGCAAAGACTATCCGATGCTGCTACCATTCTATGGCAGTCTATTGAATTCATCGATGGCATAGATAAAATAATAGAACTATTTAATACGTTCCTAAATGACCTAGGAGACAAACATGCACCGTTAAGAAAAATCCGACTGTCAAAACCACGCCCCCCATGGATAACAGATGAAATAAAAGTCTTGATGCGCAGGCTTGATGCAGCCTATAGCTTATTTAAAAAACATAAAAATGATAATTTATTCGAAATCTACAAAAAACTGCGTAACAAAACTAAGCAAATAATGAGAAATTAGAAGATCAGATATGCCTTCCAAATATCTAGAGCCGCCGTCACAAATCTGGAAAGCTTGAAGCACCTTGGTGTCAGCAAAACTAAAAATCAATAGTCCCCACCTACTGACATTTCTCCAGATGATCTAAACCGTTTATTCATAACCCCACCGACGGAAATTGACCTTGATGCAAAAAATGAATACTTACACAATTTGTATAATTCTGGACCAACTCCAGTTTCTGCTGCTAGCTCATTCGAAATTTCTCCCGTTGCACAAATGGAAGTCCCGCAGGCCCTTAAAAAAATCAAGTCCTCCTCAGATGGAGCTGATGTAATTTCACCTATTCTCTTACACAAACTACTTCCCAATGTGCTTCCTGTTATAACTCATATATTTAATTGGTCTACCCTAACTGGAACATATCCATCGCTCTGGAAACACGCCCTCGTACGTCCCATTCCTAAAAAACCCACACCCACTAACGTCACCGAATACAGACCAATCAGCATTTTGCCTCCCTTATCGAAAGCATTCGAGAGACTCATGCATGAACAAATCTCAAAATTTCTCAATGAAAATGACTTACTTGATCCTCTACAATCAGGCTTTCGGCCATCTCACAGTACAGCTACCGCTCTCCCTAAAATAACAGATGACATCCGACTATCCATGGATCGCAAAGAGGTAACAATAATGACTCTCCTAGACTTTACCAAAGCCTTCGACTCTATTGACCAAGATATTCTCTTAGCAAAACTTCGACTCCTGAACTTTTCCTCCTCGTCTTTACAATGGATTCGCTCTTGCCTAAGTAACTGATTTCAAAGAGTCATCACACCAAATTCAACCTCCAACTGGCTTCAAATACACAGGGGTGTTCCACAAGGATCCATTCTTGGACACTTGCATTTTTCCCTGTGAATCAATGATATTAGTAAATGTATTTCAAAGTGCAAACATCACCTTCACGTCGATGAATTCCCGCCTTCATGACCTTCCTGGAATTATTAAAGAAATTAATTCAGATTTTGCTGCTTTGTCACTATGGGGTATAAACATTTACTGAAAATAAACCCAATCAAAAGTCAGTCCATAACTTTCGGTTACCATAAACTACATGCTACATCAAATATTGATAAACTTCCACCTCTAACAGTGCAAGGATGTATTATACCATACCTAAGGACAGTAAATAATTTAGGCGTAACCATTAATGAAACGTTATCTTGGACTGATCATGCAATTGCTATCTGCAGAAAAATAAACTCATCCCTGCATTCACTGGAAAGGTTAAAGCACATTGCTCCCCCCTCCTTAAAGATACTTCTGGTATCCTCTCTTCTTATACCCCACTTTGATTACTGTGATGTAGTATACCAAGACCTTTCAGGAGAACTGAAAGCCAAACTTCAGAGGACCCAAAATTCCCGTGTGCGGTTGATATGTGATCTTAGAAAATACGATCATATCTCCGACTCATTTACAAGAATATCCTGGTTAAAGCTACAAGGCCGCAGGCATTTACATATTCTTTCAATTTTCTACAGGATATTCTCTAACCACACACCTAAATATTTATACAAAAATTTCCTCCCCATCAGCTCAATCCGCAACAGGAACACTAGGGGTAACAATAAACTTCTTATCCCACACCATCACACGAAATCTATCACAAATCTTTTCATGTTACAGCATGTCGTCTGTGGAACTCTCTCCCAGATGACATAAAAAACTCTCCATCCACAATAACATTTGAGAGAGCACTTTCACAAGTTCATTCTCCTCAGGTACACAACTTAATCGGTATATCCTCCCTCATTGCAATCAGCCTCTGCACAGATCACTGTTTCTGCTCTTTTTTTTTGTTTTGTCATCTCAAGCAGTGGAATCTTCTTCATCATTTTTAATTAATACTATGTTTCTCATTACTCGTAATGTTTGTCAATCTAATTAGTTTCATTTCAACCTCAGTAATTTAATAACATGTACTCTATATAAAAATGATTGTTGCAATTTATATGTATCTTTCCTCTAATAATTGGGTTTTCGTGGGTTTTTCAAACCCCCATTCTCTTCGTGGGTGTTTTCCCGCGTGGGTTTTCACTAGGTGAGCAATGCCATTTTCCACGTTCACCCTAGCTTTTCCCACAAACCTCATTCTTTGCTTACACTTTTCTTATCCTAGTGTTTCTCTCTAATCACTGTCTTTTACTTTGTGTATGATAGTATGTGTTGGTGTATTCCTTATCTATTTATGTACATGTATGTATATATGTATGTGTGTGTATAAAGATATATATTTTCCTTTCCTTTTCTTTCGATGTTAAAATTTGTGTCTGTCTATATGTATTATCAAATATATTTTTTTAGAAATATAATTTATATGTATATATATATATATATATATATATATATATATATATGCGGGTCGCGGTGGTCTAGTGGGTAGAGCTTTGGACTACTGACCGGAGGGTCCCGGGTTCGATTCCCAGGCAAGGCACTTTGGGCACCTGCAGCTCCACCCAAGCTAGTTGATTTTCGGGTACCAGATCTTCCTGGGAAGCCATAACCGTCACAGGGAAAGGAACTGGCCCCCCTACCCTGAGGTGTGAATATTCACACGCCGTCGGGCTTGGTACATGGGTGAGCTCTACCATCACCTACTAAACCGACCTTCGGGTTGATTACTGTGTTTATGGTATATATTTGATGTAGATTGAGTATGTTGATGTAGAGGTTGCTGGATTGGGTTTTGTTTGGGGTCACAAAATGTTTATTTGATAGTTGGGTCCATCCAAAAACCGACTATGACAATCGGTTAAATGGAAGAAGGGGCCATTAGGTCTCAATTTCGCCCAAATAAAATCCTTTATCTATCTATCTATATCAATAGTGTCTTTGCGGCTTTCGACCGCACTTTCTTCATACACTCCCATTTTTCATCGATAGTACTCAGATCTTTACCCTCATCCATGATTTTCTCTACAGCCTGCTGATACTCCTTTCTTGTTAATCCATTTAATGCTTCTACATTTCGTTTCCTAACCCGCCGCCCTTGCCTTATCTTCTTGAAACGAACATTACATTTCATAACAACTTAATTGTGGTCAGAGTCCGCATCCGCTCCCGGAAAACTGTGCGAATTTATCACACTGTTTCTAAACCTGTGCCTAACCATAATATAATCTAACTGATACCTTTCTGAGACACCTGGCATTTTCCATGTATACCTACGCCTTTTGTGGTGTCTAAACCATGTGTTGGTGTTGACCAACCCCTGTCTCCTGCAGAACTCGATTGCTTTCTCCCCGCGTTCATTCCTCGTGCCTAACACATAGTCCCCCACCTCACCACCATCTCTTCCTTCGCTACCGTCGCATTCCAATCCCCCATCACTGTCAAATGTTTCCCTGAAGGAACACACGCGACTATATCCTCTAACTCATCATACATCCTATCGACTTTTTCCTCCTTGTGGTTGCTCGGTGGCATGTATACCTGAACAATGACCAAGTTCGTCGGCTCTGCTTTAACCTCGACGAGTAATATTTTATCCATTTCTTGCTCTATGTTGACTACGCGTCTTCCTACCCCTTTATTTAATATTACGGCAACCCCTCGTTGGCTCTCGTCCCCGCCGCTGTGTATTATTCTATAATTATCACTCCAGTAATCCCCACTATCCTTCCATCTCACCTCGCTCTAATTAAATCACCATCTCTAATTAAAATTGAATCCATAAAGGACGAATTCTTTGTCAGGCAGCCTCAAGTGTTGTTATTTCTCGTATGGATACCCATGCCATAAGCATGCATCTACTCTACATAAAAATGGCGTTTATGATGAGATAACGCAAGCAGAAAGAGAAAAATATAAACCGATTGTGGTAATATACCGCGGAATCCATTAAAAAGGTGCTGATCGAGGAGACCAAAATCAATTATACAACCCTTTTTCCAGAGGAGCATGGAATAAATTTTTCTCCCACATTTTCAACTGAGAATACCACATGCACACACTTGCTATTCGCGAAAGCGCGACAAATGACGGGTAGTTTCAACTTTAAAGATTTCATAAAGGAAGTAAGTCTGTCATGCAGATACTCAACCTGGAGGAAGATTGTGGCTTTCAACGGCCATCTTAGGCTGCGAAGGTGACAGCTAAACACTTCCCATCCAATATTGCTGCCTCGGATGAAGTGGCAAAGCCTATAAGAATGCGTAAGGGATGTTCTGACCAGGGAGAAAGGAAGAGAGGCACTGCGCGTCGATGAGGAGAGTGGAATGTGTAAAGTGTGCCGACTTCCTCCGTGAGTGCTCCAGAATTTTCACTCCGGGGGCGACCGCTACGACCAAAGACTCTAACAATATAAATTTCAAGCATTTTCGACTGTCTATAATGTCACCATCTATGAATAGAAAAATAATACCATTTTTCTTCCATATTTTCTATTTTAGATGCAGCGGTATAATTTCTTTTGATAGTAAATTTTGTGAATGCATGTTTTTGAAAGCAATACAATGAAAATTCTTGGAAATGCATGAGATGACAATTTAAGCGATATACCTTTAAAGTGAAGAGATTAAACGGTGTGTCATAAAATAACTCATTAAACATTGCAATTTTCTATCAACTTGAAATTGGTGTAAAAGTCCCAGTATCCCAGAATTAAGCAAAAACATCGGAGTGGAAGTTGCAAAACAGAATATACATGCATTATCAAATTAAATGTCTGAAGCGTACACAAAAAGGAAATATCAGAAATAGAACGAATATTTGAAAGAACAAAATCAGACGTCGCCATAAAAATGGAAAGTTGTCTCAGAGAATATACGGAAGATGATGAGGTTTTTCCAAAATTTCTATCTTTTAAAGGAAAGGCAGATCCAAAAGACTAAGGAGAAGAGACGCGATCAATGCTGTTAATTCCTTACTCATTAGCTGGCGTTATGAATGTGACGACATGGACAAAGACAGTGTAACGGCGAAGAATTAAATTAACAGAGGCATTAACAGACAGATAACATTAATACCTTAGTTCTACCGACTCTATTGCGCAGCCTGCGAAAACCTTTAACACAGATGCTCTCCACAAGCTAGACCCACAAATGTCAACATTTCGTCATAAAAAACAATCGTACAACCATCAACAATATAATTTTGGCCGCCGGCGAGATTATTCTTCCATCAATTTATTGTTACATCTGTAGGCAAAGGGTAAACAATCGCGATTCACGTCAAACTTTCTCGTTATATTATCCAATAAAGTTTAGTTATTAAAATATCCGACTCGAGGTAACAGCCTACTCTACAGATTTGCGATTAATACGGCAGAGGTTGTCGCAAGCACGGGAATCAACTTGAGAGGTCGGCAAAGCTTAATTTACAGAAATGAAAAATAGGTAAGCGAAAGCGATCAAAGGAAGGCATAAAGTATATTCTACTGTCACGGAGAGAGTAATTGCAATTCCTCGCATTTTATAACTATGTTCTCCAAATGGGTTTCCCCTGATCATAGCGAAAAATCAGAGATCTAAATAAAACATTATTTCATAAACGAGAGATTGAGATTACATAAAAAGTTCTTGGCACAACCACAGACTAATTCCTCATTGACATATACATACGCACACTTAGTAGCCACATCCTACGCACGGTTCATCTCCCGATGAGGACCTCGCGCTCCCATCTCCGCTCACACCCACTCCGTCCCTCATCTCCTCTCTCGCCTCTGGTCCATCTCCACGCTCTCTCTCACTTACGGACTCCCATCTTCGGGAGTTGCCGGCCGCCGCCGAATTTCCTAAGTTGAGCACTGCGAAAAATGACTTCCCTCATCTCCTTAGCGATTCCTATGGCCCCAAGGTGCAGCAGAAATGGCCCTCGCTCTCGAGATACGTACCACGTGCACCGGACTAATACGTCGACGGGAGGGATGTAAAAAGTACGTCCGTTCATCGGACGGAGACCCATATGGTTAAAACACACTAGCAGAATGGCTGACAGTGATTTTAATTTCTATTGGCCTCTTCGTTATGCCCTTACATTTGATGGTATTCCTCGACTATTTATAGATTTCCTCTTTTATCTCCATTTTATTCATTATGCTGTGTGTGTATGTGATGTGAAAAGCTAAAGATTTGTAAACCCACCGGCACGCTCTATATATTCCCGAAGACATATTCATAATTGTGCTCCTTTCATTGATGGTAGTTGCCAATTATTTGTACCTGCATTCAACCGAAGAGTAACTCTAAAGCCATCCAATTTAGTTGAAAGTATACCAATAAATGAAGTCAATGGAGAAGGATTTGGTAAATAGACGATTTTCAAATGATAAGAAATGACGAGAGTTGGTACCGATAAGTGCTTGTAGGTGCCTAATAATAACCCACACTTTACCAATACCGGTGCTCTGGTCTAGTAACTGGTGTCGATGAACTTAACTAGAGTGAATTCCTAGATATTTAGTCATGGGTGCCCCGAGGTATGGTAGGGGGTGGGGAAGGAAGCCGCTAACATTTTTTACATCACCGATATACAAGTATAGTGTACCACTGATATACAAGTGCTTACTGCCACTGTGCCACACAATACAAGTGCCACTGATGTACAAGTTTGCGTGCTTGTACATCAGTGACGTATATTGGGGAAAGTAGACGTGACTGCAGCGCGGACTCCCCCTCATTCCTCGAGGGCGTATCCAACCCCCAATGCCTCCATATCCTCGCCAGGCCCGCTCGGCCTCCACCTCCACGGCTTGCCCCCGCCCCCCCTCGACCTTGACCGACTACGGCACACGCAACTCCTCGCTTCACAACTGTGGTGGGCCCCCGCGCCGCCTCGTGAGAGGGAAGGTGAACTCAGCAACGAGCGAGCCTCTGGGACACCGCGTCAGCTATCCTCAGATTCTCATGCCTCCGCCATTTTCAGGTTCATTAGAAAACGCAAACGTAATCGCGAGAGCCGTCAACAGAAGGATGGAGGGCGTCGAGGAGTCTCGTGTGCAAACATGGCGAGAGCGCGTATAGGAAAGGGAGGTAGAACTCTGCGACGTCATAATACGTAACAACTAAAGAATCGAACGGAGAGCAAAGAGTGCTCACGATGGCTCAGGCTGCACAAATGAGTTTTGGAGGGGAGTGGGTTCTCATCATGAGATTGAGTCACCCGTACCGTTTGAAAAGCGACAAGAAAATGTCGAGAGGACATCGGAAGGGTCCGAGGCAAGAATAAAGTTTGGCGAGCAGCACGGGTAAAATCGGATTTGTGGAGGTTGAAGCCCAAGGCAGATGGCCACGTGACTTTGATTTTTACTATTCTTGATTTTTGTTAACGATCTGAACCGCGAAGTGAAAAGTAAGATAAGGATGTTCGCGGATGACACAGTGATTTATCGGGAGATATCTGGGGATGAGGATCGTTTAACTCTAGCACGTGATTTAAATAGCATTAATGAATGGTGTTCAAAATGGGGATTGCCTTTAAATCTTAATAAATGTTCGGTGGTAAATTTCTTTAAAAGATCCACGGGATTAGTTTACAAATTAGCTGGAGTTGACCTTGAAGTAGTTGATACGGTGAAATACCTAGGTGTTACATTCACTAAAGACTTAACTTGGGGGACCCATATACGTAAAGTCTGCGGGCAAGCATATAAAAAATTAGGATTTATTAGACGCATTGTCGGCAGAAGTGACTCCAAGGTCAAGGAACGTTGTTATCACGCTCTTGTAAGGCCCCATTTAGAATATGCATGTAGCGTATGGGATCCGTGTGAAAAAGGCCTCATTCGGGAAATTGAGAAGGTCCAACGCCGGGCAGCTCGTTTCGTGGAAAACTGTTACGATAAAACGAAAAGCGTCACTTAAATGCTTATGGAGTTGGGATGGGAATCATTGGAAGAAAGACGACTCAATGCTGGGTTAAACTTACTAAATAAATTCAGATCCGCATGTTTCAGCACCGAGGTCTCGAAAATTATTCGCGCTCCAACATACATTGGTCGCTTGGATCATGGGTACAAAATTCGGGAAATAGATGCCAGGACTAGCAGACTAAAGGACTCCTTCTTCCCACGGACAATACGGGATAACAACTGCAGGGTCACACTCGGAGATAACAAAAATGCCACTTGCCACTCTCGGCGTCTAGGTAACAATTAGTTAAACTCAATTGCATGCACTTTCACTAACCTCCTGTGTGTTGTGTCAAAACCCTTCCCGCATGCCATTAAGTAATGTATTGCTGTTTACAGTAATGCGGTATTTCTTTTTTCCTTTTTTGGGTGGTGACCTAACACCCCCCGCCACACGCCCTTGCGGCGGCTTGCGGGGTATTATGTAGATGTAGATGTGACTTCAGCGCGTGACCAAGCGCATTATGGAATGAGTGCGAGTAGTACAACATGAAAATGCAAGAAAGCAAATGTAATGAAAATCCCAATATGTATTCTCAATTGTATGATAACCATTATATTTGAAAGGCATCAATTAGGGTAAATCATATCTTCAGTTGGACCATAATTTTGACCGAAATGGATGCAGCGAATTGGATATCGATGCAAGATTTAGCGTTAACAATGAAAGAAGAATTTTGAGGAAAGAATTGACGACTCCAACCACGAGGGCTGTCCTTCGCTTCGTGTAGCGTGAGTATTAGTGGAGGGAGCCGAATTCTCCCTGTATAGACGCACACAGTAGGTCAGTAAGCCTCGAGGTGCAGTGGTTGGAAGGTCGCGCCGCTTGTCGTTTGTTTACAATAGTGAGTCAAAATGAACAACACAACTGAAATTCCCGCCAAAGAGTTCGTTCAGTGATAAGGTGTTTGCTGATAAAGAACTTCAAAGGTAGAGATATTCAGCGGAAAATTGGTGCACGGAACAAATGTGATGAGAGACAAGAGTTGTGCGCCAGTGTTCACGATCGTTTAAGAGTGAACACAAATGTCCATGATGATGACAGAATTGGCCGCCCGTCTGTGTTGGACAATGAACTGTGCCGGAAAATTGATGAAAAAGTTCGTGAAAACCAGCGTTTTACGATATCTGAAATCTGCCAAAAAGGTTTTCACAGATTTCTACGCCTCTGTTGAATGGAAACACGACTGTAAAGTTAAGCAACTTTTAAGCAAGTTTTGTGCTCGTCTCGATGGGGAATTTCAAGATGCCAACGGTTGACTGCGTTCTGAGGCGGCAGAATTTAAAAGCTGAGGGAATTTGAAAACTAGTTCAGCGAAATGACAAATGTACGTTTGGCGAATATGCATAAAATTGTAGAGATATGTAGTAATGAGAAGAAAATAAAAAACATTGTTTCTATTCCGGTGTAGTTTTGATGGCGTAATGGGTGTTACTTTCAGGACAGCCCTCGTATTAGCAAAGAGTTGAGGGAAGATTTAATAAAGATGTCGCACTTGCGAGGAATGTGGGCGGGTGTACAAGTACGTTTTAATAACGTACTTGTGCGTTTGCGAATGAAAAGCATTTGCAATGTGCGAGCGGAGGCTGATGGAGAACATACGCTGAATTGAAGAAGAGCGGCAACTGAACCTAAATACGTAGAGACTGGTGACCAGATGAAAATCTAGGGCGATAAAAAAGGGGAAGGGAACTTTATGAGTTACTGGGATGCTGAAGGATCTGTCGGAGAGGGGGTGGGGAGAGTTGGAGAGAGGAGGGGTGGGGAGAGAGAGACGCGGGAGTTGGTTCCAGAGTGGAAGAACCGCTTTAGGACTGCACGGCGGCCTTCACTAACGACTGCCATTCGACGTCGCAGGCCAAGCCGGGAAGAATGAAATCCTCCCTCGACATCCCCCAGCAGGCGGGAGGATTAAGGAGGCAGTTGATTACCTAATCTCAGCGACCTCCGTCTGCCTCTCACGCACTCGAGCGTTTGTTTAGACTTCCGAATATCCATTGTTCACGGAAATTATGACAAAAAATTTTGAACCCATTGATAATTTTTTAATACGATCGCGTGTCACGAGTAGCAAGAATAAAAATCATGCATCGTATTTAAAAGCATTTTTCCATTTTTTGCAAGATGGATAGCTCCCTCAAAATGAAACCTGGCACCTTTTCCTCTGTTTATAAACATATTTTTTTTCTTGCTTCGGCTTCGTGGTCGGAGGGACGGGCGTTTCGAAAAGTGGTTAGGTTGCGGAAATTGGTTTGCTGGGACGGGTTGATGAAGAATGGGACGACACCAGACAGTGAGCTGGTATTTTATACGATGCTATTTATTCGCACGAAAACACAAAATTACCGGCGAGAAGAAGATATCACTCAACGATCATGTTGGCGAGTGAAACTTGCCTCGGAAGACATTAACATGGCGATTATTAAGTACACTCTTGAGGGAACGAATTAGAATATTGCTTGTCCAACGCAGATTTTGTGAAATATTCTTCTGAGTAGTCAGCTCACAGCTTCCAGAAATAAAACAACTCAATTTATATGCCGTTTGACTGGGTACTTGTATGAGGGTAATTAGAGAAATTCTCGGAATTGAGTAGAAATGAACGAATTTCTGTGTACGGGCTTGCATTGCCTTGATGAGAGATGACTTACCAAGCCTGGCCTGTTTTCGCGTACTTTTTGCCGCAGCTGACCCAGGGGGTTATCGTAGTATTTTCCAGTAATTATTTGACCAGTGGGTGGGGACCAAAATTAAACATTGCAAAGACATCAGGACATTGTAGGTGCATGTGTATGTTAGTTGGTAGTTTGTGTGTGTGGGTTTTAAGGGTTTTTGCATGAATGTATGCCATGTTTTGTTTGTAGATTATGTAAATTTGTGGCTTTTGCATGAGGTTTTTCTTTCTTAATTACGGGCGGTGCCCTAACACCCCCCGCCACACGTCCTTGCGGTGGCTTGCGGCGTATTTTGTAGATGTTGATGTGGGAAGGTATCCTATCAGCGGAATACCTTTCGCATCCAAAAAACTGAAGCCATCACCCTTCTGGCCGACCGTATTGCCTTTGCTTTCTTTGGTGGTGATGAATCAAAATATTGTCACTGCTTTGACTGTTGTTTTGTCTCTGGGGTACAGTAGTTCATGTAGTGTATGTAGTTCATTAATAGGGTGATCACCGCCGTGGGAAAGCTACGCTCTGCACCGGAGCAGCTTAAGTGGAGATGTCCGCAAGGCTCTCTCCCAGTCTTGGCCTCAGCCTTGTCGGAAGTATATTCTCCCTGGACTTCTCTTCACTGAAATACTCTTACATCTACATCTACATCAATACCCTGCGAGCCACCAAAAAAGGTGTGTGGCAGGGGGTGTAGCACCAGGAGGAAAGGGTAAGGGATGAGGGGGTTGGGGTTTTTCAAATAGGTGGGGGAAGGTGGGGGGAACCTGTAAGAAATATATATATATATATTTTTTTTATCCAGACGCAGTCCCTAACCTGCACGTTAATACTTATAGTAATGAACTGACTCTTGGGGGATTTCGACTACAAGCATTCTGGTCTCTTATCGTTCTTGGAAAAAATTACATTTTAAAACTGTCAGTGTTGCAGTCTATCTCTCTAGTCTTATATTCGTGATCCCTCCGACCGTAATACGTTGGGGTTCGTATTATATCCTTGATGTCATCGGAAAAGGGCCCATCTTTAAATGTTTTTAGTAAGTTTAATCTATATTGTAAACGCCGCTATGTAAGAGAATCACATCCTAAATTGTCTAGCAAAGTGGATACGCTGCTGCGTTGGTCATAACAATGTTTGACAAAGCCAGCCCCCCTCCGCTGAACTCGATCTAATTCCGAAATCAAATTTATATTTTGAGGATCCTATATACTGACAGCATACTCTAGGTGGGGCCTGACCAAGGCAAGGAAACATCGTTCCTTCACTTTTTCGTCGCATTTACCTAGTACTCTTTTAACAAATTTCAATTTTTTATTAGCACTACCGCATATTTCTCGTATGTGTTTTCCCCAGGACAGATCGTAAGTAATTGTTACACCCAAGTATTTAAAGGAATTTACCCTCGCGATATTGGTTTGTTTCACTTTGTAACCATAAGGGAGGGAATTACTCTTTTCCCAAAAATGTATTGCTACGCATTTTTTGAAATTCAATTCCAATTGCCATGTATCGCACCAATTTTGAATTGCATCTAGGTCGTTGGCTAACACGACTCTGTCTTCGTGACTTCGGATGTCCCCATAAATTACTGCATCATCAACGAAAAGACGGAGCTTGCTATTAACTACGGTACTGAGGTCATTTATGTAAAAAAGGAATAGGAGGGGGCCTATGACACTTCCTTGTGGTACACCCGACGTCACCTTGACAGTATCAGGACTCTTAATACGGCGATCTTCACGTTCGGATGGATCCCCGACGATATTCGGGATTTCTACATTCAGACAAAAATCGACAGCGCTCCAGCCAGAAAATGGAAGCAATCGCTTGTAAAGAAGGTAACTCGGTACTTATACGAGGGTAATTTGAAAAGTTCTCAGAATTGAATTGAAATAAACGTGGGAGGGCGTGCATTGTCTTGGTACTGCTATTACGTAGGAGTGGCTGTTTGAATTACTCTTGCCTTGAGCGCAACACAGCGCGCATCCAGTTTACGATGGGTCCGGAGAATCATCAATATTCTCTCCTGTATTAAAAGGTCACTACTCAATTCGTTGAGAGCTTTCGTGCAACAAAATGAAAAGTGTCACCGCGAAATGTAGCGGGAAGTCGGGACGCTCTCAGAGAGAAAGATGTGCGAAAGTTGGGTAGAATCACAAATGTGGGAAAAAAATAAATGCGGAATGAGCTGGCTCCTGAGGAATGTGCGGCCATGTGAAAATTTTCATTTTGAAAGGAATGATATTAGAACATTATATTCCGGAAATAAATCTCCATTAAGCTATGAGTTCCGAACCCACACTTAAATAGAACTACTTTGAGGTACTAAGCGTTCCATTGCAGCTATTTCATTAAATAACTGCTCAATATTGATTCCTATTCCTATGAGATAGGGCGTCATCAAAGCTATAACGTTAAGTATTGCAGCGCGAATGAATAGTCAACAAGGGAATTACATACTACATCTGTGGGAGAAGTATATACCAGACGTATCTGATCAATGAGAAATGAGGAAATGGCGCGTGAACCTCACCCGGAGATCCGCGAACACGACAATGCTAATCGCGTTCTCAACACGGGGAAGACCAAATTCACGCCTGATTCTTCACTTTTCGTACGGGGAAGACCCTTTAAAAAGAACTCAATCCATCACGACCTCAGCATTTCTATCCAAAGATTGGTTTACTGCAGCCCTCCATTCATTTCTTTTCAGTGATACTTCCCTCACCTCCTGATAACATAGCCTATCTGTGTTCCGTCCTTCATAAACACGCACTTTTCTTACTCTCGGGATTATCCCTTCAAATTTCCCTCCTATTTCGTTTCTAACTATCCCATTGCGCCTCAAAGGGTGCCCCTTCTATCCAGTTCTTCTTTCCCGCAGAGTTCTCCACTTGGTCCTTTTCTCCCCCTCTCCTCTGTGCACATACTTCATCATTTCTCACTTCATACGTCTGTTTAGTCATCAACATCCACCTCTTTATCACCATAATTCAACGGCCGCCTCTATTCTCCGATGGTACTCGTTCCAAATGCTCCTTCCCTCTGATCCCTTGAGAGTCATCATCAATCGCATATGTTATTCAATTAATTCTTACGATGCTTGAATTTTAAATTTAAATGCTTAAGAATTATTCACAATTCCTTAATTTGCTTTCCCCAGTCTAATTTCATTTTCAAGAAGATACGTTTGCCCTTGCGAAGGTCCTACCCGAAAACTGAGGGGCGTCTGATAATGTTTTTAGAATGGGCGCGCTTCACCTGATGCGTTGGAAGTTGGCTGGGAGACGGAGTTCGGAGCTCACACCCTCGCCCGGACGACGTCAATGTCACTCAGTACCCTGAAACAAGCTTTGTCTCGAAAATGTACTCTTAAGTCAATAAGGTATGCGTAACAATGCGCCATAACAAATAGACGGTGGATTTTCAACGAAGTAACAGGTACTCAATAAGTGATTAGAAGAACTACAACAGAAAAGCAATTATTTAACATTTAATTGTTTGAGCAATGGAAATTAAGCAAACGTGAATCCGCGTGCGACAAATCCAAGGCCGACACAACGCCTCTCGCGAGAAGGTGATTGGAGGCATGGATGTGCACCCCGTCATCAGGTGCCTGATGACATCACCTGACGATATCGACTGCTCCACAAAACCGGTCGTTTCGATAAAAAGCGATGGATCTTATTAAGCTGTTTTGTCTCTCTTCGTCATGACGTTCCACAAAGTCGGGCCTGGTACCATCGATTTACTCTGGACGAATGTTATCTCAAGTAAACGATTCATAGCCAATTCATATTCAACTAAATTTAAGAGACTAATATTACTTCTCAACCCGTATTCACAGACTTGGCAATGAATGCCAAGTGCAGTGCTGACGGTGCAGTATTGGCATATATTTAGAGGAATTCCAACTCTGAATTCTGATTTAGTGGCGACCCCCTCATCTTGGATTATCAGTTCACCCAAAGTTTCAAACTTAGGCTCCCGCTCTAATGGGTTGCGAGACTCAACTTCAGGAGCCGGACCTTCTCAAGCGGAGGAATCGCCGAGGGGGCTTCGCGGTCCTCCGGGCCTCCCGTTGGTGGGTAAGGACGAAAACCAATCGGAGGGCTCCAAGCTCTATTCATAATGATTCCCTCCAAGAGGTTTCCAGCATGATTGATTCCATTGGGGTTTCAAAGCGGGTGCCTCTCCCTGAACACCGGCATATGGTACAACCATTCCTTCACGATTAAAATGGCGAGCGTCCCACCAAAGGAACTTTCCCTCTCAGAACCAAAATCAGCGCGACCGACTCTTTGAAAACAATAACTTCCCCTCCCGCAGAACGAGCAATCCAGCCGGCCCCGCAACAGCCCCCTCTACCCCAGCACCCCCATGCCGTGTGGTTCCGGTAGGGGATACAACCCCATCGGGCTGCCATCCACCGACCCCTCCCCCTCCGCGTGAACCCCTGGAGATTTGAACGAGCGACGCGACACCCCGAGGAGAGCGAGCCTTCCACGGCGTCTCGACCGAGTCGAACGCCTCGGGTCTAGAAGCCTCAAACATGAGCGATCTGTTGCGTTCCCAACCCCCCCCCCGGTGCCCCTCGTTGGTTTCTCTACGGTAAGGTCATCATCCACCGGGACGATGCAAGCATCACACATCCGAGGGGGCAGCCCCGAAGGCAGGGGACGGGTCGGGCGGCGAAGAAATTCCCCTGACGGATGACCCAACGGGGAAATTGTCCCAAAAATGATTACATTCACCAATAATCTTCCATTTGAGTTTGCATTCGTCAACGTCAACGACCGATAAAAGATTTCGTAAATTGAGCCAACAGTCTCTAGACGGAATCGCGGAGAGATGTCTTGCAGGGTGCGAGAGGGTGCAGCTGGGCGGATCCTAAAAGCAACCGCTCTCGCGCGCGGGGAGACTCACCCTCTTGGTGAAGATCCGGCGGAAGGCATCCTTGCTCATTCGGGAGGCTCGCTCCCCGGGGATAGCCCAGCCGGAGGCCGACGACGCCTGGGACTCGCGGCGGCGGCCTGCGGCGTCGGGGGCGGCAGGATCGTCGGGGGCTCCGACGAGTGCGGCCCGCAGGAGGCCGCGGCATTCCTCGAGGAGGGCCGCGCGGACCCTCTCCCGCACGCTCTCCTCCTCCATGGCGGACATTGCCGCCAGGCTGGAGTACCCTGGGGGGGAGAGGTCGGGAGGACAGGGAGGCGGCGGGGTGGGGGGACGACGGGCTTCGCGGGGGGGCAACCGGTCAGGAAGGACCTTGGCTTCGCCTCCTGGGACAGGGCGGGCCGGCGGGGGCCCCAGGGCCTCGCGGGCCTTACACTCGGAGGGATGTGCCACGATGAGGCCACCGTGCACCCCGGCGGACACCACGCTCGCCATGTCTCGCCCGGTCACCACCTCTCGCAACCCAAGTCGCGCACCAGCACCCGGCCGAGAGAAGAGGAGGAGGGAAGGCAGGCACGCGGGGGACGACCCCGGAGGGTGGAAGGGGTGCGCGAGGGTCAACTCCCGATTGTGGTCACCGGGCGACGGCGTCGAGGCACGGGAAGGGGGCGGTGTCTTCCCTCCGACTGCGGTATCCTCTCTTCTCTTGGGCAGGGGGGATAGGGATGCGGGCCGTGAGCGTCGATCGGGACCGGCCCTGTGTCTGCTCGGCCGGGCAGAGGCGGGAGAAGGCGGTGGTGCACTCGGAGAGGGACTAGTCCTCGCGGCGACGAAATTGCGATCACACTGGCGCGAACACCCAGGCGCGAGAGCGAAGGGGGTGCTGGGGGAGGGGAGGCCGAGTGGGGGCGGGGGCCGAGTGGATTTCCAGTCGCACCCACACACATCCACTCTCTCTTTCACGAGCGCATTCGCCCTCGGGAGATGCGAGAGAGGGGCTGAGGAGAGGGGGACTGGGTGCCGGGGGCGACGGGGGAGCGAGAGGCGGAGAGAGAGAGTTGCTTACCCCAGCACCCCGGGGGCAGGCCGGGCGGCGGAGGGGCGAAGGAGAGAAGATGACTTCGGGCGAGCCAAGTGGCTGGCGTCCTTCAAAGCGAAGGTCGGCGCATGTTGAGTGATTGGTTCTTAATAATCATCCATTTCAGAGCTCCAAATATACTCCAAAAAGGGCCGCATTCTTTTCATTCGTTTTTCGCCAATCGCACGGGGGATCGGTAGTCCGGCTCCGATTCAGCCTCGGCCCTGCCTTATGGTGGCCGCCCTCCCCTGCCGAGGGAGGGATTCGCTGCTCCTGGTCTCCCCAGGCGCTCATCCGCCGGAACAGGTCCAGCAAGGGGGGAAGGGAACGAATGATGGGAAGCTGGGAGATGGAGCGACCCGAGGAAGATCCCTCGCCTCCCGCCATCTTCCTCCCGTCTCTTCACGTCTCGTTTGCGTGAGCGCCTTTGATCTTGTCAACAACGCTCCATCAAAGGGTTGGGCTTGTTTTCATTCTCCCCATCGGAAGGGTACTTTTTCCTCGGCGATATTAAAGACTTCCGCAATGCTTCGAGACTGATCACATTTTTGGCATTTGCTCTATTGGTCGTCGCTAATAATCAACCGTTATCATTTACGATGCCAAGACGGCAGCGTCCTCAGCATCGGCATTTGGTTTCGGGGAGCTAAAATATTCAGATCCGGTATTTGTAATAAGAAAACCAGACCTCGCATTCGAGACTCGACGGCCGCTATTAATATTAGCCCAAATATTTCCATGGCTACGATGAGGATTACATAATTGTCGGTCGAGTTGTGAAATATGTATTCCTGCCGAAATCGAGGAGGAACTTTCCTAAAACGGAGATTCCGGATCGTTGTGTCGTAAAATATTCTGCATATATTGTTAGTTTTGCCATGTATGCTCGTACGATTCATTAAATAAATGCCATTGAACTTGAACTTGAGTTTGGATCAGGTGTGGCGATGTGCTCGCCTCTTCAGTAGTGGTGTCTTCAATATTGGACGAGAGGAAATGGACGGCGAACTTCCCACTGCAAGTGAAGAGGAGGAAGAAAATACTCAGCGAACCCAGGGAGAGAGTTTGATTTTGAAGGGCTAAATATTACTATTAACGGGGAATACTTTACTTGAACATAAATATGATATTAAAAACTGGTACATTAAGCATATTATAAATAAAACAAATACCATAACAGCTGAAAACAGCTGCCGAAAAATTCCGTTCCGTAAAGTGTAAGCACTTCAATTAAATTTTACTTCTATCTCTTCTGACATACACAAGTGTATGTGTGGTGAATGTAAAATGTGAATTAAAACGCTCCTTTTTTATATTTGACGAATTAAGCAAAACTAGTAGTGTCGAGGACACTTGAAATAATTTTCTTACGATAACACGTTCAGCAATACACATATTTATACCTAGTAAATTAATAAAAGAGAAAAAGGAACCCCGATTGTACAACTCTGAAGTACGGAGATCTCTTAGGCGGCAAAGGGTGTGCCATGCCAGAATGAAAAACGCAGTTAAAGATTCCTCCCCTGATAAAATCAACGAAACCAAGCAGAACTACAAAGCATCTAGGTCCACTGCCAAGAAGGCCTTCCGGAAGGCGCTAGCGGAATTCAAGAGGAAAAATTTAGGCGAACATTTGAACGATAACCCAAAGATGTTTTGGTCCTACGTCAGAGAAGTGCAGGGAAAAAAGTCCACCGTAAACTCATGGAATAACAAAAAGGGGGATAAAGTAACGAGTAGTTTAGATAAAGCCAACATATTAAACTCATTCTTCCAGAGTGTTTTCAACATATCCTCACAAAATACACCCGAGAACCTTCCGAAAACATTTCAGCAATCAATGCAAGCAATCGATTTTTTCACCCGCGGAATAGAATTGCTCCTTAAAAACATCGACCCCAACAAATCACCGGGACCTGATGAGATACCGGCGCGCGTGTAAAAAGAACTGTCGGCTGAAATTGCCCCTTATCTTGATATAATATTTCAGAAATCATTTGTAGAAGAAAGCGTTCCAAACGGCTGGAAGGTAGCTTCGTAACACCCATATTTAAAAACGGAGACAGGGAGGACTCCAGTAATTATTGGCCAATTCGCTCACTTCCATTTCCTGTTAGATTCTTGAACACATCATTGTGAGTTCCATAATGAGGCACCTCGATAGCCAAGATTTATTGATTAACAAGCAACACGACTTCCCTTAGGAAGCAAAACTGCAATCCTGCAAAACTCAGCTTGCACTTTTTGTACATAATGTATTGAACTCCGGTGAAAGTAATATTCCAGTTGACGCGATATTCGTAGATTTTAAGAAAGCTTTCGATAAAGTCCATCATTGCAAATTACTGGCGAAATTGGAAACTTATGGATTACACGAAAGTCTTATTACCTGGATTAAACAAGTTTTAAGTGATCGTGTCCAAAGAGTCGTTCTGGACGGTGTATCATCCGATAATGTCAAGGTCACGTCGGGTATACCACACGGAAGTGTCATAGGCCCCCTCCTATTTCTTATTTATAGTATATAAATGACATCAGTACCGTAGCTAATAGCAAGCTCCGTCTTTTCGCCGATGATGCAGTAATTTATGGGGACATTCGATGCCACGAAGACAGAGTAGTGTTAGCCAACGACCTAGATGGAATTCAAAATTGGCGCGATACATTCGATCATGGCAATTGGAATTAAATTTTTTTAAATGCGTAGTAATACAAATTTGGGAAAAGAGTAATTCCCTCGCTTATAGTTACAAAGTGAAACAAACCAAATTCGCGAGGGTAGATTCCTTTAAATACTTGGGTGTAACAATTACTAACAATCTGTCCTGGGGAAAACACATACGAGAAATATGCGGTCGTGCTAATAAAAAAATTAGATTTGTTAAAAGAGTGCTAGGTAAATGCGACGAAAAAGTGAAGGAACGATGTTTCCTTGCCTTGGTCAGGCCGCACCTAGAGTATGCTGCCAGTATATGGGATCCTCAAAATATAAATTTGATTTCGGAATTAGATCCGACTTCAGCGGAGGGGGGCTGGCTTTGTCAAACATTGTTATGACCAACGCAGCAGCGTATCCACTTTGCTAGACAATTTAGGATGTGATTCTCTTACATAGCGGCGTATATAAGACTAGAGAGATAAACTGCAAGACTGACAGTTTTAAAATGTCATTTTTTCCAAGAACGGCAAGGGACCAGAATGCTTGCAGTCGAAATCCCCCAGGAGTTAGTTCATTACAATAAGTATTAACGTACAGGTTAGGGACTGCGCGAGGATATGTATGCATATATATGTTTGTGTCGGTACATATATGTATGTATGTATATATATCTACATCTATCTATCTATATACATATATATATCTGTATATATATATATCTCTGTATATTTATCTGTATATATATATATATATATATATATCTACACATATATATATATATATATATATATATATATATATATATATATATATATATATATATATGATCCCTCCCATGGACTACAACCTTGTGGTGGTGGAAGGGCTTGTGTGTTCCGATGACCCCTAGAGCTGTGCTGGCGGGAGTAATAATAATTACTCTTGGAAAGGTCACCCATGCCAGATAGGTCGAAGGTTAGGAGTGTTCCTGCAGGGAAACATTTGATAGTGATGGGGGATTGGAATGCGACGGTAGGCGAAGGAAGAGATGGTGGTGAGGTGGGGGACTATGGGTTAGGCTCGAGGAATGAACGCGGGGAGAAAGCAATTGAATTCTGCAGGAGACAGGGGTTAGTCATCACTAACACATGGTTTAGACACCACAAAAGGCGTAGGTATACATGGAAAATGCCAGGTGACTCAGAAAGGTATCAGTTAGATTATATTATGGTTAGGCACAGGTTTAGGAACAGTGTGATAAATTCGCACAGTTTCCCAGGAGCGGATGCGCACTCTGACCACAATTTAGTTGTTATGAAATGTAATGTTCGTTTCAAGAAGATAAGGCAAGGGCGGCGGGTTAAAAAATGGAATTTAGAAACAGTAAATGAATTAACGAGGAAGGAGTATCAGGAGGCTGTAGAGAAAATGATGGATGACGGTATAGAACTGAGTACTATTGAAGAAAAATGGGAATGTATCAAGAAAGGGATAATGGAAGCCGCTAAAGACACTATAGGAACCGTTAACGGGAAAAGGATAAGGAAACCATTGGTAACGGATGAGATGATTGCAAAGATGGATGAGAGAAGAAGATGGAAAAATGTAAACACGGAGTTAGGCCAAATGAAGTACAAAGAGTTAAGCAATAAATTGAGAAGGGCCACAAATAAAGCTAAAGAAGAATGGTGGAAAACGCAATGCGAGGATATGGAAAGTTTACAGAACAAGGGTGAAATTGGTGCTTTATACAGCAAGGTTAAGTTATTATCGGGAAGTAAGAAGGCAATATCTGTGCTAACAGTTAAAGATAAATGGGGTAAGATAATAGTTGAACCAGGAAAAATCCAAGAGAGATGGAAGGAATATATAGAAACACTGTATGGTAAAGAACTTAGGCCGACGAGGTTAGACATAGAAAAGGAACATGACGTAGAAGAAGATAGCTTAGGTCCAGGCATACTCGACGATGAAATAGAAAGGGCATTAAAGGAGATGAAAGCAAATAAGGCTGTGGGGGTGGACAATATTCCTGTAGAAATGTTGAAATGGTTAGGGAAAGGTGGGAAGAAGGCCATATATGGACTGATTCGTAGTATCTATGAGGAAGGAATCTGGCCAGAAGATTTTGTGAGATCGGTGTTAGTTCCTATTCCAAAAAAGGCAAAGGCTTCGTCATGTGAGGATTACAGAACAATAAGTTTGATATCCCACGCAGCTAAAGTTATTCTCAGGATCATCAACAAAAGGATAGAGAGTAAGGCAAATGATTACTTAGGGGATGATCAGTTTGGGTTCAGGAAAGGAAGAGGTACGCGTGATGCCATTGCAGTAATGAGATCACTAGTCGAGAGGAATATAGAATACAATCAGGACGTTTTTGCCTGTTTTGTAGATTTCGAAAAAGCGTTTGATAGAGTGAATTGGGAAAAATTAATGCGTGTATTGCAGAAAATAGGAATGGATTGGAGGGACAGGAGAATGATCCGCAACCTGTACATGTCTCAGACTGCTCAGGTGCGAGTGGGGAACGGAGAGTCCGGATGGGCATTGTTAGGAAGAGGTGTAAGGCAGGGTTGCCCATTGTCACCGGTAGTGTTCAACGTATATGTAGAGGAAATGATTAAAGAGGCATGGGAAGAACTGGAGGTAGGAATGAAAGTCGGAGGGGAATTCGTAAAATCGGTTAGGTTTGCTGATGACCAAGCATTAGTTGCTCAGTCAGCCAAGGGGTTGCAAGCATTGTTGAGTGAATTGGAGGTTCAGAGCGATAAATATGGGATGAGAATCAATCTTAATAAAACAAAGGTTATGCGATTTTCCAGAAAGAAAAAGGCTAAGCTAAATATTAAAATAGGCGGGGAAAAAATAGAGCAGGTAGAACAATTTACATATCTCGGAAGTGTTTTGGACCAATACGGTCAAAGTGGTAGGGACCTAAGGAGAAGAATTCCGCTAGGCAAGGAGGCTTTCTCAAGGAGGAGGGAGTTGATGACGGGGACGTTGAGTAGGGATGTTAAGACAAGACTCGTAAAAACTCTGATATGGAGCGTAGCTATGTACGGCGCGGAAACGTAGTCGCCGAAGCAGGAGGATAGACGTAGATTGGAGGCTTTTGAAATGTGGGTGTGGAGAAGAATGGAGAAGGTGAAATGGACCGAAAGGAAAACAAATGAGGAAGTACTAGAAATGGTGAGGGAGGAGAGGGGTTTGTTGAGAGAAATCCTATGGAGGCACGAAAAATGGATGAAAGGCGTATTGAGCCGTAGTGGAATGTTGAAGAGGGTAATAGAGGGGAGAATGTTGGGCAAGCGAGGTAAGGGCAGGAACAGGATAGGGATGTTGGACGGGAGGAAGGGAGGAAAGAAGTACACCGAGATGAAGAGGGACCTGATATAGATTAGTTTGCTAGGTGGGGAGTCACAAAATGTTTATTTGATAGTTGTGTCCATCCAAAAACCTACCTTAACAGGTAGATTACCTAATAATAATATAGATGATGCGGAAGTACTCACGAGAGCAATATAACATTTGGACGGCACAATAGAACACAGAAAAAACAGATAACACGTAAAAGGACACTCACACTATAGATGATTTGAGCTTTCGGCCTTCTCCGAGGCCTTCTTCAGGTCAGACATATATATATATAACCATAAACACAGTAATCAACCCGAAGGTCGGTTTAGTAGGTGATGGTAGAGCTCACCCATGTACCATGCCCTATACGGCGTGTGAATATTCACACATCAGGGTAGGGGGGCCAATTCCTTTCCCTGTGCCGGTTATGGTTTCCCAGGAAGATCTGGTACCCGAAAAAAAAAATATATATATATATATATATTAATATGCCTTAATCCTTTAATTAGAAGTGTTTGATCGCCGAAAGAAACTCATTTAAATCCATTTAGTATAGAAACAAATGCTTGTTAGCCACAATAAAGGAAAGACTTGTAAATTTCCACAGATTTAATTATATGGTACAAGGCGTTTCGCCGACTTGCGGCATCATCAGGTACAAATTTGCTAAACAGATATAAATTTGTTTAGCAAATTTGTACCTGATGATGCCGCAAGTCGGTGAAACGCGTTTTACCATTTAATAAAATCTGTGGAAATGTACAAGTCTTTCCTTTTGTTTGGATATTAAATACTTCCACGAAGTGAAGCCTTAAACAATAGAACAATTGTTGCTTCAATCAAAAGAAGTTGCTTTAATCGACTATGAAATAAAAGCCACGTGATGTGTATTGCCGAAACTTTAACAGCATTCTAATTAAAAATGAGGCTTAATAAAAGCGAGCCCTTTCCGAAACTACGAGCGCCATGTTCTAGATTTTCTAAGAAATTAGTGAACGACCCACCGTGTATATCAACAGACAGAAGAAGCGCTTTGTAAGAGAGGTCAGATGGCGGGGTGGGGTGGGGTGTGTGCAGTTGGGGGGGAGAGTTGGAGGTAAAAGTTCGGAAGGGGGAAAAGGAGGGGAGGGAAGAGTGGAATTCTGCGAATGCCTCTTAATGACCAACACCTGACTAAAGGATCAACGCGAGGGAAACTCTCTCTCTATCTCCAGGCCATTTTACGAAGACACTGATACACAGGGTACTGAGAATGAGTATTAGTACAGAGTGAGATCACTTATTATTACATGATATCTAGGGCGAATTAATTATAATATAAATCTCGTTGCAATTAGGCAAGTGTCCCGGTGGCAACGGTCTAGTCTTGTCAACGGTCACTCTTAATATGCACACACATACGAGGGTCATCCGGAAAGTAGTACCCGTTCGTGAAATAAAGACACAAAAGTAAATATTAACAAACATAAAAAATTTTATTTGAAAGAGGATACTTTAAACTACTTCTCAACATAATCTCCAAGCAAATTAAGGCATTTGTCATAACGTGTGACAAGTTTCTGTATTCCTGCTGCATAGTCCTTCGCCGCCAGCTCATTGAGATACAGGGTCACTCCTTCTTTAAGTTCTTCATCGCTGTCAAATCTTTTTCCTGCCAAAAAGTCTTTAAGCTTTGTAAAGAGATGAAAATCTGAAGGGGCCAAGTCCGGGCTATACGGTGGATGGTCGAAAGTTTCCCATTTGAATTGCTGCAAAAGTTTTTGTGTTATCCCAGCTGCATGAGGCGGCGGCGAGGTCTATTGTCTACTGGTGTCATGAACGAGAATGACACCAGTAGACAATAGACCTCGCCGCCGATTTTGTATTGCCCGCCGTAATTTCTTTAATGTTTCACAATACGCATTGGCATTAATAGTGTCTCCACGGGCCATAAAATCAATAAGCAATACACCTCGTCGATCCCAGAAAATGGTTGCCATGAGTTTCCTGGTGGACAGAACTGTCTTGAATTTTTTGGTTTGTTTGGTGAATGAGCATGATGCCACTCCATTGACTGTGATGCATGACAAACCCATGTTTCGTCACCAGTAATTATGCGAGTCAAGAAAGAGTCTCCTTCATCAGAATAACGTCCCAAAAACGTCAGTGCTGCAGCCATACGCTTGGTTTTGTGCTCATCTGTAAGCATGCGAGGGACCCATCTTGCACAAATTTTTGCATAATGCAGATGGTGTTTAACAATTTCATGAACAATTGTTCGAGAAACATTGGGAAAATGCTCACAGATGTCATCAATTGTGACGCGCCGATCGTTCCTCACGAATTCGTCAACTGAGCTACTCGCGTCGTCAGCACTTCATGCGGCACGAACGGGTACTACTTTCCGGATGACCCTCGTACATACACTAGAAGAACAGATATGAGACAAAATTCTCTTATATACAACGGCACTTTAAGATTACCAACCGCTCCTTTACCATTACACATGGGCTAGGTTCAAACCATATATACAACGAACGCTCTGTCCATCGCCGCACTCCGTCCATAACCACACGCACTCTTCACAAAATCACGCACCATTAACACATCCTTCACTTTTGCAACACAACGTTTCACGTACAAACAAAATTTTAACAAGTACAAAAAGTTTAATAACCACGTATTAATGAAGTATATCACCTGATTTACACTTATTCTCAAAACTCCTACAATTGGATGGAAAGGGCTCAAACAAACCTCCAGGCAGCTGGTTCCATTTAACAATAGTTCTGTTTAAAAAGGAGTTTTTTTCTTTATTTGTTATTTGCGTTCCTATTTTTATTTTAAAACTGTGGTCGTTTTTTCCCATATGATTTCGTGCTTCTCTCTCTTTCCATAAATCTTTCCACTCTTCGTCATTTTTAACAATTCCATAGTACATCGCGCCTAACCTACTCCTTTTTCTTCTCGTATTTTTCAAACTCTCCCATTTCAGTGTATCCAACATTTCCCAGATACTATCTATTCTTTTGTACCTTCCGAACACCTATCTTGCTGCCTTTCTTTGAACTTGACTATATTTTTAATATTTCCAAACTCATATGGATCCCATATTATGGACGAGTATTCTACGATAGGGCTAATCAGTGCCTTATTCTTTTTCTTTTGTGGTTACACTGCTTCCTTTTGCACTTCTCATTACCCCATGAAGTACTATAAATACCTGTCACATTATTGTGTCATGTCACATTATCTACTTGGACTCCCCACCCAAGATTCCTAATTTAGTAAACGTCTAAATATACCAAGAATAAATTTAGGAAAGCATTAAAGAAAATGAAAAGGAAAAAGTTAGCGGAACTTATGAAAGAGAATCCAAAAGAATATTGGTCATTCGTCAGAGAAGTTCAGGGAAATAAGTCAACTGTCAATTGGCTCAAAAATGATAAAGGAGAAAGAGTAACCAGCAGTTTGGAAAAGCCTACTTATTAAATTCCTTCTTTCAAAGCGTCCTCACCAATATCTCCTCGAATGCCTCCGATAACTTACCCAATCGGTCAATCGATGCCCAAAATTGAAATCTCACATAATGAAATAGAATGTTTGCAGAAAAATAATAAGCCTTATGAATTCTCCGGGCCCGATGTAACACCCGCTCGTATATTTAAGGATCTAGATTCGGAAAATGCGCCGTATCCAGAAATAATATTTAAGAAGCATTGGAGAGAGATTAAGTGTATAACAGAAATATTTCATGTCATTTTTCCGCGAAGGATAAGGGATCAGAATAACATTGTCCGACCGCGTTAGGGCCATGTTCAGGTTTAAGTTAGTCTGGTGTATACATTCCCTTCCACTCCCATCCCAAATCCCATTCCACATCCATTCCCAAAAGCGTGGGCTTTCTCTGTGTTCTGCCTAAAGAAGAAACTCTGGATTTTTTTTTCCCTGAGGTATTTTCAGATTCTCTTTCCGGCGTTCGTTCCGGCTGAGTAAGGAGGGTGGCGAGGCATAAGGAGGGTAGTGATGCTCGGCGCGATTCCGCGCCTCCGAGGGTTTGCGGACGGGCGATGACAGGGTCGCGTCAACCGTGCCACTCCCAAACACGCCATGCGATTGTCCAGAAAGACAAAATCTAGCTAATACTAAAAATAGGAATGCAAAAATATGGCAGGTTTGCTTGGATGGATATGGAGTTTACGTATCTCGGAAATGTTTTGGACCAACACGGTCATAGTACTAGGGAGTAAGGAGAAGAATTGCGCTAGGCAAGGAGGCTTTCTCAAGGAGGAGGGAGTTGATGACGGGGACGTTGAGTAGGGATGTTAAGACAAGACTGGTAAAAACTCTGATATGGAGCGTAGCTATGTACGGCGCGGAAACGTGGTCACTGAAGTAGGAGGATAGACGTAGATTGGAGGCTTTTGAAATGTGGGCGTGGAGAAGAATGGAGAAGGTGAAATGGACCGAAAGGAAAACAAATGAGGAAGTACTAGCAATGGTGGGTGAGGAGAGGGGTTTGTTGAGAGAAATCCTATGGAGGCAGGAAAAATGGATGAAAGACGTATTGAGTGGCAGTGGGATGTTGAAGAATGTAATAGAAGGGAGAATGTAAGGCAAACGAGGAAAGGGCAGGAACAGGATAGGGATGTTGGACGGGATGAAGGGAGGAAAGAAGTACACAGAGATGAAGAGGGATCTGGTGTAGAATATTTTGCTCAATTGTGTTTTGTCAGGAGTCCAAAATATTTATTTGTTAGTTGTGTCCATCCAAAAAACCTACCTTAACCAGTAGATTAATTATAATAATATGCATATGACACAAGTAGATAAGCCATTATACGTGGAATTCTTGGACTTGGAGAAGGCCTTCGACAACGTTGAATGGAACAAAATGTTCAAGATACGAGAAACGCTTGGACTAGATTACAATGACAGTAGAATTATCCATAACCTATAAAAGAATCAGGTTACAAGAATGCAAAAGAAAAACGGAAAAAATAGAAGCCAAAATAAACAAAGGAGTAAGACAAGGATGTAACCTCTAGCCAGCAATATTCAACGTATACCTGGAAGAGGCAATAAAAGAAACACAAGAATTGGGTATCGAAGGACTCAAGGTAAATGGAGAAGAAATCAACATGCTCCGGCTTGCAGATGACATTGCAGTAGTGGCGGAAACGCGAGAGGACCGGCAAGCAACTCTCAAGTGCTATGGATCAAGTGCTGGGAGAATATAATATGAATATCAACAAGAAGAAAACTGAAATCCTTGCAGTGGAAGAGAGAAGCTGAATGCAGATATCACAATTCGAGGGGTGAAACTAGAACAAATGGAATCCTTAATCTACCTGGGAAGCAGCATAACATGGGGTGGAAGACGTTCGACCGACATCAAGCGGAGAATAGCCCAAGCTAAGAACGCATTCATGAAGAAGAGGCAATTACTATGTTATTAAAGTTCTAAAGTTAAAATTATTATTATTAAAGAACCTAAGGCTGGGAACAAGGAAAAAATTCGTCAAAACGTTCGCAAGGAGCATGGCACTCTACGGATTGGGGACTTGCAACATTGGAAAAGTGGAACAACGAAGAATAGAAGCCTTTGTAACATGGTGCTGGAGGAGAATGCTGAAGATTAAATGGACAGACAAAGTTAGGACCGAGGAAGTATATACAAGAGCAGAAGAGGATTAGACCATGTGGAGAACTCTACGGCAAAGAATAAATAGATGGATTGGACACACATTGAGGCACAATGGATTGACTAGGAATATAATTGAAGGAAAAATAGAGGGGAAGGTTCCACGAGGAAGACCAAGAGACATGTACTCGTACATAGGACAAATTAAGAAAGACGTAAAACAGAAAAGGTATCAGGGATTAACATTAAATAGAGGCGAATGGAGGGCTGCAATAGACCAATCCTAGGATTGAAATACTGATGATGATGATATGCATGAAACATATATATGTAAACACACAAACACACAGATAATAAATATTCAACGCACAGAAAAATAAATGAAGGACACTCGCAGTATGTATTGACGTTTCGACGGCCTCGCCGTCGTCACCAGAATGGCGTTGTCGGGGAAGAGCGGAGAGGACATGCGCAGGAGAAGGGTGAGGGGAGGGGAGGTAAGGGACCAATAGGAAGGGGACAAGGTGGGGGAGGGGAAATGTAGGCAGCATTGGGTGAAATGAGTGGGCTTGGTTCAGCCCGGGGGGTTTAAAAGACTGGAGCACCGAGATATGTGCCATCTCGCGGGTTCTCAACTCTATGCTACTAGCGGAATTGGGAAGGGTTTCAATCACTGAAACGGAGAAGCAGTCATCAAAAGGCTGGTTGTGGGAAGCAGTGTGAGTAGGGATGGGATAATTAAGGAAGGTGGGAAATTAGGTGGAATAGCGGTGATTATTCATTCGGAGGGAAAGGGTGGTCGTGCATTCACCCACGTAAAAGGCAGGGCAGAAGTTACAGGAGAGGCGATATATATTTTTTTTTGAGGTGCAGGTGGCTATGGGTTGGGAGTTTGTAATAAGGGACGTGGAAGGTCTTAGGAGATGGCAGCATTTACAGCGTGGGCGGTTGCATGGTGCGGACAGGGGTGGGGAAGAGACAGGGGTGCTCGTAGGTGGTTTTGTTGACTTGAAAATGTCTCGCAAGTTTTACGGGCGTTTAAATGAAACGGAGGGACAATGTGGGAATAAATGTGATTCTTGCTAAACCCCCCTGCCCCAAGATATGGATTAAACAATTTTTAAGTGATCGTGTCCAAACAGTCGTCCTGGACGGTGTATCATCCGATACTGTCAAGGTCACGTCGGGGGTACCACAAGGAAGTGTCATAGATCCCCTCCTTTTCCTTATTTACATAAATGACCTCAGTACCGTAGTTAATAGCAAGCTCCGTCTTTTCGCCGATGATGCAGTAATTTATGGGGACATCCGAAGTCACGAAGACAGAGTCGTGTTAGCCAACGACCTAGATGCAATTCAAAATTGGTGCGATACATTCGATCATGGCAATTGGAATTGAATTTTAAAAAATGCGTAGTAATATATTTTTGGGAAAAGAGTAATTCCCTCCCTTATAGTTACAAAGTGAAACAAACCAATATCGCGAGGGTAAATTCCTTTAAATACTTGGGTGTAACAATTACTTACGATCTGTCCTGGGGAAAACACATACGAGAAATATGCGGTCGTGCTAATAAAAAATTGGTATTTGTGAAAAGAGTGCTAGGTAAATGCGACGAAAAGGTGAAAGAACGATGTTTCCTTGCCTTGGTCAGGCCCCACCTAGAGTATGCTGCCAGTATATGGGATCCTCATAACATAAATTTGGTTTCGGAATTAGATCGAGTTCAGCGGAGGGGGGCTAGATTTGTCAAACATTGTTATGACCAACTCAGCAGCGTATCCACTTTGCTAGACAATTTAGGTTGGGATTCTCTTACACAGCGGCGTTTCCAATATAGATTAAACTTATTAAAAACATTTAAAGATGGGCCCTTTTCCGATGACATCAAGGATATAATACGAACCCCAACGTATTACGGTCGAAGGGATCACGAATATAAGACTAGAGAGATAGACTGCAAGACTGACAGGTTTAAAATGTCATTTTTTCCAAGAACGATAAGGGACCAGAATGCTCGTAGTCGAAATTCCCCAGGACTTAGTTCATTACAATAAGTATTAACGTACAGGTTAGGGACTTCGCGAGGATGTGTATACATGTGTGTATGTATGTATGTATATATATGTATGTGTGTATATATATATATTTTTTTTTCCTACAGGTTCCCCCCACCTTTCCTCACCTAACTCCCAACCCCCTCAACCCTTACCCTTCCCTCATGGTGCTACACCCCCTGCCATACACCTTTTTGGTGGCTCGCAGGGTAGATCCTAATCCTTCATATCAAAAGGATATTCTATCTTTGCTAGCCAATTATGGTCCCGGAGAAGGTCTCTCTCGCAAAGATATATCCATTCTTTCTCCACCCCAATCCTAAAACCTCACATTTTTATTTGCTACCCAAAATTCACAAAACCAATAACCCCGGACGCCCCATTGTCTCCAGCATCAACTCACCCACTGAGTGAATCTCCGCATTTATAGACCACCACCTTCAACCCATAGCCACTTCACTCCCTTCTTACATCAAAGATTCGTACCACTTCCTGGAACGTCTACACTCAATCCCAATTCCTAACAGCACGACCATTCTCATGGCCACAATAGGCGTTGAATCCGCCTTCCCCACCTCTCTTGTGTTCGAATTTTATGTGTGTTCCTTTCACATTTCCTTATCTCTATTTCTCTGTGAATGAATATATATATATATATATATATATTTAAAAAATACATATATTTAAAATATATATATATATTCGTTATATTGGTGACATCTAGCAAGCCCTAGCGAGGGCTCTCCTTCACGCCGCCTGCGCCCCCCCCCTTGGAACCATATAGACAGTGATCCCAATCTTTACTCCTTTTCGCACACTTCTTTGTGCATGGATATCTTCGCGGCCGGGGGGGAAACCCCGGTCCCCCTTTCTCCACGGCCCTAGGAGCTTGGCGCCGCACTGAGAGTCCACCCCTCTTTTTCCCCCCGTTTTTCCACTACCCTCCCCTTACTTGCTTTTCAGCATATATAGTAGACATTGAGAATATGACTGAAACCAGAAGATGATGTAGTTGCATTGAAACCGGTCGAATTAATAAAATTTTATTTTTGTGGAAAATTGCTAATTTTAATTAATCATGTTATTCCACCATTTCACGCCTGAAACGTCTCTTTTTATTCGGTTAGGTTTGCTGATGAGCAAGCATTAGTTGCTCAGTCAGCCAAGGGGTGTCAACCATTGCTGAGTGAATTGGAAATTCAGTGCGACAGATATGGGATGAGAATCAATATTAATAAAACAAAGGTTATGCGATTTTCCAGAAAGAAAAAGGCTAAGCTAAACATTAAAATAGGCGGGGAAAAAATAGAGCAGGTAGAACAGTTCACGTATCTCGGAAGTGTTTTGGACCAATACGGTCAAAGTAGTAGGGACGTCAGGAGAAGAATTGCGCTAGGCAAGGAGGCTTTCTCAAGGAGAAACGTGGCTGTGGAAGAGAATGGAGGAGGTAAATTGGACCGAAAGAAAATAAACGAGGAAGTGGTTGGTGTGGTGGGCGAGGAGAGGGTTTTTTAAGAGAAATCCTATGGAGGCAGGAAAAATGGATGAAAGGCGTATTGATTGGCAGAGAGATGTTGAAGACTGTAATGGAGGGGTGATGAGGTTTGCAGGATATTTAAATAAAAAAATGAAAATACCCTTCAGGACCTTCTGAAATTCGCCTACCAGGGAGTTTTCGAGTCGTGGAAAAGCCGCTCTGGCAAAAGTGTGTCGACGCTCTCAAAGAATGTACTTTGAAGAATTCTGAGAGGCATTGTAACAATATTTGGAACCAATCTATTTTCAGGAAACCTTTCCCGATACTTTTTATATATTCCATGCATGTTTAATAAAACAAATATCACTCTCCCCTTGTTGCTCTTCACCTCTCGCCATTTCTTGCGTCTCTGAGGATCGTGATTCACTCTCTTTGCGATGAATGTCCTTCGTTTCTGGATCGCAGCTGCAAAATGTCATCATCACGAGCAATGAATCCGGGCAAAAAGGTTTCAACTTCGAAGAAAGCTCTTTCACTTTAGTGCACACAACAACTTGTCGCTGGTGTCAACAGGCGCCTGACAAATTTTTCCGCGATGCGATGTCTCATTCTTCAATTTGAAATGCGCTGGAATGCGCCATCTCCGACAGAAAGTTCGTCCAAATGCTTAGAATTGCCCAACGACGGTTTTACACGAATGATTTGTTGCACTTTGGCGATGATTCCAGGCGCGGACGTCGAAGGTCGCCCGCACCGCCCCTCGTCTTCCGCCCAAGTCCGGCCGGACTCAAATCGCGAAATCTACTCGAAAATTAGCTCAAGGCTTTGTCCCCAAATACTTTCCCAATCATTTCATGAATTTCAGTCGCGCTTTTACCAAGTGTAAAACAAAATTTCACACACACATGTCCTACTCATTTTTTTGTACCTATGCGCAAAATCGCGGGCAAAGCCGCAATTCGTGCTTTCGGAAAACGTGCACACAGGGCTGAATGAGTCGGTAAGTTGAAACACATTGAACAGCAGTGCTGTCGTGGACGCATCTGCTTCCACTCCTCGCTGCGAACGGAGAGTATTTCGTGTTTCCGCTACATTGCGTTGGATCGAGAAACCTTTCAATCGTCCCTCTTACTATTTTCGAAAACAGGTATGTAGGCACAATTGAATTGAGAAGCTCACCAATGGCTGACGAAGTAACATTTTTATTTTTCATTTATTTATTTATGCACCCAGTCAGCTACATCCTGGGTGTGTGAAGGGTAAAACGTTATGCTGATCCCATTAATCCTTCGTGGGAAAAATGACATTTTCAATTTATCTGTTCGACACTTAATCTCTCTAATTTTCTTGACATGATCTCTCCTATCGCAGTACGATGGGGGTAACAATTCTTTGTCAACATTACTGATAAAAATTGTCATTTAAAGTTAACATTGATGCTTACAACCCTTGCGCAAGTCACATAAAGACTATCCAGGAATTGAAGTAGTTTTTCATCGTGTGAGAAGAGACCAAATATATTTTGTTATAATAAGACACCCTTAATTATATTTTGGGACACGGCACAACGAGAAAAGCACTTCAAGTGTGACATCCAGAAAAATTCTGGATAGAATAATTCTGTTTACTAAAGTTAACGAACTGGGACTGTCAATAGGAGACTTACGTGTCATGCCATGGAGCCACAGTGCATTGTTTGTTTCGGTGTTTAAGAAACGAAAATTTTTGCCAAGGATATAAAAAGAAAAGGATTTCCATGAACCTCCCACTTGTGATATGACTGAAAGGGCTGCCTTCAAACAGTGCTATTACAAAGCTGTAGTTTATGAAATTAAAAAAGAATGCTGAATCACATTCCGTCGGAAAAAAAATAATTTGAAAACAACGATGCAACTATGGAATTCGAAATTCAGTTTTGACATTTTCAACCATGCACAAGACGATTTGAACAAGAAGAAATAAAGCTAAGGAACACTGATTCCGTTTGCAACTGATTTAATATAATATTTTCTCAATAATTATCAGAGAAGGGTAATGATGCTTCTTCAAAGCTAAAATCAACAGATCCACTGAAAACGCGTATAGTGTCCAAATAGAAAATTTTGCTCTCGTTTTCGAGTTTTGCTGCTTTTAAGCATGAGAAGAACTGGAGAACGTCAGGGAATGTTGCTCCATTTCTATAAAATGTTTGAATCCAGCATGCAGATTGATGAAGAATTATATCAGGTAATTTCCGTGACCGAAAATATATTGATGCAAAATTTTAAAGGGATTACATCTCGAGAGAATTGAAATCGAGGCGTTAGGGTTTTATTCGGCTTCAATGATCAGGAATATACAAAAAAATCGTTGGAGTGCGACCAAACTTTGTACTAAAAGAAAATCTTAACTTGTTTCAAAAAGCTCACTGCCAGACTACAATTTATTGGGTGAAAAACTTATGAAAATACTCTGAAGCATGTAGGGCTGCTTAGCTAGTGTTTGGCATCCTCACGAAGTTGAATTGATTGCCGAATTGGATCGCGTGCAGCATAGATATGAGCTAGATTTGTCAAACGTTGTTACGATACACTTAGTAGCGCTCCAAAATATTAAAAGCAGCTAGGCTGGTAACTCACGGAGTGAGTTACCAGCCTAGCTGCTTTTTTCAATCTGTAATTTAACCTTCACTCCGTGAGTGAAGGTTAAATTACAGATTAAAACTCTTATAAAATTGGATGGAGGTCACTTTAGCAATGATGTTGAAAATGTATTATAAACCCCATCGTACTACGGTAGACGAGATCATGTCAATAAAGTTAGAGAGATCAAGTGTAGAACGGATAAGATGTCATTTATTCCACGAACGATAGGGGAATATACGAGGGCGTATTGAAAAGTAAGGTCTCCTATTTTTTTGCATGGGCAATCAAATTTATTCTGAACTTTGCGTATATAATTAGAAAGGTTGAGCATTTATCTATTTTGCTACATAGTCGGCTTAACATCAATCACTTTTTGCATCCTTGTAACCAGCTTTTTAATATCGGCGTCGTACCTTTCTTCCGCCGCGTCGCGAAGCCAACTGACGATCCCAATCCCCCTGCCACACAACTTTTTTTGGTAGCTCGCAGGGTATTTATGTAAATGTACATGTAGATGACTGCTTCTTGCACTTCCTCGTCTCATTTCTGAATTCGATAGTGACTAGAGACGGAAGATGGGCGAATCACTACACCCCGGAAAAGAAGGAACAATCAAAACCAGGGCCTCGCCCAACCTCACTGCGGCCCAAAAGTTCAAGATAGAGCAGTCAGCGGGAAAAGTTATGGCGACCGTTTTCTGGAATAGGAAGGGGGTTCCGTTGGTGGATTTATGCCGAAAGGAATAACAATCAACTCAAAAAGCTACCGTTAAGAAAAGACTTATATGGAGCGTAGTTATGTGCAGCACGGAATCATGGTCATTAAAGCAGGATGATAGGTAAATTGGGGGCTCTTGTAGACAGGCATGTGGAGAAGGATAGAGAAGGCGAAGTGGATGAAAAGGAATAAAAATGAGAAGTGCAGGATATGGTGGACGATGAGAAGGAATTGTTCGGAGAAATCCCAAGGAGGTAGAAAAAATGGGTGAAGGGCGTATTTGTCGGCAGAGGGATGTTGAAGACTGTGATAGAGGGGAGCATGTTAGGCAAACGAGGATGGGACAGAAACAGAATACAGGAATGTTGGACGAGATGAAGTGAGGAGGGATGTTTGAAGACTGGAAGAGGGGCCTAGAGTAAGTTTGAATGGCGGGCAGTGTTTTGTTTATAGAGACATGGGAATTGTCACGGTATCGTTTGTTGGCTGTTGTTCATCAAAAACCTGCCTTAATCGGTAGATTACCGAAATAAATTATATTGTGTGTGTGTGTGACATGGGGACGTAGTAGTCCAGGGGTAGAGCGTTGGATCACCGACCCGAGGGCCCGGGTTCGATTCCAGGACATGCCTCTATGAACCCCGATACTCGTATAATTACTCACCCAAGCTGAGTGATTAGGGTATCAGATCCCAACAATATCTGGTCCTCCTGGTAAATTATAGTCGGCGCAGGGAAGGAATCTGGGCCCCCTACCCTATGTGTGGGGGCCAGGTCGTGTAATGTAATCAAACACGCCGATGGCCTTAGTATTGGGTGCACTGTACAATCACCTACCAAACGTGTTTTTGATTACTGTGATTTATATGCATTCGATGACACGGTTACCAGGAAATTTTTTTCCTTATGATTCGTCACGCGCAGTTTATTGGGAAAGCAGGAATGGTCAACACATTGAGTCAATAGTTGGTTCAAAATTATTTGTAATTTGGTGACGTGATTTATTTTTTATTGGCTGTTATTTCAACATTATTCAGTAAATGCCAATTGAAAGGTACCATTATGCATTTAGTATCTTCAAAACTTGGTTAATTCTATAGGGCGAATCCCAAAAGTAATGCAGTTATTCATTTTTAAGTAATTTATTGAACAGATTTGCACAAACACTTAAAATTATTCAAAGTACTGCCCTTCATTATTCAAAGTCTCTGCGCATTTTCCCCAGGACTCTGACATGACCGGTACGCGCCCGGGAAGGCGTCTTCGGGAACCTCTCGCAACGTCTTCGTCACGGCAGATTGGGTCTCTTCTATGGACGAAAAACGGGGTCCTATCAGGGCTCCCTTAATCCAAGGGAACAAAAAGAAGACTGCTGGGGCGACGTCACGTCTATTGGGGGGGGGTGAGCCGATGGTTGGCGAGGAACTCGCTGACTCATAGCGCGTTGTCGTGATGGAGTTGCCTGGTAGCGGAGATGTCTGTTCTTACCTTTTTTGGGCTTGGGGGCCTGGTCGGTGTGCCACTCAGAGTTTTGGCGTTTTGTTTCTGGGCCGTATTCAAAAACCCACGTTTCATTTATGACGTTGTCCAAATAATTAGGTTCATTTTCAATACTTGGGGAAAGTTCACTAAAAATTTCCGCTCGGTTGGTCTTTTGGTCGTCTGAAAACACCTTGGGCACGAACTTGGCGCACACTTTCCTCATCTCTAAATCTTCAGTCTCATGCGAAGCACAACAGTAGGCGACAAGTTCAGTTCATTATCAACCATCTTGATTCTCAATTAACAGTCAGAGTCCAACAATCGTCGAACACGAGCCACATTCTTGTTGGTTTTGCTGTTTGATGGCCGCCCAGAGCGTTGTTCGTCGTGTACCTCTTCCCGGCCCTCCTCAAAATACTGTAACCACCTCAAAACTTGTGAGTAGGACAGAGCAGAGTCCCCGAGTCTCAGGAATCATTTTGTTAGTCTCCTCAAGATATTTTTTCAGTTAAGCACAAAATCTGGCAATCGCGTAACGTTGCTCGATCGTGGACTCCATGTTTTTCGAGACACGGTCGGCGGGCAGAGGTTTACAATATCTAACGTCATGTCACTTCCACCGCTTGGAGAGCTCTGAGATTGGTTTCGCGGCAAAGCTTAGCGCCCCCCCCCCACCTACTCCAAGTAATTCGATCCCACTTCGACCAATAGGAGCGGCGCGAGAAATTCAATTGCATTTTTCTGGAACGCACCCTGTTTCACTAGAGAAGAGTACAAGTAAGCTCTACAATAATAACCGACAGCTAGGCTGCAAAATCCTTTCGACTCCGAGAAAATTCTTCTTTCAAGGCCAAATATGATGCACGGGGTGCCACCGGTGATGCGAAGACGTGCGTTTTGGGTGGCGGGGGTAATGAGAGGGTGGCCGACCGCAGCTTTGCCCTGCACCACAGACGGGTGGGACTCTCAAACCGCGACCTTGCTAGAGAGTGAGGGCGGGCTCTTGCGGTGGGCGTCACGCGTCGAGCGCCGGCGTCGAGTCGTGGTTTGCGGGCGGCGAGCGATTTGCAGCGAGAATCACTTCACTCCTTATATCATTAAGAGGCCTTCAGCTCCTAATGACTGTCACTCTCAGCAAAAAGAGACGGGGGCACATTCAATCCTGCAGACATAACATTAAATTGAAGTACGGCGTACTTATGTTGTAAATTACAAAAAGGGACCCTGCGTCACGCTGCATTTGTAGCTGTCAAACCGATATAAAATGTGCACTTAATAAGAGGACCAGTAAACTTATCAAATCACAACTGTCTCTCGGTGCTAACATTTCTATTTGGAAAGTCCATCCGGACCAAAATTGAAAATCCAAATTAGCGCGTTCCATTGAAATAAAATTCAAACTTTGAAATGAAAAATGTTAATGATAAGATTTAGAAACTATGTTATGGTATTGTTATTGCGAACCTTCAAATTAGAAAGTTAAACAGTTTGGTACGTAGGTCATCATTTTCATAGCCGGCTTATGACTTAATGTCCTCTGGACGTAAGTTTTTTTCTAGCAATAACCTTACGTTACCTTCTTTAACTGTGTGTAAATTTTCATATTTTTTCTAGCCTTATTATTTTCGGTTATTAAAAGTCTTATTTTGCTATTAAATTAATATAGGTAAAATCTTATTATCACTATTTTTCCTGCATTTACTGGAATCGAGATAACTTTTCACCTTCCTATGTCATAAACCTAAATAACCCCGAGGTACAAAATAGAAGTCACTAGCAGCGTGTAATTTTGTCGAAACAGTCGATCAAATTACACCAGGTGTTTCGATGGAATCCGTAAGATTCATTCATGCACGAAATTCTTGACTGACTGACATATTTTTTAAATTTTCAAATGTGTTTCAACATCTTCTCCGTATTTCCTCAACACATCTCACGCAAAATGCTCAATAAAAAATGGTACCCTACAACAAAGCGCGACGAATGATATGCCACATCGAAGTTTTTCTTTCGCCTGAGGCTATCATCAGGTCTCTTATGTGATGCTACAAGTGACTTACGAGCCGTCTTTACTTCTATTTAGGAAAACCAGAAAACCATGGTTCAAAGTGTTTTAAGAGGGGATACTTTCAATTGCAAGGGACAGTGGACCACATACTCCAGTCTTCAATAAGGCATTCTTATGAAATCAACATCGCCGTTCCATTATGAGATCATCGAATAACCATTTAGAGCTGTACGTTCAGAAATAATGAAATTTTCATTTGGAGCCATCCACGCGTTATCAACGGAATATCTTCACGTGATACTGCGTG
The DNA here is from genome assembly GCA_037158775.1 of Hetaerina titia. Lineage (NCBI taxonomy): Eukaryota > Metazoa > Arthropoda > Insecta > Odonata > Calopterygidae > Hetaerina > Hetaerina titia. The sequence goes on along the minus strand of CM073773.1, from coordinate 116,939,817 downwards.
TTTCTGTGCAATGAGTTCAGACATTGCGAACACGAAGAAGAGGACGTTTACGTTTGATGTTACGGGAAGATAAGGTGTTAAGGCATTTGTCACTAAAGATGAACTTTGGCTACATAATTTTGATCAGGAAAGTACGTCAAATCTCTACTACTTAATATGTCATCGTCAGCCATCGCCGCCCTTGAATCAAGCGTCGAAACATTGCCAGAGGGTAGGGTAGAGGGGCGATGCCTACGTCGTAGATGGCAATGGCTCAATGGGACGCGATTTCGGATTTCCTTCGTCTCCTGATTTGCAATCATCGTCTTTTACAGATGGAATGACGCCTTGGCTTGAGCATCGCTTTCGGGTGATCGTCCAAACTGGCAAAAGTCTCGCGTTCCTCACCTCGCTCTCTAAACGGGGTTATTTTTCAGGCACGTGGATTAGGGTTTCTTCCTATTCTGAACATGAAATGCCATTGTGAGAATTTTCAATAATCTCTTGTTTCACTTCTTCCCACGATTTGTGGATTCAAATCATTGCTTCCAAATCATTATTGCCTAACCGCGGTCTTTCATTTTCGATAGTACTAAGATTTCCCCGGACATTTTTTTCCCATGTGCATACTCCAAAAAATAATACTTATTTTTATCCTTTGAGCCGTTGTTTACAACTTGTATTCCATTCTTTAATACCTCCCACATCGCCTTGAGGTCTTTTTGGTGATCTTGAGGGGAGCAGGGCAATTATCCACACCAAAAGGGACTTTTCTTTTCTGCCTACGAAATTTCACATCTATTTTGCGTAATCACGATTCATAAATGACGCCGACATCCACGCTCTCCTGCTACGAGCGTAATCTTTGGGCAACACCCGAAAAACACCTTGGCCTCGCCCACGAAATCAGAAGGTTCCGTTTCACCGTTCCAGGAATGTTGACTCTAAGTAACACGGTTTCTCTTTCCTCACTTCTTTGTCCTCTGCAGCACCTCTCACATTCAATGACACAATCTTCTTTCATGGCAAATATTTAAAGAAAAGACTCGTCTCTCATTAGCATTAAAGTATACTTACATTCCGTTTTTACCCTCCGAGCAGCTTCCGTGGAGCTTCATTACGCTAATGGTCACAGTTGTTTTCACTCTTCCACTCTCGCCACATATTTTTTTAATAATTCTTATATTATTCTTATTAATACAATAATAATTTTAATTACATATTATCTATATATATTATATAATATTTGGAAGGTACAATAGAACACAGAATCAAATAGATAACACGTAAAAGAAGATTCACATTGTACATTGTTTGAGCTTTCGGCCTACTCCGAGGTCTTCTTCAGGTCAGGCTGAAAGTTCTTGAGGGAAGAATGATATCTGGGTAGGGAGAAAAGGGAGGAAGGTGCAAGGAATGATGGGAGGGGAATTAAAGGTGGCGGTTAAGGGTGGGAATTTTAAAGGATCGAAAAGCTGGGATATATGCGGATTCGCGAGTTATCACCTCTGTGTTGGTGGGTGAATCGGGTAGGAATTCTAGAATTGTTAGAGAAAAACATTCGTCGAATGACAGGTTGTGTGGAGTTGCGTGTGAAGGGATAGGAAGAGAAGAGAGTGAAGCAAAATTACATGAGTAGCGGTGATTGTTCATTCGAATGGATAAGGGGGTAATGCATTCGCCTATGTAGAATGAAGTGCATTTTCTATCTTTTTCATGCAAACAATGCACTTCATTTTCCCCTCATCCATTCGAATGAACAATCATCGCTACTTCTGTAATTCTGCCTCACTCTATTCTCTTCCTATTCCTTTACACGCAATTTCCCACAACCTTTCATCCCACGAATGTTTTTCCCTAACAATTCTAGAATCCCTACCCGATTCAGCCACCAACATACAGGTGAGAACTCGCGAATCCGCATACATCCTAAATTTCCGTTCTTTTAAAATTTCCACCCTTAACTGCCATCTTTAATTCCCCTCCCATCATTCCCTGCAACTTCCCCCCCCTTTTTCCCCTCCTCAAATACCATACTTCCACCCGAGAACTTTCAGTCTGACCTGAAGAAGGTCTCGGAGTATGCCAAAAGCTTAAATAATCTACAATGTGAGTGTCCTTTTACGTGTTATCTATTTTATTCTGTGTTCCATATGTATTTTGAAATATTCTACCGGTTAGGGTAGGTTTTTGTTGGGCATAACTACCAAACAAATATTAAGTTTCTCCTAACCACACACAACCCAATATCCTATTATCCGACATGCCTCTTCATCACTTCATCTCTGTGTACTTCCTTCATCCCGTCCAACATCCCTATCCTGTTCCTGCCCTTTCCTCGTTTGCCTAACATCCTCCCCTCTGTTACCTTCTTCAACATCCCACTGCTGCTCAATACACCTTTCATTCATTTTTCCTGCCTCCATAGGATTTCTCCCATCAAACCCCTCTCCTCGCCCACCATCTCCAGTACTTCCTCATTTGTTTTCCTTTCGGTCCATTTCACCTTCTCCATTCTTCTCCACACCCACATTTCAAAAGCCTCCAATCTACGTCTATCCTCCAACTTCAGTGACCACGTTTCCGGGCCGCACATAGCTATGCTCCTTATCAAAGTTTTGAGAAGCAATTTCTTAACACCCTCACTTAACATCAACTCAAGTTTTTACGAGTCTTTCCTTAACATCCTTACTCAACGTCCCTGTCAATAATTCCCTTCTCCTTGTGAAAGCCGCCTTGCCTAGCGCAATTCTTTTCCTTACGTCCCTACTACTTTGACCGTGTTGGTCCAAAACATTTCCGGGATACTTAAACTGTTCTACCTGCTCTAGTTTTTGCCCTCCTATTTTAATATTTAGCTTAGCCTTTTTCTTTCTGTGAAACCGATAACCTTTGTTTTATTAATATTTACTCTCATCCCATATCTGTCTCACTAACTTTCCAATTCACTCAGCAATGTTTTCAACCCCTTGGCTGTTTGAGCAACTAATGCTTGGTAATCAGTTAACCTAATTGATTTTACGTATTCCCCTCCAACTTTCATTTCTACCTCCAGTTCTTCCCATGCCTCTTTAATCATTTCCTCTACATATACGTTGAACAGTACCGGTGACAATGGGCAACCCTGCCTTACACCTCTTCCTAACACTGCCCACCCGGACTCTCCGTTCGCCACTCGCACCTGAGCAGTCCGAGACATGTACAGCCTCCTGTCGCTCCGATCTAGTCCTGTTTTCTGCAATATACTCATTAGTTTCACCGATTCACTCTTATCAAACGCCTTTGTGAAATATACGAAACAAGAAAATGTATTCTGATTGTATTCAATGTTCCTCTCAATAGTGACTTTATTACTGCCATGGCATCATGGGTGTCTAATGACGTATATCAATTTAGCACTAGCGAACCAGAACAAAACAAAGAAACACACATTAAAGAAAATAAACTCACACGTTTTCGAATTTTCGTTGGTCAAGCCACCTTTCAAGGAATTGTTTATAAATATATTTTTAGTTATAATGAATTGTTCATCATTTAAACTTTTAAAATTGTAAATTTTAAAATATTCAGAATATTTTCCAACCAATCATAAGTGTTCAACATCGCAAGGTTTTTATTTTTGGAAGCAAAGTCCTCGCATTTGACAAATACGTTTCCAGGTTCTAAATCATGGTAAGTTCTACAGGTACAGCGTATATCCAAATGTGGCTCATCATTTAGCGCCTATTAACTTCCGTACGCGCGTTGGTATTCGTTTCCCTTTCCCAGTTCCTCTCGTGTTTCCATGCCACTCTTCTCTCTGGAGCACCACACACGCGTGGTGCTCGAGTGCACGGTGTTACACGAACGCAGTTGGAAGCTGCATTGCCCACGTAATTATTAATATTTTCGTGCTATTCGCGCCATCTCTATGATACTCTTGACATTAGAAAATACTTGCAGTTCTACAATTCCTTCGGTTTGAACACATAAAAAACGGCGTTCGGCGTCTTCCTCCATTGGGAACTTTTAAGAATGTTAAAAACCGTTCGACGTGGACGGGACTCGAACCCAGCTCCTTCGATGGGTAAAACCACTCGACCGATGGAATATAGTAGATTTTCCCAGTCTCGGGTAAGGCGATTGTTTTGCACTGTGCAATTCTAACCATAAGCGGCCGACTCCGTCAATGTAACTTTCTCATATTTTTTGAAACTCAGAAAACGGTGAACCCGAGGACGACCGTCGCAGGCACGCACTGCTTTCTACCTCAACGCCCCCTGCAGCAAAAGTGCAGGATAGAAATAGCACCGAAAACAAACTGCAGCGCCATCTCTTCGAGAGCGGCCCTTCTCGACTCCCCTCGCCCATCCGCCCCCGTGCCCCCCTCCCCCGGGGGACGCCCCATCAACTGGGACGTGGATCCCACGCATTCCATCCAGAATGGCTGTCAATAGGCTGCATGACGAGCTCTCTCTCGTGTCAAACCTAACCTTCCGGTGTGTCACGGTGACCTTTCCGAATCTCCTCGCTGTTCCCTGAACCCGGACGCAAAAGCGCAGAAGCCGAGAAGGAATCCTCCGAGTCTTTAAGGCCACGATTGTCACCAACTACTCGAAGGGCGGGGAGTGATGCAAAACAAAGTGGCCAATCAGTTAGGTATGACGCCGACAAGGTTTGCATATTGAAAGTATCGGTAGCAATGTTTTCCTGACGTGAGTGTGAAGTGATGAATACAGACCGGCGTCGGTTGTTGAGTATGCGCATGATCGCAGATGGTATTATCGGCATTGGTATAAGACAGCGACAGAGCACACGCCATTGAAATACTGAACATTTGGCGATGCGATAGATCTGCGCCAAACTCGTCTACCCGAAGGTCTTCAGACGGACGACCAAGAGAGCAGAGTCGAGTGTCTGTCTGCTTGCAAAGACCTTCTGCATATGGCATCGCGACGATTCCCAATCCACCGTACAGTCCCCCCGACTTGGCACCACCAGCAGAATATTAATCCCATTCCCTCGAAAAGTGAAAACCACCATCCCTCAAAGGATACCACCATGGGGCCTTAAGTCAAGCCGTCAAAGAAGCTTGCACGCGTACCCTTAAAGACCTCCCAGAGTCAGCCTACCGGAGAACCTTTTAGTGGTAGAAAAGCCACAAGGGGGAAATTGAGCCGACGCTCTCAAGGGATGTACTTTGAAGAATCTTGAGGCTTTGTATTAATATCTGAAATTAGTATATTTTTTTCCTTAAAATGTCCCGATATTTTTTATACAAACCATGTGCATCTTTCCACCGGAAATCAATCCAAAAGCTTTAACCTGCATTGGTGCTAATGATGTTGAATAACTCCTTACACGGAACCAGCAGCGTAGGAAAACTCCAAGATCACAAAGGGGGAAGTAGCAGCAACAAGTCGCTCGCTCCCTCACTCCCCCTCCGGAGGACGCGACGTGTGGTCAGCGGGCCGAATGAGATCCCAGGGGGCAGGCCCCCGCCACCAAGAAGAGGGACATTTACTTTCGAAAGCGCTATCGGCGACGGATCTCATCTCAAAGTGCCCTCCCTACTCGCGACGGGGCGGGAGGAAGGGGTTGTCTTAAGAGCGCGCACCCACGACGCCCTCCGTGGCGACGAAGAGAGTCACGACACGCGGCAATCGTCCGCCTGGTGACGTGAAGCGCCGAGATTGGAGATCTTTAAGAACATACCAAAAATCACGCAGATACGAGACACAAACGTACGTATTTGACGCCTCAAGGAACATTTCAGGAAAAAAAATTAACGATTAAAAACTTAGGTAACGCACTCTACAGGGGAAATATGCAATTAATTTGTTTAGTATATTCACAGACCGAAGTGTAATATTATGGATAAGGAGTGTGGTAGTTTAAATAAACCATGGAGAACCGGTAATAATGAAGTGTTACAACATGAAAATACCTCAGCAGTAAAGAATAAAATGCTATAATGTTACTAGCCTAGTGAAAAGAGTTGCAAATAGTAAAAGTACTCTACGACAAAGGAGAACTGGATGGATTGGACATACTTTGGGGCAAAATGGATTGCTTAGAAACAATAGAAAGAAAACTTGAAGGAAAGATCCCGCGAGGAAGGCCAAGAGACGAGCACATGGGGAAAATTAAGAAGGACGTAAAATAGGGAACCAAATAGAGCAAGAAAGAAGAGGTAACACGAACGGGATGTTGTCAAATACACTCCATAAGAATCTTAGAAGTTCTAGACTCGTTTTTTTCTTGTAATGAAGTCAACGAAAAGCCAGAAAATAACGGATTAGAAGACATTTTATTGGTGATTCAGTTAAAATGCAAATTAAACAGTTCAAGTGGAAAAAATATATTAGCGTAAACCACGAAAATTAAGGAACAACATAAATATTTTACAAGGAAGTGTTTCGGCAGGAATTTCATTTATCTCACAATGTGTACAACGAATGATTTATTTCATTTCTCATTAAAAATGCACCGTGAAGACAGTTTCCTCAATACGGTGGCAGCTTATTCACTGGTGATCCGACAAACTGTATTTGAACATTTGTAACTCACTTAATGAAGTACTGAAGACACTTTTCAAAGATTTCCACAAAATAAATAAAAACTGAATCTTAAAAAATCTGCATCAGGACTGAAAAATTCAAAGAGGAAGCTTGAGAGGATGAAAAAATGTCCAAAAATGTTTACTTCATGGTCAAAATTGTAATTTGGGTATTTGTACAAATGGTAATTGTATTTGGAAGTAAAATGTGTCGGTGCGATAGTTGCCACCTTCTCGAATTAAAGGTTGACGAAAGTCACCGTGGTGCATGGGCGTTCCTATGACTCTAGATCTGTGCTGGCATCGTTGAAACAATCATAAGTTGGCATTTGCTCCTGGTAGGGTCAACCATGCCTGATAGGTCAAAGATTGGGAGCCAGACGAAAGGAAGCCCTCGCAGCGTCCGTCCCTCAGTGAGGCGGATGCAAAGGCGTCTGATCCCAGTGGGGCGGCCATTTGAGTGACGGTATCATTGAGGAGGACAACGGGAAACTGACTCAGTTAATCATCCCCATACAGGTTCATGCTGGCTTCTATAAAAATAACGGGAGTTGAAAAACACACAGAATTCAACGAAAGATAGATAGATAGATAGACAAAGGACTTTATTTGGGCGAAATTGAAAACTAATGGTCCCTTCTTCCATTTCACCCATTGTCATATAAATTTTATACAAGGTATAAAATTTATATGACATACCTGAATATATACACATAAATACTTATAGAAAGACACAAATTTTAACATCGAAAGAAAAGGAAAGACAAATATATATATATATATATATATATATATATATATATATATATATATATATATATATATATATTAGGCTTAGGTCCAGGCATACTCGACGATGAAATAGAAAGGGCATTAAATGAGATGAAAGCAAATAAGGCAGTGGGGGTGGACAATATTCCTGTAGAAATGCTGAAATGATCAGGGAAAGGTGGGAAGAAGGCCATATATGGACTGATTCGTAGTATCTATGAGGAAGGAATCTGGCCGGAAGATTTTGTGAGATCGGTGTTAGTTCCTATTCCAAAAAAGGCAAAGGCTTCGTCATGTGAGGATTACAGAACAATAAGTTTGATATCCCACGCAGCTAAAGTTATTCTCAGGATCATCAACAAAAGGATAGAGAGTAAGGCAAATGATTACTTAGGGGATGATCAGTTTGGGTTCAGGAAAGGAAGAGGTACGCGTGATGCCATTGCAGTAATGAGATCACTAGTCGAAAGGAATATAGAATACAATCAGGACGTTTTTGCCTGTTTTGTAGATTTCGAAAAAGCGTTTGATAGAGTGAATTGGGAAAAATTAATGCGTGTATTGCAGAAAATAGGAATGGATTGGAGGGACAGGAGACTGATCCGCAACCTGTACATGTCTCAGACTGCTCAGGTGCGAGTGGGGAACGGAGAGTCCGGATGGGCAGTGTTAGGAAGAGGTGTAAGGCAGGGTTGCCCATTGTCACCGGTACTGTTCAACGTATATGTAGAGGAAATGATTAAAGAGGCATGGGAAGAACTGGAGGTAGGAATGAAAGTCGGAGGGGAATTCGTAAAATCGGTTAGGTTTGCTGATGACCAAGCATTAGTTGCTCAGTCAGCCAAGGGGTTGCAAGCATTGTTGAGTGAATTGGAGGTTTAGTGCGATAAATATGGGATGAGAATCAATATTAATAAAACAAAGGTTATGCGATTTTCCAGAAAGAAAAAGGCTAAGCTAAATATTAAAATAGGCGGGGAAAAAATAGAGCAGGTAGAACAATTTACATATCTCGGAAGTGTTTTGGACCAATACGGTCAAAGTGGTAGGGACGTAAGGAGAAGAATTCCGCTAGGCAAGGAGGCTTTCTCAAGGAGGAGGGAGTTGATGACGGGGACGTTGAGTAGGGATGTTAAAACAAGACTCGTAAAAACTCTGATATGGAGCGTAGCTATGTACGGCGCGGAAACGTGGTCGCTGAAGCAGGAGGATAGGCGTAGATTGGAGGCTTTTGAAATGTGGGTGTGGAGGAGAATGGAGAAGGTGAAATGGACCGAAAGGAAAACAAATGAGGAAGTACTAGAAATGGTGGGGGAGGAGAGGGGTTTGTTGAGAGAAATCCTATGGAGGCAGGAAAAATGGATGAAAGGCGTATTTAGCGGTAGTGGAATGTTGAAGAGGGTAATAGAGGGGAGAATGTTGGGCAAGCGAGGTAAGGGTAGGAACAGGATAGGGATGTTGGACGGGATGAAGGGAGAAAAGAAGTACACCGAGATGAAGAGGGACCTGATATAGATTAGTTTGCTAGGTGGGGAGTCACAAAATGTTTATTTGATAGTTGTGTCCATCCAAAAACCTACCTTAACCGGTAGATTACCTAATAAAATAAATAAAAATATATATATATATACACACACACACATCCCCTACCATAGACTACAACCTTGTCGTGGTGGAAGGGCTTGTGTGTTCCGATGATCCCTAGAGCTGTGCTGGCGGGAGTAATAATAATTACTCCTGGTAGGGTCACCCATGCCAGATAGGTCGAAGGTTAGGAGCCAGGCAAAAGGTAGTCCTCGCAGCGTCGGTTCCTCAGTGAGGCGGCTGCAAAGGCGTCTGACCCCAGTGGGGCGGCCATTAAGTAATGGTGTCATATTAAAAACACTATTGAGGAAGGCTACGGGAAACCACCTCAATTATTAATCCCAAGCACTATGATGGACACTATAGAGAATACGAGTCTTGGCAACTGCGGGACTCGGCTCAAGGAGCCGTGTGTCGTGCCCGGCAGCGGGGGAGGCAAGGCTTCCGCGGTCGCCATCCCACGAAACCCTTGCAGGGGGAAAATAACAGCAGCAGGACAGAAGACGCAGAAGAAGACGAAAGTAGTTAGAATAGGAACATGGAACGTCAGGACAATGTTGAGGACAGGAAAATTAGAAAATATTAAGCGAGAGATGGAAAGAGGTAATATAGATGATTTAGGTCTCTGCGAGGTGTTGTGGAAGGATAGCGGGGATTACTGGAGTGAAAATTATAGAGTGATATACAGCGGTGGGGACGAGAGCCAACGAGGGGTTGCCGTAATATTAAATAAAGGGATAGGAAGAAGCGTAGTCAACATAGAGCAAGCGACTGATAGAATTTTACTCGTAGAGATTAAAGCAGAGCCGAAGAACCTGGTCATTGTTCAAGTATACATGCCACCGAGCAACCACAATAAGGAAGAAGTCGATAGGATGTACGATGAGTTAGAAGATATCGCGTGTATTACTGCAGGGAAACATTTGATAGTGACGGGGGATTGGAATGCGACGGTAGGCGAAGGAAGAGAGGGTGGTGTGGTGAGGGACTATGGGTTAGGCACGAGGACTGAACGCGGGGAGAAAGCAATTGAATTCTGCAGGAGACAGGGGTTAGGAAATGGAATGTAGAAGCATTAAATGGATTAACGAGGAAGGTGTATCAGCAGGCTGTAGAGAAAATGATGGATGACGGTATAGAACTGAGTACTATTGAAGAAAAATGGGAATGTATCAAGAAAGGGATAATGGAAGCCGCTAAAGACACTATAGGAACCGTTAACGGGAAAAGGATAAGGAAACCATTGGTAACGGATGAGATGATTGCAAAGATGGATGAGAGAAGAAGATGAAAAAATGTAAACACACAATTAGGAAAAAGGAAGTACAAAGTGTTAAACAATATATTGAGAAAGGCCACAAATAAAGCAAAGGAAGAATGGTTGAAAACGCAATGCGAGGATATGGAAAGTTTACAGATGAAGGGTGAAATTGGTGCTCTGTGCAAGGTTAAGTTATTACCGGGAAGTAAGAAGGCAATATCTGTGCTAACAGTTAAAGATAAGTGGGGTCAGATAATAGTTGAACCAGGAAAAATCCAAGAGAGATGGAAGGAATATTTAGAAACACTGTATGGCAAAGAACTTAGGCCGACAAGGTGAGACATAGAAAAGGAACATGACGTAGAAGAAGATAGCTTAGGTCCAGGCATACTCGACGATGAAATATAAGAGCATTAAAGGAGATGAAAGCAAATTAGGCCGTGGGGGTGGACAACATACCTGTAGAACTGTTGAAATGTCTAGGAAAATGTGGGAAGAAGACTCTCTATGGACTGATTCGCAGCATCTATAAGGAAGGAATCTGGCCGGAAGATTTTATGAGATCGGTGTTAGTTCTTATTCCAAAGAAGGCAAAGGCTACACCATGTGTGGATTACAGAACAATAAGATTGCACGCAGTTAAAATTATAAAACAATCGCACGCAGCTAAAGTTATTCTCAGGATCATCAACAAAAGGATAGAGAGTAAGGCAAATGATTACTTAGGGGATGATCAGTTTGGGTTTAGGAAAGGAAGAGGTACGCGTGATGCCATTTCAGTAATGAGATCACTAATCGAGAGGAATATAGAATACAATCAGGACGTTTTTGCCTGTTTTGTAGATTTCGAAAAAGCGTTTGATAGAGTGAATTGGGAAAAAGTAATGAGTATATTGCAGATAATAGAAAAAGATAGCAGGGACAGGAGACTGATCCGTAACCTGTACATGTCTCAGTCTGCTCAGGTGCGAGTGGGGAACGGAGAGTCCGGATGGGCAGTGTTAGGAAGAGGTGTAAGGCAGGGTTGCCCATTGTCACCAGTGCTACTAGTGTTCCATGTTTTCCATGCTATTAGTCTCTTGGTTGTCGCTTCGTCACAGATCCCGTTCCACCACCTGTGTTTCCACCTTCTTGGCGGCTACCCCAGCTCTCTTTCTGCCTCCATCATTGTGTTTCTCATTTCCTCTCAAGTTTCCATTTGCTGACCGTTAATTTTATTGGTGAACTCTTTTTAAATTTATGTTAGGGGTTTTGTGTCAATTCTCATATCTCTTCTCAATCTCGGTTTTGGGTAATTCAGTTGAAATTTTTTCTTCACTTCCATGAGGTAGTGGTCCGAGTCTATGTTGAGTCTCCTCCTCACTCTAACATCCACAATTTTTTTATAACTTCCTTTAGTTATCCTTTCCTTCGCTACGTGGTCTATTTGGTATTCACCCTGTCTAGTATTTGGAGAACTCCATGTTTTCTTTTTCCTAGGCATTTTTCTAAAAAAACTCGATATTAATCTTTGATCGAATTGTCTACAAAAATCAATGTCTTTCTCCATTCTTGTTTGTTCTTGTATGTGCTGGGTAGTCCCCTACTATTGCTCTGAATTTTTTTTTCCTTTCCAACTTGTGCATTGAAATCCCCTGCTAGAATTTTAACATGGTGTTGTGGTATTTTTGATGTTTCATTATCTAATAATTCCAAGAAATCGTCTACTTTTTCTAGACTTATCGCTTGTCTTGGTTTATCGGTGCATGAACATTATTATTGGTGGTGTACCCTTTATTACCTGATCTGAAGGAGAGGAATGAGATCCGTTCTGATGGTGATGTGAAGTCTATAATAGTTCGTTAGATGTCGTTTCACCAAAAACGATGTACCTAACATTGAGGCATATTTAGAGTTCCTGATTACCGGTTTGCCTTAATAAATTCTTTTCCTTCCTGATTCTATTGCATTCTCATCTAAGTATCTTGTTTCTTGGAGTGCTAGGATGAGGATTTTGCGAATTTTAAGTGTGTCAGTTAGGTGTTTTAGTTTGCCAGTTTTACGGAGTGTGTTAATGCTCAGTGTTTCTTCTTTGCCTTTATCTTGGACGTCCCAGGAAGCTCCGACACTTCCTTAGATGATGTTGTGGGCTCTCGGGATCCGATGGCCCACTTGCACTGTTGTTTCCAACGATGGAGGATTGGTTACCCCCTGGAGTAGTTTTCCATTTAGCGTTTACAATGAAGCCTAGGCTTGAAGCTATGTATGGGAAGGAGTTACTAGAACCCCTTCATGGTGTTTAACTCACGTATTTAGCTAAGAGCTGTATTTCAGGCCACCACTTACATGTGGAACAGACGACATTTGTAGCCGACCACTATGGTAACGGACGCTACTGATTTTGCTATTTTGGTCTGCCCTGAGTACTTTATTTCCCCAGTACTCGCCATATCTGATGAGCGTTCCCCTATCCGCCACCTGGGGAGGCACCTGATGGGAGATTAGCAATTCGTCACGGGATATATATATATATATATATATATATATATATATTATTATTAGGTAATCTACCGGTTAAGGTAGGTTTTTGGATGGACACAACTATCAAATAAACATTTTGTAACTCCAAACGAAACCCAATCCAGCAAACTAATCTACATCAGGTCCCTCTTCATCTCCGTGTACCTCCTTCTTCCCTTCATCCCGTCCAACATCCCTAACCTATTCCTGCCCTTTCCTCGCTTGCCCAATATCCCCCCCTCTATTACCCTCTTCAACATTCCACTACCGCTCAATACGCCTTTCATCCATTTTTCCAGCCTCCATAGGATTTCTCAACAAATAATTCTACTGAGGTACAATTATTTGTTGTAGTTAAGCGTATGCACTTGCATGCTTGTGGAGTGAAGGTAGGTGGATGTGTGTTTTCATGCGCGTGGAATGATGGGATGTTTCTATGAATGTGTGCACTGCTATGGAATGAGGTCTGCATGTGTGTGTTTGTTTTGAATGCGGTATTTCTCTTTTCCTTTTTTGGGTGGTGACCTAACACCCCCCAGCACACGCCCTTGCGGCGGCTTGCGGGGTATTATGTAGATGTAGATTACTGCAATGGCATCACGCGTCCCTCTCCCCTTCCTAAACCCAAACTGATCATCCTCCAGGTTATCATTTGCCCTACTCTATATCCTTTTTAAATATACAAAGAACATAGCCACGGTCGTGAATCAATATGAACAAAAAAATGCCGAGACCGCAAACTTGATTGGCACTAAGTGATAAGATAGAAAAGGGGAAAAAATTAAAAAATACAAGTAAGGGGAGAAATAGGGAATACACACTAGGTTGGTCACTTGGGTGTGTTTGAGAAACTGTGACCCACGTATCACAAACAAAAGCCAAAATAAATAGTAAACATAATAAATAATAAAATCATATTGTTGATGATCCTGAGAACAACTGTAGTTACGTAGGATATCAAACTTATTGTTCTGTAATCCTCACATGATGTAGCCTTTACCTTTTTCGGAATAGGAACTAACACTGATCTCAAAAAATCCCCCCGCCAGATTCCTTCCTCATAGATACTACAGATTAGTCCAAATAGAGTCTTCCTCCCACATCTTCCGAAACCTTTCATTAGTTCCGCAGGAATGTTGTCTACTCCCATGCCCTTATTTGGTTTCATCTCCCTTAATGCCCTTTCCATCATATCGTCGAGTATGCCTGAGATGACGTTAGGTAGCTGTTCCCCCTCTCAAAGGAGAAATATACGACCCAAATAAGAGGAAAGGACATTAGAGGTTAGCAATCATACAATGTCATACACAGGTATCTGTTCCACACTTGATATCTCTAATTTTATTGATATGATCTTTCCTAGCGTAGTACGATGGGGGTAATAATACATTTTCAGTATCATTGCTAAAGAGACATTCTTTCAATTTATGCAAGAGATTTAATCTATAATTTAACCTTCGCTCCGTGAGTGATTCCCAGCCTAGTTGCTCTAATATTTTGGATAGGCTATTAAGTTTATTATAACAACGTTTTACAAATCTAGCTCCTCTACGCTGCTCGCAATCCAACGGGTGGAGTAGAAGTAATTGATGGATTGCATCCATGGTACATAGCTGCTTTGAAAGTCATTAGTTGAGAGCCTCCCAATTTACAAAATTTACAATTTAAATTATTTGATCCAAAGCCATCCTTAATGGAGTTATGTTTTTGATAATAGTTCCTAACGATAGATTATAAACATTGCGCTTCAGAATTTGCTTTTTGTAACCGAAAATATACATTTTATTTAATAGTAATTTAATTTTTAGGTGTCTCGATGAATGTGTTAATTTGCAATGAAATCTGGATTTTTTCCTTGGCGTAACTGGAACACCATTGCCACGGCAAAAGTAAACTTTTTCCCACATTTTTCCAGCAATAACACAGTTGGAAGAACAGATACATTCGCATCCATCTCCTTGGTATAGTATATATTTTTATAGAAAATATATATAAATAGATATTATATATATAAAAAAATATATATAGAAAATATATATATATAGAAAATACATATATATATATATATATATATATAGAAAATACACACACACACATATATATATGTGTGTGTGTGTTTATATATTTTTTCTCATTTAAGTACCCTGCAAGCCACCGCCAGGGTGTGTGGTTGGTGGTGAACACCAGTGTAATTTTGACCCGAATATGACCCTAACGCGGTCGAACAATGTTATTCTGATCCCTTACCGTTTGTGAAAAAAATGAAATCTTAAATTTATCTATTCTACACTTGATCTCTCTAATTTCATGGGGGAAATAATACATTTTCAACATCACCGCCAAAAAAACGTCCTTCCAATTTATGACAGAGAATTAATCTGTACATTATAATTTTTGAGGAGTTCGCTCTTCAATCCATAATCAACTGATATGCTTGTCTTTGGAACTAGCGCTTTCACAGATTTACATGTATTGCACAGGCTATGCTCTTCTATTGTCAAACCTTTACTGAACTTAGAGCCAGCACACTAGTTATTTATGAGATAATTTCAGTTCGTTAAGAAATCATAATTTTTAGACTAGAAAATTGTATCAACATTACTGAAATAAGATTAAAGCCGAACGTTTTACAAAAGTAAAAATGGACACCGAAGAAATATATTTTATAAATGAGACTGCTGTAGATATTTTTAAGTAATATGGGCAAAGGGTAAGGATAGGAACGGTGCGTTTCATGGCACGCATAGCCAGAAGAAGAGACGAGCCACATTGGCCAAAAACACATTCAAACACGAAATCCCGCGGGGCGAACATTCGTGGTCTTCTTGATTCCGCCTTCCCCACCTCTCCTGTGTTCGTCCTTTATGTGTGTTCCTATCCCCTTTCCTTGTATCTAT
Source organism: Hetaerina titia (assembly GCA_037158775.1). NCBI lineage: Eukaryota > Metazoa > Arthropoda > Insecta > Odonata > Calopterygidae > Hetaerina > Hetaerina titia. The sequence goes on along the minus strand of CM073773.1, from coordinate 116,924,288 downwards.
TTCTATGTGAATGAGTATATATGTATATATTATATGTAAAACAAAGTAAGGGTGCTTTTCGAACATCCTTCGTCAATTTTAATGTCATAGTCCTTCATCAGGGAAACTTCTCTGAACTCTCTAATCTACGTCAAGTATTATAAAAGACAATGCTCTATTTGAAAGTTTATCAACAATTGTTTTGTTTTTATATCAAAAAGCAGTTTCCCAGCAATAAATTTATAAAAATCTCTTTATAAAACGTCATTCAGTTCTTATCTGCGCCCTCACCATTACTCCGTTTCCTATTCAAATTATTCCCAAACGGCACTCCTAAGGCAATTGTAATAAAGAGCGTTATCATTAAAGGCATCTTCTGACAATCTTCTCTGGTTTTCATAACAGAAGGGTTATGTCTATCGAAGCTAAGGTGATGAATCTTTAATCTTTTAATATGAGAGGTGATCACACCAAAATCTGCCTGCCCTGCGCGCGCAGTCTATATCCCCGGGCGTCGGCGTCTCCCAGCGACGCGACGCCAGGGGATGCCCACGTTTACCCTTATGGCTGTCCCCTCCCGTGACAAGTGCCCCACGGCACGAGGGCCGCCAGGGAGCCGACCCTATTTCTATCACACTCTGAATTCACGTGATGAACGCATCACCTTCAATTGCACTCGTCACATGATGCAGGAGGTGTGCTTACGGTGTCTAGCCCGCCACCTCATGCCGCAAGTTCCCTTGGCAGATCGAAGAACACGCCGTCCTTGACCATCGCCAGCCATCAAGTTACGATTTGATGCTGTTGCTTGAGGGAAAGGGAAGAACATTTTAAAAACGTATTTATTGGTAATTTTGTAAATTAAAGTATTTAAATAAGTCAATATCCCATTAAAAATTTCAGCCGCAAAAGTTACCTTCAAACAGTTATGAGTTATTATTAGGTAATCTACCGGTTAAGGTAGGTTTTTGGATGGACACAACTATCAAATAAACATTTTGTGACTCCCCACCTAGCAAACTAATCTATATCAGGTCCCTCTTCATCTCGGTGTACTTCTTTCCTCCCTTCATCCCGTCCAACATCCCTATCCTGTTCCTACCCTTACCTCGCTTGCCCAACATTCTCCCCTCTATTACCCTCTTCAACATTCCACTACGGCTCAATACGCCTTTCATCCATTTTTCCTGCCTCCATAGGATTTCTCTCAACAAACCCCTCTCCTCCCCCACCATTTCTAGTACTTCCTCATTTGTTTTCCTTTCGGTCCATTCACCTTCTCCATTCTTCTCCACACCCACATTTCAAAAGCCTCCAATCTACGTCTATCCTCCTGCTTCAGTGACCACGTTTCCGCGCCGTACATAGCTACGCTCCATATCAGAGTTTTTACGAGTCTTGTCTTAACATCCCTACTCAACGTCCCCGTCATCAACTCCCTCCTCCTTGAGAAAGCCTCCTTGCCTAGCGCAATTCTTCTCCTTACGTCCCTACCACTTTGACCGTATTGGTCCAAAACACTTCCGAGATATGTAAATTGTTCTACCTGCTCTATTTTTTCCCCGCCTATTTTAATATTTAGCTTAGCCTTTTTCTTTCTGGAAAATCGCATAACCTTTGTTTTATTAAGATTGATTCTCATCCCATATTTATCGCACTAAACCTCCAATTCACTCAACAATGCTTGCAACCCCTTGGCTGACTGAGCAACTAATGCTTGGTCATCAGCAAACCTAACCGATTTTACGAATTCCCCTCCGACTTTCATTCCTACCTCCAGTTCTTCCCATGCCTCTTTAATCATTTCCTCTACATATACGTTGAACAGTACCGGTGACAATGGGCAACCCTGCCTTACACCTCTTCCTAACACTGTCCATCCGGACTCTCCGTTCCCAACTCGCACCTGAGCAGTCTGAGACATGTACAGGTTGCGGATCAGTCTCCTGTCCCTCCAATCCATTCCTATTTTCTGCAGTACACGCATTAATTTTTCCCAATTCACTCTATCAAACGCTTTTTCGAAATCTACAAAACAGGCAAAAACGTCCTGATTGTATTCTATATTCCTCTCGACTAGTGATCTCATTACTGCAATGGCATCTCGCGTACCTCTTCCTTTCCTGAACCCAAACTGATCATTCCCTAAGTAATCATTTGCCTTACTCTCTATCCTTTTGTTGATGATCCTGAGAATAACTTTAGCTGCGTGGGATATCAAACTTATTGTTCTGTAATCCTCACATGACGAAGCCTTTGCCTTTTTTGGAATTGGAACAAACACCGATCTCACAAAATCTTCCGGCCAGATTCCTTCCTCATAGATACTACGAACTTCAAACAGTATCGACGTTTTTCAACATTACAATAGAACAGTCCGTGACGAGTATAGCCTTGTTCCATCCAAGAAGGCATTTGTTTCGTGGCTGGGTCTTGTATTCCTCTTCATCATTTTCAGTACTGAGTGCAGTGTCTTACAACTTGAAAATGAGCAATTGGTAAATATTTGAAAAAAAAACAATGCAATTCATAAAAAATAACGGCATCAGTTTCCTCGGCCCAGTTGAATAGAAGAATGATGGAAACGGGCTTCCGTAGGTGCAGCGGAGGCATTGGCGCAGCGATGACTCTTGTTACTTCCGCCGGTTATACCTTCCTCCTTGGGCGGTCTTGCTCGTTCTTGGGCGCCCGGAGCGGTCGCTTAACATTCAGTTTAGAAGGAACTGAACTGTTATCAGTGAAGTGTAATGTGCGTTCATGCATTTTAGAAGAACTTTAAGGAAGGAATGAATGAACTTTTTTCTTTTAGCCTTGAAGACGACGATGTTGCAAAGTGTTTCACGACATCACTCCGTCAAATACTTATTATGTTAATTGACAACCAATAAAGAATTTCAAATCGTCTTTGGCTAAAATGAAATGAATCTGACGATGATTTTATCTCAAAATCAACATCAGTTGAACAAGGAAGACTCAATCTTGCGTGTCCACACAATAGCATTTCCTGTATTGTCCACTAGTCTCGCAATATTGCAAAATCAACTGGAGTAATAGTACGAGGGGTTGCACACATTTGTACTCGTATGTCACCAAGAGGTGGAGTTAGGCGGAGGGTGGACATTGGGGAAACCCTGTCAACACCCACCCCGATCCCCCCCCCTGTCCATTCTCCATCCAATCACAACTCTTGGTGGTACTCCAGATGATGCTACAGTACTGGGAAACCAGTCGACGGTATGAGTTCTACTCCGGGGAAACGTAAAGTCATTTGAGTCTTTCTTTTTAATGGCAATGGATTCCACAAAGTATCGGCCCTAACTATCTCCCAAATGGCATCGGTCGCCAAGTAGTCAGTCACCACTGATTTCAATAGAAACACCCCGTATGCAAACAAGCATTAGAAACAGCGCGTAATTGACATCGCGAGCAACGGAGGCTGGAACCCACGTGATCGCTGAGATGCTCGATTGTGAGGAGGAGGCGACGCTGGAGCCGAGGCGGGCTGGCGGCCCGAATGGGACGGCCGGCCGAAGGGAAAGCGACGCCGCCTTGGGGCGAGTTACCTCATCTCGGGCTGATTGCCGCTCGGGAATACAATTTGCTCGAGCCGCCGGGTGGGGCGCTCCGACCCGGCCCGGACCTGAGGAACGCCCCCCGAAACGGGCTGCTCGGGCCGTCGCCAACACGGACGTGTTAGTTGACCCGTCCACTTAACGCCGTGTCCGACTTCACTCGGGCACGCTCTGCTTTGTTTAGGCATGGTGGACGTCGCACCCAAATGCTTCCCAATTGCTACTCCGCCCCCCTCCTCCGTACGCCTCAGGCCGGAGGTCAATTGTTGCTCGAGGACACCTTTCAAGATTTCACCATGGCTTCGAGAGGAGGGTGCACTTTGGCCACCGCTGACTAGTATATTTGATCACGCACCACCAGAGAGATATGGGATACGATCCCGCGGAGCGCAATACACGTAATTTAAAGCGTGATCGACGAAGCAAAGAAATATTTCAAGGGCCTGTTGCACAACATTTCAGCCAGGCAGTGTCAGGGTCATTCGTTATTCGGTGGGTTTTAGGGCATTTCGTCCACGATCGTTTGTTTTCGGTGCTTTCGTGACCCTGGGGGTCCAGATCCTTGGACGAGGTCTTGACGCTGAAAGCCCTCGCCACCTACACGACTGTCGGGGAGGTGACGGCAGATCGTGCGGATGTGAATCCTTCGCGCGGACCAAATGAATCATCAAAATTTTATATTCCAATAAAATCGCATCTGTGATGCAGAATTTGCAGTCAAACTAACAAGCAATACTGTACTGGTCCAATATTAATTTTTTATGAGCCGATGCCGACATGGACTTATTCCGATGCCGCCGGTTCAATGCCATTATTTTTATTCGAACCGGATTTTTCATTAATTACGAGGACCCTCCGACGATAAGGGATCATAATTACTCGAGCCCAGGCCCATCCTCCTTTGAAAGTGATTTTCTGCCTTCTTAAATCGCATTAGTTATTCGTATTAAAACAAAAGAACAGAACCTTCGGAAAAATTGTTCATGCGTAGTGGAAATGCAGCATATTACTCGCCGCTTATCATTTCCATCGTTGCCGTAGGTGAACTGAACGTGCTTTAAAATGAAACGCATGCCGATGATGCATTTACAGTTTTATCCTTTTTCGGAGCTGAAGATGCGATCTCCGTCCACTGTGAAGGACTGATTGTTGTTTCGACTGTGCTGTGTACTGGCGAAGCCGCATTTCAACCATTGCCACATATGGACGCAGGAAATCGCTCGTGTTTTTTGTGAATCGCACCAAGCCCAGTTTGGAAAATGTCGTCCGAATGTTTTTTTGACCCACGGTGAGCACAGAGGTACCCATGACGGCACGCTAAATTTTATCATGTGCAATTCCTTATACAAAATGTGACCGACGCGTTCTCGGACCGAACCTTCGCACGCCGATCTTCCCAATTGATATCGTGCATTTTTCCAATTATTTCCGGTGTTTGGTTGCACTTATTGGCAGCGGGGGATTACACACCAGCCAGATTACATCCAATATTTTTTTCATTGCTTTTAACAAAACAAATTGATTTAAATGTATCAAATACTACGACAACTTAAGGGCATGGCCCAAGGGCAAGGTCCAAGGTTGAAAGTCCCACTTTCAAGCTTGTTTTTTCCCTTCAGTTCGCTGAAGAAGAAGCGTGTGTGCTTGTAGAATAACCTGGAATCCTCAACGGGGTCTTCTCTACAGTCACGTGAAGTATTCCAGTCAGGATAGTGTGTATGTGGCTGTGTGTGGTCCCTGATGTGGATTAATTTCCCGTAAACCACCACAGAGGGTATTCTGGTCGAGAGGTTGTGGTTGGTCCCCGACTTAGTTCCCGTGAAAACCAACAAAATATATTGGTCTGACAAGAATTGCGACTGTTTTTTACGGCCATTGGAGTTTCCCCCTCCTCTTATTTCAACTTAGAGGCCGTAGAGCTCTTGATTTCTTGCTTTATCCTGATCCCTCATCGTTCTTGGGAAAAACGGCATCTTAAATCTATCTATTCTACGCCAAATCTCTCTGATGTTATTGATATTTTCTCTCCTATTGTAGTACGATTGGGGTAATAACACATCTTCAACATCACTGCTAAAGAGACCTCCTTCCAAGTTATGGAGGGGATTTAAATTTGTAATATTCAACCTTCGCTCCATTGAGTGATTCCCAGCCTAGATGCTCTAATGTTTTGGATACGGTATTAAGTTTACCATAACAGCGTTTTACAAATCTAGTTCCTCTACGCTGCACGCGATCCAATTCGACGATCAATCCAACTTCGTGAGGATTCCATAATATACTAGCAGCATATTCTATAAATGAGGCCTAACCAGCGAAAAATAACATTCGTTTGACCTTTTAATCACATTTACCCTATGCTCTTCTCATAAGTCCTCATTTTTGTAGCTTGTCCACATGTTCCCCCTAGTATGTGTTTCACCCAGGAGAGGTCGTGAGTGAGGGTAGCACCCAACTGTTTATTCGAACCTACACATTCCATTTTGGTGTTCGCTGTTCGCGATGCTGTAGGCGTTCGGAGGGAATTGGCCTTTTCCAAAAATTCTTTACTAAAGTACTTTCTAAAGTTTAATTCTAATTTCCTAGTATCGCCCCAGCGTTGTATAGTATTGAGGACATTTGATAAAGCTGCTGTATCCTCAGGATCACGGATATCACGGTAAACTACTGAATCGTGGGCGAATGAACGTATCTACGTAGTAAACACAGAGTTAATGTCGAAAACGTGGGAAACACCTAAAGTGACTTCTACTGCATTTGAGCTAACTCCATCTTTGATTACTCTTAGAACGCAACCATTCAAAAATGTTTTAATCCAACCCCGGATATTTTTATCTTTGCCATATGCGTCTAGCTTTGTGAGTAGTTAACTATGAGGTACTTTTTCGAAGGCTTTCTTAAAATCTAGAAAAACCGCGTCCACTGGAACATTCCTCTCTACCTAAATAAGAATATCATGAACAAAAAGCACAAGTTGTGTCTTGCAGGATCTACCCCTTCGGGTAGATTTGTCATTAATATCTTCTGATTAACGAGGAGTCACACGATCGAACTAGCAACCATATGTTCCATGGCCTTGCACGAAATGGTTGTGAGGGAAATAGGACTGAAGTTCCTTTATTTCTCACTGTTGCTTTTAAATATAGATGTTACATTCGTTATTTTCAAGTCATTCGTAACCTTGTTCTCTTAGGGACTTCTTAAATATGATTAACAGATACGGCGCAATTTCCGTTATTTATTCGGCATTTATCACTTAAATTTGCCAGCTGGAATCGAGCCAGGGTATTTGTTTATTTAGTGTTACTTCTTTCCAGCTCAACAAACAATCTATTCTGCCACTGAAATTCAATTTCGGGCATCATTGTAAGTGTATACATTATTACAATTGTCCATGATGGTACAAAATACACTTACTGACCGCTAAGACACGCTTCCTTTTTTGTTCAACTTATGTGGTCTAACACAATGCAAAAGTAAGCTACAACTAGAGAGTGATTTTCAGATTAAAAAATATGGGAGAAAGTGATATTTTAAACACATTCCAGTCATAGACTAGGAATTAGGTTAAACAACTCGCACCATTTGCCATGCGTAAGGAAACAATACTTTTGATGGAACATCAAATGAAAGTCCATTCGGAGGTAAACATGGAGCATAAAAAGACCCCAAAGGCTTCGGTGCAAAATGAACCGTGGCCATAGCGGAGTTTAACCACTCTATTAATGAAAAATTTGCAATTTTCCACAAAATAACCACGTTTAACCACGGTCGGATGAAATTCATATCGGAAGGTGGTCATGTTTCTTCTGAACATAACTATTAGCATGATTTTAAAATCTCTTAACTTCAGTTTTACATAATGTGCGAATGAGGTTTTTATCATTCTTTTGCTTTTGAGCCTTCGGCTATTGTACAATATGTAAAGTTGAGTGTACAAGACTTCACTTGGAGACATTTTGCTTCAGGTGTCGAAATATATTGTGCGTGATTTTGTTTTTTCTTTTAAACCTCATGGAATTTGACGATGACGTTTAAATTATGAGAAATATCTTAACATAAGAAACTAAACACTGATATTTTTCTTGGTTATGACACATTTATAACTTGCGTTTGTTCAATTCTATGGGATAATATTCTCAGAAAAACTGAAAGTACGACGAATTATAAAATCTCAATATTTCCTTATGGAGAGGCGTCGAGAACGCACATTTCTCTAGTTTTCGACGCACGCCCCTATTCGGCAAGGATACCCTTGTCTGCCATTATGATGACAGAATTCCATTAAGCAAACCCTGAGACTATCGTTCACCTATCTTAGAATGAAGGCGGTGTTAGTGGCCCTAGAAAAGGTATCACTATTTTTTAACCTATTCGGGGATCGCGGGGTGAAAAAACACCCCAATTTTCAAGGGCCCGTATCTCGGGCCCAGTACGACGTTGAGGGTTCCATGAGGGCTTTTGTTTGTTTTGTTTTCTTTTGTTTTGTTGAGGGATTTTGTTCGCCTTTTGATCAAAAATTAAGGGAGCTAAATAGTTGTGGCTAAATTTTTAAAGGGTACGGGAAAATCGACCAAGAAAGGGGTCGTAAACGTAAGCAGTTTCTTTTTTCCGCGAGATTTAAACCGGTCTGGGGTGTTTTTTCACCTAGCATTCCCGTTCTAGGGCTGGGCATACATGTAGATTTCGCTTCTGCACGCTAGCTAAAATGCAACCATCGGTATTGTACCCTAACCGCGAGGAGGTAGTGCAATGATGAAATTCGTCTCGGAAACACCTACGACCAAGCAAACCCCGACTTGAATTATCTCTTCACAGCAACGAACGGGAAGGCTCGGCAGACCGGGGCCATCCCCGACGGGGATCACTAAAAATGGGTTATTTTCATTCAATGAAGAGCTGCCATTCAATTCATATCAACTTGATTGAACTGTAAGTTATTGTGCGGAGTGCAATAACTTAACAGTGTCTTCTTCAATATTTCATCTTAATTACAAGTATGCACCACATCAATGGCGTGTACCATTGTCAGGTACAGGAAAATAATTCTAAATCACCTGATGTAAATCTGTATAATATAAATCACCTGGAATAAATATAAATCCACCCGATGATGATGCGCCGCATCGAAACCTTGGTCGTGGAATATTAAAAGTGTGTGGAAGTGCAAAGTTTTCTTTTCTCTTTCTTTCACCCTCACCATGAAGGAATTCCACAAAGTTAAGCCTGAAACTGTTAGCCCAATTAAACTGTTCATGTTTATAATTGCTAAAGTATTAAGTTCATGTTATTTTTAATCCACTGAACAGACAATACCTACCTTAGATTCACGTACAATAGCTACTAAAAAGTACGTTCCAGAAATATCGAGTATTTTCTTGAAACACTTGACTGAGGAAATTGATTATTTTAAGCAATCGACACTGCGGTAGCATACGTCAATAATTTATACCAATAACGATCGCTGTAAGAGGACATTTGAATATTTGAATTCAGTTTTATAGATTAGCCCATTAAGACCTCCACATTTCATTTGCGCTATCCTTAAGGTACTTAGCAAGTGGTACTTTTTGGAATTGCTTCGCACCAAAATATTCACTCTTACTACCCTCTCCCAGTAGGAAGAAATTTGTAGTCGCCTGCAACGAAATCCAAATACTGCCACACCCAGCCCATATTGGACGGGATACACAAATTAGGAGGTTTGCAGAAAGTATGAGAATCAATTTCAATCGAACATGATTAATGTATAAAAATACACAAAGGATGTCTGCCACTTTTGTACAACGGTCCCTTCAATTGTCCTTACGATGGCATTGGTCCACTCGCGCTCTGGTAAACAAACGTTCTGAAGTCACTTCCGGAGGGCTCCAATGAGACCGATGGGAGTACACTTGGATTAAGAAGACTGACCGGACCTGTTCTGCCCGGTCCGCGGAAACTTCGGCGAATCGGGCTCGCCCATGGCCCGAGTGAGTTCTATTTACCCACAATAACGAAGAATTACAGCCACGAGACACACGCACACTGACACCTACGAGAATTATATGCACGTGCAGTTAAGTCGGAAGTTCACGAGCGCCATATTGGCGGGACGAATGTGGGCGGTGATGGAAGGGGATGGTGCCCTGGCTCTATTGGTTTTCGGTGTCCTTCAAAGCCACTCCGACATCTCCAGGTTAGCGCTCACTCGGCGCGTTTGCTAAGAGGAATGCGTAGAACGCGGCGTTCTTGTTGGACACCCGTGGGAACTGCATCAACGAACTTATCACCGTTCTCACTAACCTTCCTTCTATAGTCGCATTCGTGTTGTCTACTTGTCGGCCAATGCGGATCATTCTGCTGGCGTCGGCCGGTTGACCGACCTGCCAGACTGGAATGCCGACCCTACGTATGACAGGATGCTAGTGTCGCAACATTGACCGGCTGGGTGAATTTCAAGAGAGGGATTCGCAGGACTGGACTAATATGCACCTTCTGCAGAGTAGCCATTCAAGTGTCTGTGTAGTATGGACTTCATGCATCTTGTGGGATGCCCGATTGGCAGACCTGTACTGTAACACTTGACGCCAATACATACATGCATTGGAAGCAACCTCGACTTCTCATTAGTCCGAGCCAACTCTCTTATATCCCTAAAACAACATTTTTCATGAGAAATTGTTGGAACTCTCGCCAAAATACTATATTGTTGTCACTCGCTGCATACTGATAAAAATAAAATTTCCGTAATATCTTCTTGGGTAGCAGTGAGCTTCTTCACTGTCTCTCACTTTAGTCCTCGGATGATTGCCTATTATAAATTTATTGGATAATACTAGGGGATCTCGCATATGACTTCCGACAAGTTAACCATAAATTACACTAAAAAATCAATCAACTATTACAAGGATCATTGCATCCGTTAAAGTCTCTGAGTCCCATTGCATTTACGTTACAGTGCATGCTGGTAATGCGCAGAGGGAGGTTCATGACGGAAACTCCGTTAGAAATTTCTTAGCTTGAAATTCTTGAAAGAGAATATAATTTAGTTCATTTCAGTTGCAGACAGTCTTTCTTTTCATTCGTATTATAGCTTATAATGCAAAAAGACACCATACATACGGCGCGGTACGGCGCGCGGTACGGCGCAATTCAATTTAAATTTATTTTACCATGTAGTTTATAACTCATTCAAAATATAATAACATATAATAGTGGAAACACGATACGTGCAAAAGAGTGGGTCCGAATTTTTGGGTGGGAGTATATTTTTATAATTTTCAGTTAGAAAAAATATATGTATAAATATATATCTTAAAGGAAAGTCTCACGAATGTGAATAATAATGGAAAATAAGGAGAGAGATAGCGCTAGCGAACAAAAACACAGAAAAATATACATCAAACACATACAAATGAAACTCACACGTTCCGGTGGCCAAAAAACCTCTCAAGGGATAGAATGTTCTTAGCTCTTTCTCTCCCTTGAGGAAAAATTGTCCCACTATCTCGCATGAAACTAATCCACACCTGTCCACTTCAACCCTCTATATTTAGTGAACGACATTGAGACCAGTTATTTCGCCAAGTCAGCGTCCGTTCGTCGGCACAAAGCGGCTCTGCTTGTTTTGAATTCCCACCTACGACACCATAACGGCATTGAGGCGACACCTACCCGTCCGCTCCTGGAGACATCGAGTCCGTCATGGAGAACGATGAGTCGACCCTGAGATAAGAAAGAAAACCATGTCGTGGATTGATTCCTTCCTCTCATAAAACAACTGTCGGTGATTCATGTACCCGAGTTGCTCTACCCAGCTGATAGTTCTAACCGTAGGAGTGATATGTGAAGTTGACGCATCGAGCGCATCCCGCTCTGCGGGCAGCCGGCGAAGGACTCGCGGCTGGTGTCACTTCGTCCGTACGACCAACACCCGACGGCGACCGATGTGGATGAACCCAGACGCTATCGCCTTCAGTGCATAAACACGCACCTTTCCCAAGCCGGATTCGAACCGGTGGTCGTCGGATTGGCGGCACTGTCACACCCTCGCCGAGTTGTCCATATTCCCAAAAAAACCTCCAAGCAAGAGTTTGCATTTAACCATCGTAATATTGGGAAACATCTATGTACTAATGATATGTATACAAGAATGACATCGGGTCTCAGGTTTCCAGTAAACTTCGTCTATTTGCTGACGATGCCGTGATGCATAGGGAAATATCCAGTCATGATTATGGAGTATTGTTAACTAACGAACTAAGTGCAATTCAAAAGTGGTGCAAGACCTGGACATGTCCTGGGGAAATATTCGTGAAATTTTCGTGAAATAAAAAGTTAGGATTCATAAAAAGAATACTTGTGAATTGTAATGAAAGGAATAAAGGAGCTTTGTTATTTCACGTTATTTAGCCCCCACTTTGGGTATTCTACAAGCGTGTGGGGGATCCTCATGTGAAGTAGGCTTAATTTCGGAACTAGATCGGGTGCAACGTAGAGCAGCTGCTAGGTTTGTGAAAAGTTACTATGTTCAAGGTAGAAGAGTCACGACACTATTGGAAGAATTAGGATGGGAGCCAATAGTTGACCGTAGGCTTAAATACAGCGTAAATTTACTACTTAAATTTGAGGCAGGTTACTTATCAGAGGATGCTAAAGGCATATTAAAAGGAGACTAACTGTGGTACGTAGATCATATAACGTACGTAAAATCAGGGACATTTGTAGTGGAACAGGTAGATTTAAAATGTCGTTTTTCCCTCGAAACATTAGAGATCAAAATAGATATTACTGCAATCGCTTAGGAGATAATTAGAATTGACAGTGTAAATATTTTTTCTACATCCTGCATGTTATTTTTTTCAATTAACAGACCCATATTTTTAACAGTTCTACAGCATAATTTGAATACACGCATACTCTTTTTGAATATTTTGGCATGAAAGTACTTTCTTTCGTGTGATTAATATTTTTTAGTGCATGATCGTAGTAAAATTTGTTTGGAGGTGACATGATTGGGGTTGATGACCCAACAGCCCCCGCCACGCATCCTTGCGGCGGATTGCGTGGGATTGTGTAGATGTAGATATGAGGTCATCGTTAAGTACGGAGCGTGAGAAAACATTTACGTGAAGCGCGATAGTTTATGGATGGAAAATTATTGTTGCAAGAGCGGCCGGGTTGGAAAATTGACCAAGTATCCTTCGTGGAAAAGGCCAAAAATTGCTGGGAGCGAGGTCAAAAGGGTATAAGGGGGCGTGAGAGACCACTTCCAAGTTGTTATTTCGATGAAAATTCCGAGTTAAAATCGCCCGATGAGGAGGAGAGTTTCCTCGGATGGAAGAAAACGCGCGTGCGTCATTTTCTGTTCGTTTCCCTGGCAATGTTGGGAGGATCTGCGTCCCGAAAACATGTTCGCGGAATGATGTACGCAATCGGCGCCCTCAGGAGGACAATGCGCCTTTCCCGCCCATTAGCATCCACCAACGTTCTCTCAGCACTGACGGCAACGACACGAAATGTCTTCGGTGGCGATGGGTCGGAGAGACGAGACTTGTCTCTCCTTCGGATGTGTCAGTGCACACGCGTCGTCCTCTCCGAGGAACCCGTTGGGGGACACCTCCGGTGCTCTATTTGAAATGCCAAAGAATGGAATAACTTTCCTCCGCCTAGTTTAACTTAGTCTCTAAATGAGCCGTTACCTGTCGGCTTCAACCACTATTGTAAACCTCTGTTATAGCATAGCTTACTCTAAATCTTAAGTTCCTCGTCTCTCACAAACAACACGCACACGAATGAGAGGTTTTTTGGAATGTCATGGTTTTATCTTGTATGTTAAATGACCGGTTAGGGTGGGTTTTCGCTCACCGGGACGGTGTATGTGTGTCCGTATGGGCCGACAATGAACGCTTGAGAACTACCGCACTAAAGAGAAGAATGACATTCCTAATCTAACTCTCATAGTTCCCTGGAATTTTCAGTTTGGTTTCCCGTTTGAAAAGCGGATTCCACACTTTCACAAATATAGTAGTGAACAGAAAGTAGCTTTCTCGGCGCCGTCGTCGCGGGAACTGAGGGATCGTCACCCTCGAAGCCTTCTGCTCCTCGGTCAGCAGTCGCCGCACCCACACCTCGAAAACTCTGTATTTCCGCATTTGCAGGACTTCATGAGGGATGGTCTGATCCGACTCCTGTGGGGGGATGCCGATTTCAGAGGCCATGCACCGCACATCATCCCCACAACAAATCTGAAGTCCTCCATGCTCCAATCGGCCGCCATGCTCCCGGTCTCCCTGGGCCGTGGCCCCCAGGATTCTTTTTATTTATTTATATATCCTATACCCTGCAAGCCACCACCAGGGTGTGTGGCAGGGGGTCAGTATCGTAACAGCGTTGATTTATAGCATTAAGGTTCTTGAGTTCGTTGTCACACACACACTAAATGGTTTCGGCCTTTTTCCCACTGTCGTGCCCACCAACGCACCTCTATAGCACCATGATCCCACGTTTCGCCCAATTGACGATGCATTTCGGAGGAGTTTAAACGTCGCAAGTGAAAACAGATACTCTGATCTTGCACACTTTGACGGCACCGACAGGCGCCGACGAAGGGAAATTTACGGAAAACGACGTTTTTAAAGCATTGATAACGCTTCTCACTCTGACCGCACGATCTATAGTATTCATGTGCAGTGTACGGTGAAGCCACAAACAATTTTTGCATAAAAAGTATCGGAAACAATTTTTTCCTGACGTGTGCGTGTGAAGTGCTGAATTCAGACCGTGTGCTCATGATCGCAGATATCGTATTATTGGCATTGATTAACTACAACAAATAATTTTACACAAGGATGCAGCAAGAAATTTATCAGGAACGTGCAAGCTAGTTTCTAGCAAGTAGCCAGGCGAAACACCACCACCACAAGAAGGTTCCACACAAAACTCTCTCCCACCCAAGGTGAGGAATCTGGCCCAACGCTGCAGGTGGGAGGAGGGCACACCCACGGAGAGGGACAAGGTATGGAAGGGGAAATTTAGGGTACCAAAAGCAGAGAAAACAATACTGTAAACAGCAATACATTACTTAATGGCATTTCAATGCGGGCATGCGAGAAGGGTTTTGACACACCATTATCACATTATTATAATTATATTATAATTATGTATGTTGGAGCGCGAATAATTTTCGAGACCTCGGTGCTGAAACATGCGGATCCGAATTTATTTAGTAAGTTTAACCTAGCATTGTCGTCCAATTTAACCTAGTCGTCTTTCTTCCAATGATTCCCATCCCAACTCCATAAGCATTTCAGTGACGCTTTTCGTTTTATCGTGACAGTTTTCCACGAAACGAGCTGCCCGGCGTTGGACCTTCTCAATTTCCCGAATGAGGCCTTTTTCACACGGATCCCATACGCTACATGCATATTCTAAATGGGGCCTTACAAGAGCGTGATAACAACGTTCCTTGACCTTGGAGTCACTTCTGCCGACAATGCATCTAATAAATCCTAATTCTTTATATGCTTGCCCGCAGACTTTACGTATATGGGTCCCCCAAGTTAAGTCTTTAGTGAATGTAACGCCTAGGTATTTCACCGTATCAACTACTTCAAGGTCAACTCCAGCTAATTTGTAAACGAATCCCGTGGATCTTTTAAAGAAATTTATCACCGCACATTTATTAAGATTTAAAGGCAATCCCCATTTTGAACACCATTCACTAATGCTATCTAAATCACGTGCTAGAATTAAAAGATCCTCATCCCCAGATATCTCCCGATAAATCACTGTGTCATCCGCGAACATCCTTATCTTACTTTTCACTTCGCGGTTCAAATCGTTAACAAAAATCAAGAATAGTATCGGTCCGATAACACTTCCCTGAGGAACCCCCGAGGTTACTCGTACGCTGGTAGAACTAGCGCCGTCAAGGACTACCCTCTGTTCCCGCTCTGAAAGGAAGTCTTCAACCCAATTTATTGCCCCCTTGTGTATACCTGCGCCCTTTAATTCATGGATGAGTTTACCATGCAGAACTTTATCAAATGCCTTTTGAAAATTTAAAAAGATCGCATCCACTTGCCTACCACTTTCACCCGATAAAAGTAAGTCATGGGTGAACAATCCTAATTGCGTCTCGCATGAGCGGGGTTTTCTGAATCTGTGTTGATTGTCACTTAAAAAGTTTATGTTATCAAGATGTCTCATTATGGAACTGACAATTATGTGCTCTAAAATTTTGCAACATATAGAAGTGAGAGAAATGGGTCTGTAATTGCTGGGGTCCTCCCTGTCACCACTTTTAAAAATAGGCGTTATTTGCGCGGTTTTCCAATTCTTAGGGACTTTGCACTCAGTGAGTGATTTGTTAAATATAAATTCGAGGTACGGGGCGATGTTAGGAGCTAAGTGTTTTAGCACCCTAGCTGGTATGTTTTCGGCACCCGGGGATTTGTTTGGTTTAATGTCTTTGAGCAATTTGTCAATTCCTTGCTCGTCCGCTGTTATTTTTGCCATGGGTTCAGCATAAATTGTTTCTTGGAGATACGCGGCGGCTAACATCGTTCGTGAAGACGCTTTGGAAGAATTCGTTTAGAATGTTGGCTTTACCCTCACTGTCAGTATGAATGATATTGTTGCAGTCCCTTAAGCAAGCCACGGCTTGTTGACCCCCATTTACTTCCCTAACATATGACCAGAAAGCTTTGGGGTCAGTGTTCAAATACTCGCTGAGTACTTTCCGTTTAAATTCTTGCAAAGCGCTACGTAAATGTGTTTTAGTTTCAATTTTAGAGGATCTATACTTGTCCAAAAGCTGTTTATTGTCCAAGGGTGATGAGTTCAGACCTGCTTTCTTTACCCTAGAGTGTAACATTCTCTGCTTTCGAAGGGCTTTTTTAACGCCTCTGTTGTACCACCTGGGGCCGCGATTTGCTTTAACGTATTTTACAGGGATGAAATCTGTTATTCCTTTTTGCATAATTTGGACAAACTGTGTCCAAGTTTCTTCCACGGTGTTTCTTCCACTTAAGGGCGTTTTGAAATCGTGTAGTGAAGAGTTAAAATGGCTGGCAAAAGTTTCAAAATCTGCTTTGTGATAATTATAAATTTTTCTTTTTGGCTTAACATTCTTTTTTATTTCTACGTTCAAGTTGATAATAACTGATTTATGGTCACTCATACCCTCGTCGGTTGATACATTATTAATGCGTTCCGGTGTGTTCGTAAGAAATAAGTCCAATATGTTCTTTTCACGGGTGGGAGTGCGTACTGCTTGGTGGAGCGAGTTTCTTTGAACCAATTTTAGTAAGAAATTGCAAGATTCGCGATCACGGGCCCAAGATTCAACGCTATTGCTTTCCCAGTCGATACCAGGGAGGTTAAAGTCACCACCAATTATATTGATGCATTATTATATAAGCCATACATGATCTGTACTCTGCTGTATGGAAAACGTCACTCAAATGCTTATGGAGTTGGGATGGGAATCATTGGAAGAAAGACGACTCAATGCTAGGTTAAACTTACTAAATAAATTCAGATCCGCATGTTTCAGCACCGAGGTCTCGAAAATTATTCGCGCTCTAATATATTGGTCACTTGAATCATGTGTACAAAATTCGGGAAATAGATGCCAGGACTAGCAGATTCAAGGACTCCTTCTTCCCACGGACAATACGGGATAACAACTCTAGGGTTACACTCGGAGATAACAAAAATGCCACTTGCCACCCTCGGCGTCTAGGTAACAATTAGTTATTCTGAACTGCATGCACTTTCACTAACCTCCTGTGTGTTGTGTCAAAACCCTTCCCGCATGCCCGCATTGAAATGCCATTAAGTAATGTATTGCTGTTTACAGTATTGTTTTCTCTGCTTTTGGTACCCTAAATTTCCCCTTCCATACCTTGTCCCTCTCCGTGGGTGTGCCCTCCTCCCACCTGCAGCGTTGGGCCAGATTCCTCACCTTGGGTGGGAGAGAGTTTTGTGTGGAACCTTCTTGTGGTGGTGGTGTTTCGCCTGGCTACTTGCTAGAAACTAGCTTGCACGTTCCTGATAAATTTCTTGCTGCATCCTGGGGTACAATTATTTGTTGTAGTTAAGTGTATGTTCTTTTTTCAACAAACTATAACAGTAACTTTAACGGAGTCACCCGCTATGTGTGCATTATAATGCAACCATTTCAGAGAGTAAAAATCATTCGCCTTGACCGGGATTCGAACCCGGATCCCTCGATATCCGGCCAAGTGCTTTAACCAATTAAGCTACCGAGACGTCCTCTTACACTCTGAAATTTTGGGGGCTTTAAAGGAACAAGATGTTATGACGAAATACCGTACATACAATGTCACAGGCATTCGTAGTCGTGCGCGACGCGCCACAGTCCACGATGTTAATAAAGCCAATTTCAAACACTTAGGCTGTTCAACCTTAGACAAATTTCAAGAAATATATCGGATATCGAGGGATCCGGGTTCGAATCCCGGTCAAGGCGAATGATTTTTACTCTCTGAAATGGTTGTATGTTCTTGCATGCTTGTGGAGTGAAGGTAGGTGGATGTGTGTTTGCATGCGCGTGGAATGATGGGATGTTTCTATGAATGTGTGCACTGCTGTGGATTGGGGTTTGCATGTGTGTGTTGGTTTTGAATGCGGTATTTCTTTTTTCCTTTTTTGGGTGGTGACCTAACACCCCCCGCCACACGCCCCTGCGGCGGCTTGCGGAGTATTATGTAGATGTACTCATAAACAGTGCCCGCGTCTTGACTCTCTTCCTTATCTTGAGAAATAAAATTGTGGGTCTTTTGAATCTGAGAGCAACACGTATATCATGGTGGGAATAAATAACGAATTTATGTTCGTGCCAATCATTGGCTGACTAAAAGGCCTGGTTCGTACTGCTTGGTACGCACAATTCTTAAACAAAGCATGCATAGTTCGGATGATTTGGCGCCGGGTCCAGGATACAGGAGTCAAAGTGATTTAATTAATTTGACGGTGCATTCCCAAGTGTTTCCGCTCCTTCTTTGCCCCGACACTCTGAACCTGACATCGTCGGCTCTGCGTCCTCGCCCACCCCCCCTTCGACGACCTTCCTTCACCCCTCCTCTTCCCCTTTTTCTTACTAAACTTCGCTTCGGTACGAAAACATAGTGTTTACTGCATTCATTTTCCGTTTGAAGCGGTTCACGCAACCCATATTTTAATCGCGATCTTCGGTAGAAATCAAAAAGCGTGTCATCCACGCTGTGAAATTCTTTTGACCCGATGTAAAATGGGGATTGGGCCGTAATTGGAGAATATTTTACTCCCAAGAGGAGAGGTTTCTACATTTCATAATTTGAATTGCAAGTGCACGGCTCTTTTATCAATGAAATCATGATACTTTTGGGTAGATAGTGAAAAGGGACGACGGCAACGGTTCCTACTTGCATGCACCTCGGCTAAATTTATTTTAGAATGGCAATTGGCGTGTTTTTTCCCCGTTGGTGAAGTAATGAATGCCGGCCGAGCCGTGCACTCGTGAGTTCTCGCGGTGTGCAATCCCGCGGTGACTGAACTGCGTATGCACGAGCACGCAGTATATCTGAAATCCCTCAAATTGCGATTTTCCACGGCCTATCTCGGCGACCTTTTTCGTTTAACCGTCACAGAGGAGGATCCTAAGCAAATTAACGAAGCAAAATGCACGTGCAACAGTTTCTATCGCGAGACATTGGCACCGTAAGCAAGCAAAGAAATACAAGCAAGAGGATTTTGTTTTTTTCGTTCGCTCTTCATTGTACGGATGTCAAAACGATAGTAATATTTGAATTTCACCTAGGGGACTTCATCATCGGTTGCTGCCTGTCCTTCGCATACCCCTCGCCCGAAATTTATTCGAAAGGTTGGATGATAAACTTTAACTCTTTTTGATGGAAATTAGCTTTTATCCATAGTTTCAACTGAAATCATCATTAATAAGTGGCAGATTCTAATGAGGAATAATTATTCGAATAATTCTTGCAGAGTACTAAAATAAGAAATGAGATAATTTTATCTTACGAGTCGCTTGAGCGCCAACCGTCGACATTTATAGGCCGCACTAAGCATTGCCCATTAAATACATTTACCGTAAAGCTTTTGTCGCAAGCAATCCAAAATGCACTTGAAATGTGTTTTTTTCCGTTTAACCAGTAGTTCGCGAACGAATCTTGACTTCCCGCCGCTTAATCCCGTGGCACACAGCCAGGTGCGTGGCGCGGTGGGACTAACTCGCTGCGATAGGACCCCACGCCCGGTGTCCCTCGAACTCCCTGGGGGAGTGGGATTCTTGAGCAGTGGAGAATGGCGGCCAAGGCGAGCAGAGGGGGAAGGGAGAGGTCATACGCGAGAGATTAATAACACGCTCGCACTCGTGGAGGTGGCGGATTAAAAAAAAAATGACCGTGATCGATTTATCAGAACAACCAGCGCCCAATCAGCGCTCCATTAATGTGCAGTGCGTCACCATCTCGTCACTCAGTTGGGGGAGATCACAAAATGTCGGACCTGAGGGATGGGGGTGGGACACCGCCCCGGGACACCCGGTCGTCGATATACCGATAGAATTTCGACGCAGCGGTTCGCCCCACCGCCGCGGCGCGCCGGCCGCCTCCGAATTATCGATGAAGCAGGCCGCCGCCATTCCGGCCCCCAAAGCCCATTGCATCGGGGGAATTCCGTCGCCGGCCCCTTCTCGCTCCCCTCTTGTTCTCCTCGGCCAGGGCTCCCTCGCTGGAACTGGAGGCCACCGCGGCGCGGATAACCCGAAAGCCGCTGGAACTGGAGGCAGCAGCGTGAGGAACATTGGGTGCATTCTCTGAGCAATCGCGCGGTCATTGACGAAGACTGCATTAAGAACTTGCCAATCAAAGTACTGGAGTTATGAAAGAATTAGCAACGTTGAAAAATGTCGATACGATGAGTGCCCGATGCTCGAAAAATACCGATGCGCGGCTACATCGAATGCATATCACTCGATTTTGAAAAATGACCGTCGCCTGCGCACAAAGGTATCTCCCTCCGATAATTCCTCCTCCTCTGGAAACCGCAAAGACCCAAGTCATAGGTTTTGTAATACCCATAAGAAACTTGCTCTAAAACGGGGTGTCCGGACTACGAGATCAGTCCCGTAAACACGTGAACTGAGGCCATTAAATTTAGAAAAATAAAGTTTTTGACTTTACGTCGATTTTGTTCCCGGCAAAGTACTCATTCCCATTCCTATTCGCAGGGAATGCACTCATTCCATCTTCTTTTCCACTGTTTACATAACACCCTTGGAAGTCCTCGGCAGTTAGGCTTTCTATTTTTCCCGTCGTTTCATGCTTCATTGTGTCCAAATCTTCCCAGTGATGTCCCTTCATCACATTTTTGCATTTTGGGAATAGGAAGAAGCCGCAACGGGCGAGATCTGGCGAATAAGGAATGGAATCAAGGATGGAATATTTTGCCATAAACTGGCGAACAATCAATGCTGAATGTGCAGGTGCATTGTCATAGTGAAGGATCCATCCATCATGTTCGGTTAAAATAGTGTACACTCTTGATTTTCCTAAATTCAGTTCATCAGGTATCATTCGGACAGTTTTTCGACGATCGGGAAAGACAAGGGACCACACACGAGTAATGCTGTCGTCAACACAGGTGTTTGAAGGTCGTCCACGCCTTGCTTCATCCGTGGCGTCTTGTCGGCCATCTTGAAAACCTTTAATCCACTTAACAACGGATATTTTTTCTTCAGAGCATTATCACCGTAAACAGCTGTCAACATTTCAGTAATTTCTTGATAACTTTTATCGCACTTCACCGATAACTTAATGCTGTTTCGTTGCTCCTGGATTTCGTCAATTTCCATTTTCGACAAACAGTGAAAACAAGGACAACTGAAATTAGCATTACTGGCACCATACGCACAGCTCGACGATCCGCCAAGCAAAAACGCCTCATTGGGTCTCAGGGAAGCAGCGCCTTTAGTGGGCGGGGCTATAGTCCGCGTCATGGCCGCCAGATAGCACCAGTTCGCGCATTCATTGGACATACCACGTAATCTGTGTACGTCTCGTAAAATTCTGAATGATTCAAACCGGTATTTCAAAGAAAACGAACCCCTCGTGAATCGTTTCAGAACAGTTTACCAATGAATCCTCGGTCAGTTAAAGAAACATTTGTGAACATCTGACTCTTATCAACAATGAATTTGTTGTTCATTTTAAATCCTGGAATTTATGTTTTTGCGAGTGGGAGTCGGTGAAATTGGAACGTGGACGGATGGGGAATGTAGGGTCCAGATCAAGCCTCCGCCAACACTCCAGGTCGTCTCCGCACCACATGGCTCCTCTCTTCGCAACGGCCGAGCCCTCTCATCCACCGCCCTCGAGAATCAAATGCAACAAATTTCCCTACCATGAAGTTCCACGAAATGGATTGCCCGTAATTCAGAAAGGCCATACTTTTGCCCCAACCCGCGCAACACAATTACATGTAATTTCGGTCTCCCTAAACTTCTATTGTGCTAATTTACAACAATCAAACAATCCCTATTTCTTTGCACTCCCATATTAACTACACATCAGAACTGAGCTCAGAACTGGCTCAGTTCTGTTCCTAACTCCTCTTGAGAAAGGTGGTTGCACCACCGAAAATTCGAGAACCAGTGAGTCCCTCTTTTATGTGTTTCAGTTTCTGTGTTTGTGTCGACTAGTTTGTCCATTTACATTATTGTGCACGTTCGTGGGATTTTCATGAAAGTGACTATATATATATATATATATATTATATACATTATTATTATTAGGTAATCTACCGTTTAAGGTAGGTTTTTGGATGGACACAGCTATCAAATAAATATTTTTGTGACTCCCCACCTATCAAACTAATCTATATCAGGTCCCTCTTCATCTCGGTGTACTTCTTTCCTCCCTTCATCCCGTCCAACATCCCTATACTGTTCCTGCCCTTACCTCGCTTGTCCAACATTCTCCCCTCTATTACCTTCTTCAACATTCCACTACCGCTCAATACGCCTTTCATCCATTTTTCCTGCCTCCATACGATTTCTCTCAACAAACCCCTCTCCCCACCCAGCATCTCTAGTACTTCCTCATTTGTTTTCCTTTCGGTCCATTTCACCTTCGCCATTCTTCTCCACACCCACATTTCAAAAGCCTCCAAACTACGTCTATCCTCCTGCTTCAGTGACCACGTTTCCGCGCCGTACATAGCTACGCTCCATATCAGAGTTTTTACGAGTCTTGTCTTCACATCCCTACTCAACGTCCCCGTCATCAACTCCCTCCTCCTTGAGAAAGCCTCATTGCCTAGCGCAATTCTTCTCCTTACGTCCCTACCACTTTGACCGTATTGGTCCAAAACACTTCCGAGATATGTAAACTGCTCTACCTGCTCTATTATTTCCCCGCCTATTTTAATATTTAGCTTAGCCTTTTTCTTTCTGGTAAATCGCATAACCTTTGTTTTATTAATATTAATTCTCATCCCATATTTATCGCACTGAACCTCCAATTCACTCCGAAATGCTCGCAAACCCTTGGCTGACTGAGCAATTAATGCTTGGTCATCAGCAAACCTAACCGATTTTACGAATTTCCCTCCGACTTTCATTCCTACCTCCAGCTCTTCCCATGCCTCTTTAATCATTTCCTCCACATATGCGTTCAACAGCATCGGTGACAATGGGCAACCCTGCCTTACACTTCCTAACACTGCCCATCCGGACTCTCCGTTCCCCACTCGCACCTGAGCAATCTGAGACATGTACAGGTTGCGGATCAGTCTCCTGTCCCTCCAATGCATTCCTATTTTCTGTAATACACGCATTAATTTTTCCCAATTCACTCTACCAAACGCTTTTTCGAAATCTACAACACAGGCAAAAACGTCCTGGTTGTATTCTATATTCCTCTCAATTAGTGATCTCATTACTGCAATGGCATCACGCGTACCTCTCCCCTTCCTAAACCCAAACTGATCATCCCCAAAGTAATAATTTGCCATACTCTGTATCCTTATGTTGATGATGCTGAGAATAACTTTAGCTGCGTGGCATATCAAACTTATTGTTCTGTAATCCTCACATGATGTAGCCTTTACCTTTTTTGGAATAGGAACTAACACCGATCTCACAAAATCTTCCGGTCAGATTCCTTCTTCATAGATACTACGAATCAGTCCATATAGGACCTTCTTCCCGCATTTTCCTAAACATTTCAACAGTTCTACAGGTATGTTGTCCACCCCCACGGCCTTATTTGCTTTCATCTCCTTTGATGCCCTTTCTATTTCAACGTCGAGTATGCCTGGACCTAAGCTATCTTCTTCTACGTCATGTTCCTTTTCTATGTCTAACCTTGTCGGTCTAAGTTCTTTACCATACAGTGTTTCTATATATTCCTTCCATCTCTCTTGGATTTTTCCTGGTTCAACTATTATCTTACCCCACTTATCTTTAACTGTTAGCACAGATCTTGCCTTCTTACTTCCCGATAATAACTTAACCTTGCTGTATAGAGCACCAATTTCACCCTTCTTCTGTAAACTTTCCATATCCTCGAATTGCGTTTTCCACCATTCTTCTTTTGCTTTATTTGTGGCCCTTCTCAATTTATTGTTTAACTCTTTGTACTTCATTTTGCCTAACTCTGTGTTTACATTTTTCCATCTTCTTCTCTCATCCATCTTTGCAATCATCTCATCCGTGACCCATGGTTTCCTTATTCTTTTCCCCTAAACGGTTCCTAGAGTGTCTTTTGCTGCTTCCGATATCCCTTGCTTGATACATTCCATTTTTTTTCGATTGTACTCAGTTCTTTACCATCATCCATTATTTTCTCTACAGCCTGCTGATACTCCTTCCTCATTAATCCATTTAATGCTTCTACGTTCCATTTCCTAACCCGCCGCCCTTGCCTTATCTTCTTGAAACGGACGTTACATTTCATAACAACTAAATTGTGGTCTGAGTCCGCATCCGCTCCTGGAAAACTGTGCGAATTTATCACACTGTTCCTAAACCTGTGCCTAACCATAATATAATCTAACTGATACCTTTCTGAGTCACCTGGCATTTTCCATGTATATCTAAGACTCTTGTGATGTCTAAACCATGTGTTGGTGATGACTAACCCCTGTCTCCTGCAGAATTCAATCGCTTTCTCCCCACGTTCATTCCTCGTGCCTAACCCATAGTCCCCCACCTCACCACCCTCTCTTCCTTCGCCTACCGTCGAATTCCAATCCCCCATCACTATCAAATGTTTCCCTGCAGGAACACGCGCGATTATATCCTCTAACTCATCGTACATCCTATCGACTTCTTCCTCCTTGTGATTGCTCGGTGGCATGTATACCTGGACAATGACCAAGTTCGTTGGCTCTGCTTTAATCTCTACGAGTAAAATTCTATCTGTCTCTTGCTCTATGTAGACTACGCTTCTTCCTACCCCTTAATTAATATTATGGTAACCCCTCGTTGGCTCTCGTCCCCGATATTATATATATATATATATATATATATATATATATATATATATATATATATATATATATATATATATATATATATATATAAACCATAAACACAGTAATCAACCCGAAGGTCGGTTTAGTAGGTGATGGTAGAGCTCACCCATGTACCAAGCCCGACGGCGTGTGAATATTCACACATCAGGGTAGGGGGGCCAGTTCCTTTCCTTGTGCCGGTTATGATTTCCCAGGAAGATCTGGTACCCGAAAAATCAACTAGCTTGGGTGGAGCTGCAGGTGCCCAAAGTGCCTTGCCCGGGAATCGAACCCGGGACCCAATGGTCAGCAGTCAAACGCTCTACCGGCTAGACCACCGCGACCCACATATATATATATATATATATATATATATACATTTATTTATATATTTATAAATAAAAAAATATAGGCAGTGACGTAAACCTTTACTCCTCTTCGCACACTTCTTTGTGCATGGATACCTTCGCTGCCGGGGGAGGGGGAATCCCGGTCCCCCTTTCTCCACGTCCTAGGAGTCATATTCTCGTTGTCTGCTATATATGATGGAACGCAAGTAAGGGGGGGGGATAGTGGAAAAAGGGGGGAAAAAGAGAAGGAAGGGAGAAGGAAAGTGGGCAACGTGGGTGTCAATGGGGGTGGAGAAAGGTTTCTGGTGAGGAGAAAGGGTGAAAAATTAACCCCGTCCGGGAGACCTCACAGCTGGCTGGAAGGGTTGTCTCATTGAGGGTGGACACGCAGTGTAGCAAACTCCTAGGACCGTGGAGAAAGGGGGGTACCCGGGTTCCCCCTCCCCTGGCCGCGAAGATATCGATGCACAAAGAAGTGTGCGAAGAGGAGTAAAGGTTGAGGTCACTGTCTATATGGTTCCAATGGGGGGGGGCGCAGGGAGGCGTGAAGGAGAGCCCTAGCGAGGGATTCAGGTTTGGGGTGGGAGGAAGGAAGGGGGAGAAAGGATTGGGGACACAAAACTTCACGCCTTCTTCGGGGTAACATGGTCAGAAGGTGCACCGGGGGAGGATGGGGGGGGAAATTCCGAGATTTAAGGAGAGGAGATGGAGAGGATGGGGGAGGGTGAAGATGAGAATTGGACTTCGTTGATGAGGTCCAAGTCCTTCCGATGTAGAATTTCCAGCTGTTCCATGGCGTCTAATTTCTTTCCTTTGGTCAGGTTGTGAAGCACTTTAAAATTGAAATTACAAAAATGTTTGAAATCGAGAAGGTGTTTGGCAAAAACAGAATTGGTGAGACCTGTGATGAAACCTTTCCTATGTTCGCTGATGCGAGTCGAAAAACTCCTGCCTGTCTGGACAATGTACGTAGCACCACACTCACACTGAATTTCGTATACACCACTTTGGTTATTGCAATGTATGGGGTCTTTATTGGAGCATAAGGCTTTGAACAGATTATTGGGGGTATAAAATGCAATGCGGAATAGATCTTTGGGAAACTTGTTTGCAATTTTATAGGACACGGAGTTATGGAATGGGAGTTTGCACCACTTACTCTCTGAAGTAGTGGTGACTGAGAGGGAAACGTTTAACTTCAGGGCCTGTTTTTTAAGTTTTTTCATTAATAAATTATCTATTAGGTTGACCTGGTAACCGTTTTTAAAAGCTATGTGTTTAATGGTTTTTACCTCTCGTTCGAAGTTGGATTTGGACAAGGGGATACTGATTAGTCTATGGATCATGCAATTGAAGCTGGCTAGTTTGTGGGTGATGGGTAGGTAGGAGTCCGATGGTATCACTTGATCAGTGTAAGTTGGTTTTCTGTATATTGCAAAAGTATGTTTGTTGTCTATAATTTCGATAGTTAAATCCAAGAAATTGATTTTATTGCCCACTCCCGATTCCATGGTGAAAATTATAGATGGATGAAGGGAGTTGATGAATTTAAAGAAAATGTCTAGCTGTCTATCACTGCCTGTCCAACAGCATAAGATGTCATCCACATATCTGTACCAGTATAAAATGTTGTTGGTGAATTTGGAGTCACTTAGGATCTTGTCCTCCAAATTGTCCATGAAAATTTCGGCGAGGAGTGGAGAAAGAGGTGACCCCATCGCTAGCCCGTCCTTTTGTCTATAGCAGTTGCCGCAAAATAAAAAATAATTTTGTTCTACGCAAATTTTTAGGAGTGAACATAATTCTTGAACGAGGGGTTGGTCCACATTGGCGTTCATTAGTATACTGCGAGCGTAATTTAAGGTATCATTCGTGGGAATGGAAGTGAAGAGATTGGTTACATCAAACGATACCAACTTAGCGTTGGGTGGTACAGTGAAGGGCAGAAGACGTTCAGTTAAGGAAATGGAGTTTTCTATAGAGAATCTGGGTTCTGCCCCCCCCCCCCCCATTGGAACCATATAGACAGTGACCTCAACCTTTACTCCTCTTCGCACACTTCTTTGTGCATCGATATCTTCGCGGCCGGGGGAGGGGGAACCCCGGTCCCCCCCTTTCTCCACGGTCCTAAGAGTTTGGCGCTGCACTGAGTGTCCACCCTCAATGAGACAACCCTTCCAGCCAGCTGTGAGGTCTCCCGGACGGGGTTAATTTTTCACCCTGTCTCCTCACCAGAAACCTTTCTCCACCCCCATTGACACCCACGTTGCCCACTTTCCTTCTCCCTTTCCTCCCTTTATCCTCCCTTTTTCCACTACCCCCCCCTTACTTGCGTTCCAGCATATATAGCAGACAACGAGAATATGACTGTTACCAGATGATGATGTAGTTGCATCGAAACCGGTTGTATTAATAAATTTTTTATTTTTTGTGGAAAATTGCCAATTTTATTTAATCATGTTATTCCACCATATCACGCCTGAAACGTCTCTTTTTATACGTAAAAGGACACTCACACTGTAGATGATTTGAGCTTTCGGCCTATTCCGAGGCCTTCTTCAGGTCAGACTCCAAGAGTCTGTTGTTGTCTCCAAGAGGGGTTTGTTGAGAGAAATCCTTTGGAGGCAGGAAAGATGGATGAAAGGCATATTGAGCGGTAGTGGTATGTTGAAGAAGGTAATAGAGGGGAGGATTTTGGGCAAGCGAGGAAAGGGCAGGAACAGGATAGGGATGTTGGACGGGATGAAGGGAGGAAAGAAGTACACAGAGATGAAGAGGGAGCTGATGTAGATGAGGTTGCTGGATTGGGTTTTGTTTGGAGTTACAAAATATTTATTTGATAGTTGTGTCCATCCAAAAACCTAACTTAACCGATAGATTACCTATTAAATATATACATTTATTATATATATATATATATTATTTATTTATATGTATATAAATATGAAAATGAGCTGAGGGGTGTGTGGGAGGGGGGGATGGACTGTTCATGGGGGAGGGAAGGATGTGAGGGAGGAGGGGTAGGGGCGTGTTAGTTGCCTGAAAGGTGGAGGGAGGTGAGTCATAGGTCTGGATTGCATTCCGTAGAGCCAGTGTCTACAGAGGTGACTGCCTGCGGTGGTAAAGGGTGCGGACACCCTCCCTTTATTTGCATGCCCATTTTTTTTCCGTACGCGGCTGGCGCGCAGAGGTTTACAATGTTTGACGTGCTGTCGCTTTTATATCTTGAAGAGCACTGAGACCGGTTTTGTGGCAAATTTTAGTGCCGCCCCCCCCCACCTACTCCAAGTGATTTGATCCCACTTCCATCAACAGGAACGGCGCGGGAAATTCAACTTCATTACTTTCGGAACGCATCCTGTAGATGGGAGGATGTTGGGCAAACGAGGAAGGGGCACGAAGAGGATAGGGATGTTGGACGGGACGAAGGTAGTACGCAGAGAAGAAGAGGGACCTGATGTATAGAGTAGGTTGCTGGGATTGAGTTTTGTTAGGAGTAACAAAATATTTATTAAATAGTTTTGCCCATCCAAAAACCTACCTTAACCAGTAGATTATCTCAAAGAAAAAGTTAAAATGGGTATTGCATGAACATATTCGTCTGTGCGGGCGTGCATGAACATTTTTCTGTTTTTTTTTATGTGGTTACTTTCTAGTTTACGGGTGGTGTCCTAATACGCCCCGCCAAACACCCTTGCGGTGGTTTGCGGAGTATTGCGTAGATGTAGATAATTCCTATCTCACTGTGGAGAGTGAATTCAAATTGAGATGGCAATCAAGTTCTCAGCATGAAATGTATCACGAAAATTGAAGATTATAAAAGACAAAGTAGGTGAAGTCAGATATACAAGCAATGTTTAGAGCAAGAAGGAGGGATTGGCTGTCATTAGGTGATAAGGTTCTAATTAAGGAGAAGAGTGTAAGATGAATAGCTAACAAAGGGACAGTGAAAGCTGACGAGATGAAACCTGAAAGATAAATATAGAAATGATTCAGTTCTCATGAAGAAGCGAAAGAGACGCGGGAGAGAAGGGGATGGAGGACGTTTTATTCGGAAGGGGTCAGTGCAAAGAGTCTAAGAATGAACTTGGTCGGCGGTCAACTGAGGCGGCAAAAGAAATCTGGAGGGCATAACTATGCACCAGGACTAGGAAGAGGGATTCATGGAGATAATTGGGCAACCGCTGGAGGAGGGTGCAAGAATATTCAGGAAACTCCGCGAGCATTATTAGAGATACTTAAATACAAATTCTACAGGAAACAGGAAAGATTAGGGGAGGGCGGAAAGAATTCTCACATTCTACAAAATGAAAAGTAGAAGGAAGGTTTTTCATAGAATTCTCTTGCAATGTTTTAGAGGGCTGTTAGATCATTGTTAAGTTCCATCAGGCAAAATAATCGGCAGTATGTTATTGTATTTTTATTATAAGATATAAGAGCAGAATTTTAGGGAGGTTGAATCGAAATGTCTAGTATAGATTTGCCATTCTTATAAACACTCCATCAAATAGAGATAATAAAAAAAGGTCTTCCCATGATGGGTTTTGTATAAATTGACGTCAAGAATCCAATATGTAATACATGACAGTCTTTAGTTGGTGAGAAAATGCCAGCAGGAGAATTGTGGATTAATACGTGCCGTCCTCACGAAAAACTAACATCACGTGCACAATTGTAGAAAAATAATTGTATTAGCGTTACCACAAGAGCACCCACCCGCAGTTGCAAGAATGATATTCAATATTTTGTGGAAGATACAGGGAATTGGCACCCTTAAAATGGTCAAGTAGCCAGTTTATGAGCAATCTTGAAACATTAATTAGGACTTAAGAATGCTTAAAAATGCTTCACGACGCGGCGGGAGAGAGGGACGACGCCGGTATTAAAAGGCTGCTTACGAGGATGCAAAAAGTGATTGATCGGAAAGCCGACTATGGAGAAAAATAGCTAAATGCTCAACCTTTCTAATGATGTACGCAAAGTTCAGAATATACTTGATTGTCCATGAAAAAAAATAGGAGACCTTACTTTTCAATACGCCCTTGTATTAGAACAGCTAGGCTGGGAATCATTCACAGAGCGAAGGTTAAATTATACCTGTTAAATTACCTCTGTTGCATAAATTGGAAGGACGTCTCTTTAGCCGTGATGTTGAAAATGAATTATTAATCCATTGTACTACGGTAGGAGAGATCATCCTAATAAAATTAAAGAGAAGATGTGTAAAACAGATAAATTTTCTAGATAGATGTCCTTTTTCCTACGGGCGATTAATGGTAGCGGAATATAAACGTCCGAATGCGGTTGGGTGAAAATTATTCTACGTTTTTAAATATTGGTGTTACGTTAGTCGTTTTCCAATCTCTGAGAACCATTCCATTTGCCAGCAACTTCTTAAATGGGATTTCAAGATACGACGCAATTTCCGAAGCTAGATCCTTAAATATACAAGCGAATATTTGATCGGGCCCAGAGGATTTAATAGGCTTCACAATTTTAATTAAATGCTCTATTCCATTACGAGAGCTTTCAACTCTGGGCATCGGCTGCACGGTACTATTTGGTAGGCTATCGGAGGCATTCGGTGAGATATTGGTGAAGACTCTTTGAAAGAAGGAATTTGATAAGTTAGTTTTCCAGGACTGCTGGTAACTCTTTCGCCGTTATCATTCTTGAGTGAATTAACAGGTGGACTATTTCCCTAAACCTCCTTGACGTACGACCAAAATGCATTCGGATTCTCCTTCCAATTTTCCGCTAGTCCTTTCCTTTTGAATTCACTTGAAGCTTTGCGTAACTCCTTCTTGCCATTCGTCCTAAATATATTGTATTCATAAGTGATTTCATTCTTTTTGTCGCTAGAGATATCGTCCATAATATTTTTCATCTTGGCGTGACATAGCCTTTGACGTCCTAATAAGTTTTCAACATCCGCGTTGTACATGTTAGGTTCCGCGTTACCTTTTAAAATTTACTGGGAATGAACTTGTTGACTGATGAGCGCGTGATCTCAAGTAAGCGATTTGGATGTAAACTTTATTGCTGAAAAAAAAGAGTTTCCGGTGAAAATAAAAACAGACAGATCAATGAGAAATTCGGTGCTGGGGTTGTGAGGGCTTGGGAGTTTGGAGAGGAAGTGGCTTAGGGAAGCAAGGCCTTCTTCGTGAGAAATGGAGGAGTGTAGGGATGTGACATCGATTGTGGCCGTAGTGATTTCCGTGTCAGGAGGGAGGGAAGTTGAGGGGAGCAATCTGAGGAAGTGGCAGGTATCTTTGACATCGGAGGGTAACGAGTTAACTAAAGGCTGGAGGTAGTAGTCCACGAAGGCGGAAATTTTTTCGGTCGGGGAGTTGCGGGAGGAGACCATAGGGCGGCCTGGGTTGTTAGGTTTGTGGATCTTGGGAAGGATATAGGAATGGTGGGTGTGTGGTTAGGAAGGTGAAATGAGGGCGATTTCACTGGGGGATAGATTTTCATTAGGGCCATTATCACGGAGGAAAGCGATTATTTCCTCTTGGAAAGCGGGGTTAGGGTCAGCCGGAATGTTTGTAGGAAGAAGTGTCTGAGAGTAATCTGTCAGCTTCTTGTAGGTAGTCTGCTGTGTTTAGGACTACCACTGCCGTACGTATGTACATATATATTTCTATTATAATATATATGTATATTATAATAATTTTTCTATACACATTATATATATATATTATATATTTTTATACATATATTATTTATATATATTCATTCACATGGAAATAGAGATAAGGAAAAGGGAAAGGAACACACAAAAAGGACGAACACATGAGAGGTGGGGAAGACGGAATCAAGCAGACCACTGAAGTAAAAATATTTTCCTCGACCGGGACTTGAACATCGGATCTCTCCACTTGCTGGGCGGATGATTTAACCACCTGAGCTATCGAGAAAGCCTAATTTAAATGAGATCTGCAATCTTATAAAGCGCCCAAGTGCTCCGATTTCATTTGGCCAAGAGATGGAGTTAGGGAGCGGTTATATATATATATATATATATATATATATATATATATATCTACACATACATATATAAATTAAGGATACACCTACGCATACACACGTACTCCAAGTAAATGAGAGTGAAGAAAGAAGTTTGAAATAAGGAAAGTCTAAGCAAAGAATGAGGTTTGTGGGAAAAGCTAGGGAGAGCGTAAAAAAATGACCGATTAGATCCCCGAATAGTATTTATACTAAACATATTTCCCTGCTTAGTGTTCGCATGATTTTTTAAAACATTTAGACTGAGAAATGTGAAGCTGCGCTAAATGTAACGTGAATCGCATTTCAACCGTCCTTCTGGGGCGTTTCTTCTGTGTCGGTTGTCATATTCCAATTATGATGCTTTGAAAGTCAGGAAAAATAATAAAAGGTTGAATTATTTTAAATAAATATTAAAGTAATTTGCTAATAGGCATGCAGTATTAATTGAATGCTCATCCTGACTCACCATTTCTTGAGTGCTCTTGGGGTCGCGTGCCGATTGTGACCAAGTCTTCGTGGGGTCCGCGATTCGATCTGCCCTTCAGCCTACTTTTAACCCTCGCAGCCAGCACAAGGAGGATATGTATGTCTTATTTTGCCTACTCGCCAATCTCTCATACCTATCTTGCGAATGATTACGGCATCCCTTCCCTCTCGAGATCCAAAACTGCGCGCTTCTCCAAGGCACATCTCCCACCCGCGTAGACGACGGACAATTTGGCAGAGAGCGAAATAAAGCAGGTTGGATTTTGACTGAACCCGTCAAATATGTCATCAATCTTTCAATGGCTAGCGATGGCAAATATTCAGTCGGTTATATCAGTACCCTGCAAGCAACCGCTAGGCTGTGTGGCAAGGGGCTGAATACACATCAGACTAATTTTTACCCGAACATGACCCTAGAGTGGTCGGACAATGTTATTCTGATCCCTTATCATTCGTGGAAAAAACCATAAAAACCATAAACACAGTAATCAACCCGAAGGTTGGTTTAGTAGGTGATGGTAGAGCTCACCCATGCACATAATGCACTCACCTAAGCCCGACGGCGTGTGAATATTCACACATCAGGGTAAGGGGGCCAGTTCCTTTCCCTGTGCTGTATGGTTTCCCAGGAAGATCTCGTACCCGAAATATCAACTAGCTTGGGTGGAGCTGCAGGTGCCCAGAGTACCTTGCCCGGGAATCGAACCCAGGACCCGCCAGTAGTCAGTCAAAGGTCAGTAGTCCAAATGCTCTACCCACTAGACCACCGCGACCCGCTTCATGGAAAAAATGACATCTTAAATCTATCTGTTCTACATTTAATCTCTATGCTTTTATTGACGTGATATCTCCTACCGTAGTACGACGGGGCTAATAATACATTTTCAACATAATTGCTAAAGCGACGTCATTTCAATTAATGCAAGAGCTTCAATATGTAATTTAACCTTCCCTCCATTGAGTGATTCCTAGCCTAGCTGCTCTAATACGAGGGTCATCCGGAAAGTAGTACCCGTTCGTGCCGCATGAAGTGCTGACGACGCGAATAGCCGCTGGACGAGGTCAGATAGCTTCAGTGGCTAGTCTGCCTTCTCTGAGCCAAGTTGCGTGACGCTAGCATTGCCTGTGTTGTTTCTGTGATTGTTTACAATGTTTAAAAAAATTGAGAACGCCGCCAGTTGTGAAGTGAGGGCAGTGATTAAATTCCTCAATGCAAGAAACGTTCGCCCATGTGATATTCATCGCCAATTAAAGGAGGTGTATGGAGACAATGTAATGGACGAGTCGTCTGTTCGGCGGTGGTGTCGCAACTTCAACATGGGGAGGGGGAACACACACGACGATGAGCGTTCGGGGAGACCGTCTGTCATTACAGACCAACTGGTGAGCTCAGTTGACGAATTCGTGAGGAACGATCGGCGCGTCACAATTGATGACATCTGTGAGCATTTTCCCAATGTTTCTCGAACAATTGTTCATGAAATTGTTAAACACCATCTGCATTATGCAAAAATTTGTGCAAGATGGGTCCCTCGCATGCTTACAGATGAGCACAAAACCAAGCGTATGGCTGCAGCACTGACGTTTTTGGGACGTTATTCTGATGAAGGAGACTCTTTCTTGACTCGCATAATTACTGGTGACGAAACATGGGTTTGTTATGCATCACCTGAGAGTAAACGACAATCAATGGAGTGGCATCATGCTCATTCACCAAACAAACCAAAAAAATTCAAGACAGTTCTGTCCACCAGGAAACTCATGGCAACCATTTTCTGGGATCGACGAGGTGTATTGCTTATTGATTTTATGGCCCGTGGAGACACTATTAATGCCAATGCGTATTGTGAAACATTAAAGAAATTACGGCGGGCAATACAAAATCGGCGGCGAGGTCTATTGTCTACTGGTGTCATTCTCGTTCATGACAATGCCAGGCCTCATGCAGCTGGGATAACACAAAAACTTTTGCAGCAATTCAAATGGGAAACTTTCGACCATCCACCGTATAGCCCGGACTTGGCCCCTTCAGATTTTCATCTCTTTACAAAGCTTAAAGACTTTTTGGCAGGAAAAAGATTTGACAGCGATGAAGAACTTAAAGAAGGAGTGACCCTGTATCTCAATGAGCTGGCGGCGAAGGACTATGCAGCAGGAATACAGAAACTTGTCACACGTTATGACAAATGCCTTAATTTGCTTGGAGATTATGTTGAGAAGTAGTTTAAAGTATCCTCTTTCAAATAAAATTTTTTATGTTTGTTAATATTTACTTTTGTGTCTTTATTTCACGAACGGGTACTACTTTCCGGATGACCCTCGTATTTTGGATACGCTACTAAGTTTATCATAACAGAGTTATAAAATCTAGCTCCTCTACGCTGCACGCGATCCAATTCGGCAATCAATCCAACTTCGTGAGGATCCCATGATGAACTTGCAGTATATTCTACATATAAATGAGGCCTAACCAGCGACAGATAACATTTCTCTTTTACCTTTTCATCATATTTACTCTGTTAAAAAGTTCTGATTTTTTGTTAGCTTGTCCACATATCCCCCGTATATGTTTTACCCAGGAGAAATCGTGAGTGAGGGTAACGCCTTGGTATTTAATTGGGCCTTGTGCGAAGAGTCCCTCAATATGACCCTCGTGGGCCGGGAACTTTGCCGAAGGCTGTTAGGCTACTCACGTAAAAATCTTATATTTGGGTAACTTCACGATAACGCCCGAAAAAGTACTGAACCAGAAATACATCGGACAAGGCACGGCGAGGGGCAAAAGTTCAAATAAAGCTAACGGGTTACAAGGTCACATGGGACATACAGGGACTGGGACTAAACGGAAGAACTAAATTACCGCCTAAAACCATAAAAAATAAACAACAATAGCAGCAAAACTAAAAATAATTAGGAAGGAACCAAGCAAATTTCAAATTTTGTTTTCCTACATAGAAAAGTAGAACAAAGAAAACGAACATGTTTCGCTTTAGCCATTGTCATGGATCGTTTATGGAGAAATATTAAAATTATTGGGATTATAACTCTATCAATGAAAGAATATTGACAGAAGTGTAGAATAAGTATCATGCCAATGATAAAAACGGTGTAGTGGAACCCACAAAGGAATTTTGTGAGAAACTGTAAAAATGTATCTGTAACAAAAACAAGAAATAGGGAAGGCGTCAATCCATTGTGCCTCAATGTGTGTCCATTCCATCTATTTATTCTTTGCCGTAGAGTTCTCCACATGGTCCATCCTCTTCTGCTATTCTATATATCTTCATCGTTCTTCACTTCGTCTGTCCATTTAATATCTTCATCATTCTCCTCCAGCACCATGTTTCAAATCTCCTATTGCTCTTCAAATGCTTCTATTCTTCGTTGTTCCACTTTTCTAATGTTCCAAGTCCCCAATCCGTAGAGTGCCATGCTCCATGCGAACGTTTTGACGAACTGCTTCCTTGTTTGCAATCTTATGTTCTTTAAACGTAGTAATTGCCTCCTCTTCAATGAACGTCTTCTTTGCTTGGACTATTTTTCGCTTGATGTCGGTCGAACTTCTTCCATCCCATGTTACTATGCTGCTGCCCAGGTAGGTGAAGGATCCCACTTGCTCTAGTTGCACCCCTCGAATTTTGATATCCGCATTCAGCTTCTCTCTTCCGCACACAAGGATTTCAGCTTTCTTCTTGCTGATATTCATATTATATTCCTCCAGCACTTGATCCTTAGCACGTAGAGTTGCTTTGCAGGTCCTCTCGCGTTTCCGCCACTGCTGCAATGTCATCTGCATACCGGATCATGTTGATTTCTCCTCCATTTACCTTGAGTCCTTCGATACCCAATTCTTGTGTTTCTTGTATTGCCTCTTCCAGATACATGTTGAATATTGCTGGCGAGAGTTTGCATCCTTGTCTTACTCCCTTGTTTATTTTGGATCATATTTCTCCTCCATTTTTCATTTGTATCGTTGTGACCTGATTCTTGTAGAGGTTATGGATAATTCCTTTGTCGTCGTAGTCCAATCCAAGCGCTTCTAGTATCTTGAACATCTTGTTCCATTCGATAACGCCAAAACTCTCAACCCGAGAATTGCCTCTCTTACATAGAATAACAAATGTCTCGTTCAAAATAATAGATTTAATAAATGCCATACGTTGGCTGCAAGAGGATTCCGATCATTATAGAATGCAAAACTGTGAATACGAGAATGTCGCCTCGAGTAATCGATACAGCTGCAGAGGGTACAGTGTTAGCGCACTGGAAAAATCAAAGCTTCAGCGATTGGCTGGTGAGGAAGATACATAATATAGAGGGAAAAATGAAGAGGAAAAGAAGAGGCACATTCAAATTCGAACACTAGCTTCAAGTGGAAAGTGCTTCAAATTTTGGAAAAAGTCTTATAAACCATCAACGCAGTCAAACGCCTGAATGGGAAGACGAAGAAAATGTAGAATATTGAAAAGCCTGCGAACCAAATTATTTGTAGAGAGCGGGAGACGAAAGAAAGGAGGAGAGGGAATATGGGCGGATTAGGTCAAAGAAGCCTTCGCTCAGAAACACGGAATATGGCTTTAAAAATGTGGACAAAAGGAAACCAGAAAGGACGGCAACAATTTGTACATTTATTGAATAGCATAAGAATAGTTTGTCGAGAAGATCGTGAGGTAAGTGGTGGGGTAAGATGGCAATGGTTTGAAATGAACCACGGCGACAAATTATGAAAGCGTAATGACGACATTCGACGATAATATTCGACGCTTCTATCGACGTGTGAGTGATGCATGCTGGGATATTATGATATAATATGCAAATGGCGACCCTCCCCTTTGTCCTCGCCGCCACGAATTTTTAAGAGACCACGACAGCGATGTTAAAAATTGCGATTGAAATCCGTTCATAAGTGAAAAGAGATCTGGATAAGGTTTCACGCCGCATCTCATCGAATGTTTAACCAATTCCAAAACTCTCAGCCTCGTCATCAAATGGATACCGAATACACCCGAGAGATGTTCGGGTACTACTCGGATGGGACGCGTAGTTTAAAGGAATATTTATTCACGCAATTACTTCATTCGAATTGCACACTATATAAATACTATTCCACTCGCATAAAGAGGAAAAATACACGGAGCCAATGTTTCAAACGAGGCAATTGCGCAAGAAAGTATTGCAGGAGGCCAAATGATCGGCGTATCCATCCAATGGACGCTGGAAGCGGCGGTTCCAGAAGCGCAATTCCGAATCGAGGGAATGAATGCTATAACACAGAAATCGTCGAAGGCTGCACTGGAACTATTCCAGACCCGGTTTCTGCCCTCCCACTCCCCCCCCCGCCGCATAACCCTCTTGCATAATCCTCGCATGAATAAATGTATCGGGTGGGGGAGGCAGGCGTCTGGGGGGGGGAATTTGCTCCTTCGACCCCCCCCCCGCGGCCACCTCAACAATCGCCCCCGCTGGAGCGGGCGAGAGAGCAGCGGTGACACGGGGGCGGAATGAGCGGAGCCGGGGTGGGGTGGGGGGGGTTTGCGGGGAAGAGGGGATGGGGGCGGTGAAAAGTGTACAAATAGCATCATCGTCGGGACGATCCCCGCCCCCCTCCCCACGAGGGAGCGGTGGGGGTTGATTGCGTCGGGAAACTGGTTCCCGCTCACGGGGTGGGGGCAGCGGAGGTTTAAGGGGGAGGGGGGTCCCCGTCGGATATTCTCACCCCTCTCACGCGGGAGGGGAGGGGCGCGAATCGGGGCCAAGGAGGCGAGAGAGGGGTGAGGGGAATGCGGGGGTGCTGCCCTCTCCTAAGACGCCGACTGACCGCGTGCGCCTGCCCCGGGCAGAGGGCGCCGCTTTCAAAAATGGAGGGAAAATATTCCCGTTGTTTCCAGAGAAGTTTCGACCCCCAAACGAAGGGCTTTCAAACAAGTGATTTGTTTTGATGCAAGTAAAATGCGTAGGGGACGTGGCGGTCCAGTGGTAGAGCGTTGGGTTGCAGACCGGAGGGTGCGGGTTCGATTCCCGGCCACACCTCTCTTAAGTATTATCATTCTCCCGAGCTGAGTGATTTCTCGGGTGCCAGACAATCCCGAGAGACCATTGTTAGATTGCGAATGGACCCCCTTATCACCCTGCTGATGCGTGAATGCCAGTTTAGTACTGGGCGAGCTATCAAATTGACTTCGGGTTGTTAACAGTGCTTATGGTTTAAGTAACTGATGAACAGACTTTCTGAATACATTTCTACGTATCGTGCCATTCAATCCGAATATTGAAAGTGTCGACTGCTCGTATTGCGAGTAAAAGGTGCAAAGGTGACCTCAGTCGTGGAGGCAACTGAAATCTAAGTTGCTACTTTGGAGTGAAAATTTTCCAATTGGAGCCTCGGTCGGACCCTACCGATTAATG
The DNA here is from genome assembly GCA_037158775.1 of Hetaerina titia. Taxonomy (NCBI): domain Eukaryota; kingdom Metazoa; phylum Arthropoda; class Insecta; order Odonata; family Calopterygidae; genus Hetaerina; species Hetaerina titia. The sequence continues at coordinate 116,884,960 of CM073773.1, read as the reverse complement.
TGGAGGTTGCGTCAGCAGAAGTTATTCACCAAATGTAAACAATAATAATAATTAATAATTATAAGATCTATATTTGTTGCAAGGAGCAAAAATAGAAGTGAACAGCACACAAAAGATAAGAAATATGAACGAATGATATTTGCAATGCTCTAATGGCACACTGAAACAAAAGGAATCATTACTCGCTATGAGCTAACTTCTAAGTATTTGGGGAATATTTTCGATAACACAGGCCAACAGTGGTTTTGGTGCCGGAGCTTTTAATGCTGATTTAAAGAACGATTGGGGTGCTGAATCCAATTATGACACTAGTTTTTTCCTATTAGCTATAGTTTTCAAGATATAGATATGTTGTTACTTACGTAAAAAAATCTTCTACATGATGATATGGGAATATTATATTAATAATTATCTCATTGGCCTACAATATAGAAATATGCATAAAACTTAATGAAAACTTTGTTGCAATTTTCCACAGTTAAAACTTTATTGCCGACCATGGTTTCGATACACTGTATCATCTTCAGGTATCGAAACCATGTGTCGAAACAGTGTATCGAAACCATGGTCGGCAATAAAGTTTTAACTGTGGAAAATTGCAACAAAGTTTTCATTATGTCTCGATTCCACAATATCACGCCTGATTCTTCACTTTTCGTGCATAAAACTTATTGACAGTTTAAGGAAAATAAAAGGAACACCGCAGAGTGGTTATAAAATAGTATACTTATACATTTATTTAACTTCGAAAATTATTTTCCAGAATATATCAAATATTAAAACAACTAATCGTAAGATGTGCCATATCTAAAAAATTAGAGCTGTTAAATAAAAACGGATTTCATATTTGGATTCAGCTCTACAAATATAGTTAAAATCATCACAAAGATTCCCGGCAGCAAAAAAAATTTTTTTTTGTAGGCCTGTGTAATTGATTGGTCAAAATTTGAATTAGCTCACCTGCATCGGGTATAATTTTGTTTTCCATTTCATATACCACAAATCTTCATTGGTCGAGTGTTTTGATGTTTTTCTTGTCAGAAAACGATGTGTCATTCTTCTTGGTGTCCCCCTCTTCCACTGCCTCCCAAATGAAACAGACTAATGCCATTTGAGTGTTTGTTTGGTTAATCTAAAACGGCCGTCGAGCTCGCATCTTTGAGTTTCCTCTCGTGGAAGCCGACCGAATGGAATTACAATGCGTGGGAAGTCATACTATTTCCATGCAGAGTTGAAACCCTCGAGGGAACGCACACTGAACTAGGGGTGCACTTTGACGTGTACATTTGCGGTGACATAGACATGCTTTCAACATTTCAGCGTCCGTTTCAAATCCGGCCGCTCATGATTGAGAAATAACCCTGCATCATTCAACTCGGTGCTCACGCATTTTACAAGAAAAGAGACGGATTTTGAAAAAATAAAACGACTCACGCGAATCAATTTTAGATTTAGGCCAAATATTTACCGAGCTTATGCTCCCTAGATCTGCATCACGTCCCGTCTAATATAGTGACCGCTGTGTTGTGTTTTGTGAACATTAACTGCGGTCTTTTCTTTGGGTACTACTTCTTACATCAATTAGCTATAATATTCACATTCCTCAGCAACGTATAACGTTTTCATTATAAGTTACGAAAAGACATGTTCATTTATTTAAACAAATACAAGTTAGAAAGGCCTACAAGGCCTATAAATACAAGTTAAGAGTTGCACCGCCAGGAACATTCATCGGAAAAATAATTCCTGCGCAGAGGTTCTCAGCCTCCCCTCCCTATATGCTAGACTGACCCCGAGGCTAGACAAATGCCTCCCAAAATCTGACCTCCCTTGACAACAGTTCTAAACTTGTCGAGATAATAATGTGCCGTCATATTACAAACAAATCATACAATTTACGTCGAATGAACGAAAATTGTAATTTTGTAGTACTTTGCACGCAGAATTCGTAATAGGCTAAACACTAATAACAATAGACATTATTGCATACTATGCTGAACTATGTTGAAACATAAGATTTTAAATCATCACCATTGTTCAACCAGTGCAACTTGAACAAAAGTGATATTCTAATAAAATGTTCCTTCATCTTAAAAATTTCGAGTCAATTCGTCTCTCTTCATACCCTTCAAAGTTTAAATGTGGCAGTTTGAGACGTGACGCCCCCCCCTTCCGCCCCCCACGCCCTCGGTGCCCGTTGCATGCTTTGTCTATTGCTTATAAATTAATATTTGGTGGCTGGCAGACGGAGCACACCGACTGCGAGCGCCATTGCAGAAATAGAAGCCGCGATTTAATTGCGAAGGCTCTTCGGTCGCACGCGCGTGGGCACCATGCGGTCTGATCACGTGACGGGGGAGAGGGTGAACTGAGAGAGCTCCTGGCTTCGAGCTCCGGTGGCTGCTATTTCATAAGATTGAGATTGGTAGCCCATCCCATGAGTCTTGACTCTATATATTTTCCAACCGTTTTGAGCGCTTCTGAATACTTTGAATATCTGTAGCACGTCGCCATCTTCCCCGTTCCGACCTTATTTGTGTCAATGGTTGAGTAAGGTTGGGTGCGCGTGTTGAGCATGGTGGACGAGAGTTGATTCTTCATATTTTTATATTTATTCTCCGTAAATATATATTTTCCCTTCCCCTCCCTCCCAAACACTCCTTGGAAAGGATTTCCGAGTAGCAGGAGAGCCTGCCGCCGCGGGCTGCCGAAATCACTCTCCTTGAGGCTCCATGGACAATTACAATTTGCACATTGGCCATTTGCCCGACGAATAAAAAGCAAACTTATATATACATAATAAAATAAATAAATAATTACATAGATATATAACTTTGATAAAGATAAGTGGGGTAAGATAATAGTTGAACCAGAAAAAATCCAAGAAAGATGGAAGGACTGTATGGAAACACTGTATGGTAGAGAACTTAGGCCGACAAGGTTAGACATAGAAAAGGAACATGACGTAGAAGCCGATAGCTTAGGTCCAGGCATACTCGACGATGAAATAGAAAGGGCATTAAAGGAGATGAAAGCAAATAAGGCCGTGGGGTAGACAACATTCCTGTGGAACTGTTGAAATGTTTAGGAAAATGTGGGAAGAAGACTCTATATTTATGATTCACAGTATCTATGAGGTAGGTACCTGGCTGGACGATTTTGTGAGCAACCTGTACATGTCTCAGGCTGCTCAGGTGCGAGTAGGGAACGAAGAGTACGGATGGGCAGTGTTAGGAAGAGGGGTAAGGCAGGGTTGCCCATTGTCACCGGTGCTGTTCAACGTATATGTGGAGGAAATGATTAAAGAGGCATGGGAAGAACTGGAGGTAGGAATGAAAGTCGGAGGGGAATGCGTAAAATCGGTTAGGTTTGCTGATGACCAAGAATTAGTTGCTCAGTCGGTCAAGGGGTTGCAAGCATTGCTGAGTGAATAGGAGGTTCAGTGCGATAGATATGGGGTGAGAATCAAAAGATGAGCAGTCTGAGACATGTACAGGTTGCGGATCAGTCTCCTGTCCCTCCAATCCATTCCTTTTTTCTGCAATACGCGCATTAGTTTTCCCCAATTCACTCTATCAAAGGATTTTTCGAAATCTACGAAACAGACAAATACGTCCCGATTGTATTCTAAATTCCTCTCTATTAGTGATCTCATTACTGCAATAGCATCACGCGTACCTCCTCCCTTCCTAAACCCAAACTGATCATCCCCTAAGTAATCATTTGCCTTACTCTCTATCCTTTTGTTGATGATCCTGAGAATAACTTTAGATGCGTGGGATATGAAACTTATTGTTCTGTGATCATCACATGATGTAGCCTTTACCTTTTTCGGAATAGGAACTAACACTGGTCTCACAAAATCAGTCCGATAGATATGGGATGAGAATCATTATTAATAAAACAAAGTTTATGCAATTTTCCAGAAAGAAAAAGGCTAAGCTAAACATTAAAATAGGAGGGGAAAAAAAGAGCAGGTAGAACAGTTAACGTATCTTGGAAGTGTTTTGGACCAAGGCGGTCAAAGTAGTAGGGACGTAAGGAGAATAATAATGCGCTGGGCAAAGAAGTTTTCACAAGGAGGGGGGAATTGGAGACGGGGATGTTAAGTGAGCATGTTAGGAAAAAAATGGTAAAAAAATTGATTTGTAGCGCAGTTTTTTACGGCTCGGAAACCTGTCCATTGAAGGAAGTTGAAAGGCGTAGAAGGGAGGCATTCTGGTGTGGAGAAAAATGGATAAGGTGAAATGGACCGAAACAAAAACAAATGAGGAAGTACTAGGGATGGTGGGCGAGTAGAGGATTTTGTTGAGAGAAATCCTATAGAGGCAAGAAAAATGGATGTAAGGCGTATTGAGCGGCAGTGGGATATTGAAGAAGGTAATAGAGGGAAGAATGTTGGGAAAGCGAGGAAAGGACAGGAACAGGATAGGGATGTTGGACGGGATGAAGGGAGGAAAGAAGTACACAGAGATGAAGAGGGACCTGATGTAGATTAGATATGCTCGATGTTTTGCTGGGGTCGCAAGTGCATAAACTTTGTTTTATTAATATTGATTCTCATCCCATATCTATCGGACTGATTTTGTGAGACCAGTGTTAGTTCCTATTCCGAAAAAGGTAAAGTTATGTCCATCCAAAAACCAACCTTCACCGGTAGATTACCTTATGGTAATAATAATATTTTATCTATATATCACACACATATATATCTTGTACGAACGTCTCACTGGATGGAATGGATTCGCACATGTGAAGAATAACAATTTAAACGAAGGAACAAGATGACGTAAGCCAGAAAAATATAGAAAAACTCACAAAAAAGGACACTCACACGTATTCCGAAAATTTCGGTGGCAATACCTAGTAAACTACCTACTCTGCGGAAAGAAGAAGTGAGGAAAGCGTTTCAAGGGCAGAGGACGAGGATGCTGAATGGAAAATGAAGGTGGGGAAAGGTTTGGGAGGAGAAGATTTCGAAGCGCACTGCCCAATATAGAAGTCAGAGCATGGTTTGCACTTCAGAAAGTAAACAATAACACTGGAGATGCAAGAAGAGTGGGAAATTGGTGGGAGATAGTTAAAAAGTGGAATGGAGAGGGATGGGATTCCAGTTTTGTAAAAAAATTTCTATTTTCAAAACCCAAATCCCATCCCTCACCCACCTGCTTTTTAAGTCTCTCCCGCCAATTCCCTACTCCTTCTGTTTAGGTAGGTTTTTGCATTGGCATCCGTATGCTGTCAAACGGTACATCGACACTTTCCCTCGTCTCTCTAACATTACAAGGAGCCTCTCTTCAAGTCCAATTACTTCCTTCCTCCGTTCAATAAGCATCGTAATCAACCCGAAGGTCGGTTTGGTAGGTGATGGTAGAGTTCACCCATGTACCAAGCCCTATACGGCGTGTGCAATTCACACATTAGGGTAGGGGGGGGGGGTAAGTTCCGTTCCCTGTGCCGGTTATGGTTTCCCCATGGGAGGATCTGGTCCCCGGAAAATTACACAGCTATGGTGAAGCCGGGGGTGCCCAGAGGCACACACAACCGTTGGCTGACAGAGGCACACAAAACAAAAAAACATTGAGCATATGAAAAAGAATTACACAAGTATGACTTTTTCGGTGAGTGTTGGTTATAGCACTCTTCATTTTCAGTGCTCTAGTATTCTGAATACACATTTGAGTTGCGAGTGGGCATTTCTGGCTGGGTGTGCGTTTTAAGTTGACTCTCACTACCTACTATGCTTTTGACTAATTTCATTCACACCTTGATACTGGGGAATAATTACAGTGTGAGTGTAGGGTACTGAAAAATACTAAATTTCGTCGTAAACCTTTTGATTAATTGATATATGTATATATATGCATCATAACAAATTATATATTTATATATTTTAAATATATATATATATATATATAATTGAGGAAGTATTGGAAATGGTGGGTGAGGAGAGAGGTTTGTTGGGAAATATCCAATGGGGGCAGAAAAAATGGATGAAAGAGGTATTGAGCAGCAGTAGAATGTTGAAGAAGGTAATAGAGGGGAGAATATTAGGCAAACGAGAATTTGGGCAGGAACAGGATAGTGATGTTGGACGTGATGAAGGGAGGAAAGAAGTACACAGAGATGAAGAGGGACCTGATGTAGATTAGGTTGCTGGATTGGATTTTGTTTGGAGTTACAAAATGTTTATTTGATAGTTGTGTCCATCCAAAAACCTACCTTAACCGGTAGATTACCCTATGATAATAGTATACATAATTCTGTTGATGATGGCCGTCGAAACGTCAAAACCTGGTATGCGATTGTCCTTTCTTTGTGTTTTTCTATTTTATGTTTTAATCAAAGTTTTTTATATATTTGTGGCGCCGATGAATTCTAATTTTATATACAATATTTCGATATATATGTATACATATATGTATATATATATATATATATATATATATATATATATATATATATATATATATATATATATATATATATATATATATATAACACTTTTGTGAAAGTCTTACGGAGGTGAATAATAATTTATATTAAATTTGCCCCAATGGACAAAGACAAAAACACAGAAACACAAAAAAAAAGAGAAACTCACTCGGTTTCGAATCTTCGGTGGCCCAAGCCACCTTTCTTAAGGAAGAGAAGGACAGAAATGTAAAATATATATATTTTTTTTCTATATATATATATATATATATATATATATATATATATATATATATATATATATATATATATATATATATAACTGAGTCTGACCTGAAGAAGGCCTCGGAGTAGGCCGAAAGCTTAAATCATCTACAGTGTGAGTGTCCTTTTACGTGTTATCTGTTTTATTCTGTATTCTATTGTGCCGTCCAAAAGTTATATTGCTCTCGTGAGTACTTCCGGATCATCGATATATATATATATGGAGAAAGGGGGACCGGGATTCCCCCTCCCCCGGCAGCGAAGGTATCCATGCACAAAGAAGTGTGCGAAGAGGAGTAAAGGTTTACGTCACTGCCTATATTTTTTTATTTATAAATATATAAATAAATGTATATATATATATATATATATAAATATATATATGTGGGTCGCGGTGGTCTAGCCGGTAGAGCGTTTGACTGCTGACCATTGGGTCCCGGGTTCGATTCCCGGGCAAGGCACTTTGGGCACCTGCAGCTCCACTCAAGCTAGTTGATTTTTCGGGTACCAGATCTTCCTGGGAAACCATAACCGGCACAGGGAAAGGAACTGGCCCCCCTACCCTGATGTGTGAATATTCACACGCCGTCGGGCTTGGTACATGGGTGAGCTCTACCATCACCTACTAAACCGACCTTCGGGTTGATTACTGTGTTTTATATATATATATGTATATATATATATATATGTATATATATACATATATATATATATATATACACATATATATATACATATATATATATATATATATATATATATATATATATATATATATATATATATATATATATATATATGTATGTATCTGACCTGAAGAAGGCCTCACAGAAAGCCGAAAGCTTACACTTTCTGAAATGTGGCTTTTTATGTGTTCTTTATTCATGTTTTTGTGTTCTATTGTGCCGTCGAAATGTGTTACATACAAATGCTCGAGGAGATTATATACATACTACAAATAGAAACACGAAAAAAAACACTGTTCCCAGACCGTTGCGACGGTGGCCTTCAGTCTGCGCACGTATACACGGAACGCGGGCTCCGGGCAGGTGTTACCTTGCCAGCCAGCTATTTGAGGGAGATTGGCGATTGTGTTACGCATGACATGACCTAATTATCGGATAGTTCGAGTATCTGTGTTTACTTATTGCTTCCCATGATGTTAATTTTACTGATCCAAAAGTAAAATTCAATTCGACAGTCATTAAGTTTAGGTAGTCAGGTGTGTTCGTGATCTGTGCACACAATGCCAGCCGGAAATCATTCCCCCTCACCGTGCCCACAACACAACACAACACCGTGCCCCGCACAACGGGCGTTCATCTCACCAGCCGACGGTCCACCGCCATCGACCGCATCCTTCACAATAATCACGTGAGTATATGCATCGTGGCTTTCGTTTGAATGGAAGACTTCGTTCATCGAGTGAGAAAATTTACTCCAGTTAACTTTGCACTCGTCCCGAGGTACGAAGCCGTCGCCCCGCAGTTACTTCTGATGGCTGAGCAATGACCGGTTGGGAATGGAACACCGACCTCGTGATTGGATCAAGGATTTCAGCTGTGGGATTGCCGGCTGAAATCCAAACAGATGTGCAGAGGTCCGTGAATAACTTTAGCAAGGTAACAAAGAGAATGAAAATGTTTTGCCCTCCTCGTACCACTGCGTGGGAGTGATATGCCAGGACATACTACCTTGAACAAAAAGTTCCCGGAATAACCACCGTGTGGCGCTCCCATCGTTCCGATTTGAGTTGTTTTTTTTGTTAAATTGGTACATCTGTTGTTGATATTCCCTTTAAATCTTAGTGTCATAACTTGACATTTGCAAAAGTTACGTAGCCAAGAGTAAATCTATCTCTGTGTGTGTTGGCGATTTTTTACAATTGCAGAAATGGATTTAAATTTGCAACAACGAACTTGTATTAAATTTTGCGTAAAAAACGGATTTAGTGGCGCACGGACGTTGGAAATGTTGGAAAAGTGTTTCGGCAACGATTCTCTAAAAAAAACGGTCGTTTACCAGTGGCACGAGCGGTTCAGAAGTGGTCGTGAGTCAATCAAAGATGATGAACGCAGTGGCAGACCATCGACATCGAAAGTCGGTGAAAAAATTGATAAAGTAAAAGAAATGTTGGTCAATAACCGCAAATTAACCATCAGAGAAATAGCGGAGAACTTGAACATTGCCTATGGATCCGCCCAAGACATTGTGGTTAATGATTTGGGTTTCCGTCGTGTAGCAGCAAAGTTGGTGCCAAAAGACCTCAATTTCATGCAAAAAAGAGACCGTGTTGACGTCGCAAAAGACATGATTTGCGAGGCTGAATCCGATCCCACATTCATCAAAAGGATCATTACTGGAGACGAGACGTGGGTTTATGAGTACGACACGCAATCCAGACATCAGGCAAGTGAATGGCGTTCACCAAATGAGCCGAGACCAAAAAAACCACGTCGTTTTCAGTCAAAAAAGAAGGCATTGCATCATGAATTTTTGCCAGAAGGCCAGACAGTAAACAAAGAGTATTATTTGGGCGTTATGAGACGTTTTCGTGAAGCAATTCGCCGAAAGAGACCAGAAATCGTCGCACAGTGCGTCGAGACCGTCGCACAGTGCTATCATTATTCGTAATTTTTTGACGAAAAATGCAACAAATACCATCCAACAGCCACCGAATTCACCTGATTTGGCTCCCTGTGACTTCTTTCTGTTCAATCGAGTTAAAAAACCATTACGGGGAACGCGTTTTAGCAGCCGAGAGGAAGTAATGGAAAAATCGCAGGAAGCACTGATGGACATACCGAAAACCGAATATAAAAAATGTTTCGAGGATTGGATCAAGCGCTGGCATAAGTGTGTTGCAGTCGATGGGGATTACTTTGAAGGGGACAATATAGATTTAGATGAATAAACTTGTATTTTTAATTTTCTGAATAAATTCCGGGAACTTTTTGATCAAGGTAGTATTGAATGAATGTAGCAGAAATTAATAAGGGGGAAAACTCCAATGGCCGTAAAAAACAGTCGCAACTCTCGTCAGACCAAATTGTTGTGTTGGTATTCGCGGGAACCACGTAAGGGACCAACCACAACCTCTCGACCAAGAATACCCTCTGTGGTTATTTACGGGAGATTAATCCACGCCAGGGACCACACACAGCCACACACACACTATCCTGTCTGGAATCCTTCACGAAGCTGTGAGACCTCGTTAAAGATTCCAGGTGGAAATGTAATCCTTCACGAGGCTGTAAGGAAGACCCCGTTAAGGATACCTGGATGTATTACAAGCACACACTCTGTGACTATCCACGAAGGACGAGCACAGACCAATCACACACACTAGCACTCAAGAAGCACACACACACGCACTCAAAGGGCCCAACTTCTGGGAGAATCTGAAACGGTATCTGACTGACTGTAAGAGAATCTGACTGTTTTTTACGACCATTAGAGTTTTCCCCCTTATTAATTTTAACCTAGAGGCCGTAGATCTCTTGATTTCTTGCTGAATGTAGCAGAGTCAAGGCAGCATCAAGGGTATTAGGGCAAGTATCAAGAGAAGTGTTTAAATAGCAAGAATATGAGAGAGGGAGCGGGCGAGGAATGAATGAGTGGGTCATGGAAGAATACGAATCAATGCGCCAGTTATAGACGAGTGTATGAAAGCAGTGTGCTCGAGGGTGTGTGGGTGCCGGCCGAGAGAGAGAAAATGGACGAGGATCGAATCGGGTCTCGAAGGAGGGAAGGAGAGAGAGTGGAGGAGATTGGAGGGGAACCGAGAAAGTCGCGGGTGGATATGGTCGAGGAGACTCGAGACAAGAATATTACTATAGCACTCGGGAATGGAGCAGAATGTGTAAAAAAACAATGTGGTGGTGTGTGACACAAGAGGTGAATGAATGGATGAATGGGTCGTTTGGGAGAGATTAGGAAAGGAGAGAGAGTACGTGTCCCATCGGGCATCAGGCTTTTCTCGATTTTGGCCAAGCCGCGTGGGAATGGCGTAGGAATGGCGTATGCACGCATGCCCGCTGCATCATTTCATGCAATGAAAAATCCCCGCTTTGCTACGATAAATACACCCACGATCGCTAATCGGACTAAATCTACCTCCTTCCAATTTATTCCGAAAACAATAGCAATTGGGGATTTTTCCGTGGGCCGGTTATAAATTAAAATATGAGTATATCGCCTGAATTGCGGGAATCACTTGGTTGGGGTCCCACTTTATAAGCCTCTTTCATAGGCTGCAATCAGGATCTGACGGCGAGTAGCACACATTCGAACCTTTAAAACTATTTCCCAATCCGGAAGTTTCAAACTGAGCGAACTAAATGAAAGGTCCGTCGCATTGAATAAAAGAAGGAAAGGCATTATCACCTCTATGATTACTATTCCTTTCAAATTTCATAAAATTCGAAATTCAGGAACATTACGGAGTGACAGTAAACTCAGGTGTGCACCCGGACCCCTCGAGATCCCTACGAGCCAAGGCGAATGATTTCTACAGTCTGTGGAATTCATGCACTTCGGTACACATCAGTAGCTGTCGCGGAAGTCCCCACAGTTGTCTGAAATTTAGTTTTGTTGTTATTTATCTTCATATCATAATCATTAATTCTGTAATGAACCCACGAATGGAATTCGTTGGTTGACTGGTTAACGTAATGGCCGATCGTCCGTAAATCTAACTGCTTAGCGTTGAATGAACCTTTTCATTGACCCTCAACTCAATTGGTCGGCAGTCGTGTGAGTGCAGTGAGTGAGTTCTAACTCATTAGAACTCCATTTCATCATCGAGAACAAGGTCGCACTAGCTAGTATTTCGAGGGAGCCAATAAGAGCGTGAAGCAGGCCACTCGTCGTGAAGGGGGCGTTGGGGGATCATGCTCTCGAAGGGGACCTCGCCGGTGGACCTAACACGGAACCCAGTGCCTCCGTCTCGCGAGGGCGCCGGGCCGCCCCAAAACGAAAGATTCTCCAACCACGGGTATTCACGGGTTCCGTTTTGTTAATTCTATTGTTGTTACTTGTCGCAGGAGGCTATGGACGAAGTGCATTGTGAACTTAACGACGAAAATCACTTCTTCTCGAAGAGTCGCCATCTTTCAGGACGGATGGAAAAACTGGTCAATCTAACCTAACTAACGCTAACCAACGCCGCCGCATTCAAAATGGCATCTGTTAATTAGAGCTTATGAATGATATTGATTAATACCATCATTAACGTCATGTCAGTGAATAACATTCATTTACCTATCCGGTGAATGAACTGGTGTACGCTGAAATACCTCTTGCTGAAAGGAATGATCTACGCATAGAACCAGGGAATACCTTTATTGTTGCTAATTTTGTTCATTCCCATTTTACGTACAATTCTGTAGTGCTGTAGTAAACGTGAAATTTGTATTTTGCATTATCTGGCCCTTGGATGAATAAGTAGTCTTATTTAAATGATAAAACGGAATAAATGGTCGAATTGGATTATCATGCATTGATTTTTCGCAGTGAAGCCGAAATTCAAATCAGTTACAACTTTGATGCTTCCCTCCAGCCTTTCCGAGATCCCTTCCCATTTCATCCATTTAGCTATACCTAATACCAGGGGGGGGGGATTTTTATTTTGTATTATCTGGCCCTTGGATAAATAATTTTTATTAGGTAATAAGGAGAATTGTCCTGTCACTGCCAATCGCGATTCACCATCGGATACTCTCCTGCGAAAGCCATGACATTCACAGATTTAACGAACCTACCAATCTATTTCAATATTTTTCAATTTGATTAGTTGCCCGAGTTTGCCAAAAAAATCTTAGTACGCACTGGTATTTCGAACGCCTTCTTGTAATGCGCGTAACATATATGACAGACATATCACTGCTACACTTTATATTCCTTCCAATAAATAATAATAATATAAACGTGATAAAATTGGGGCGAGGAGACTGGGTAATTCCTTCTTCCAATGTCCCATTACTGCAACGGTATTACGAGTCCTCATCCGCCTGTCAAACTCAAGTTGATTTTCTTTGAAGAGGTTTGTCCAGTCAGGAAAAACATATTACGCGGTGATGTGAGTTAAAATCGCTAAAATTGGGACGATAGGCGGTTCAGATATCTCCGATCGACGTCCAACCATCCTCCGATCCCTCGCAGGATACCCCAAGAGATATGAGGGCGCGACCGAGAGCAATTGGTACCCGCAGCAAGCCCCCATTTGGTAACAAGGCGCTATGCGTTCGTCCGGCTGACTACGGAGCGGCAGACCTCCTACCGTGACCATTTATATGCAAAGCCATAGAAATGCCATTTCCAAAATTTTCAATTTTATAGGGTTATCAGATGGGGAAAGGGACGCCAGAACGGAAACACACAACCATATAAAATTAGAAACTATGGAAATGGCGTTAATTTGGCTTTGCAAGGCCTATTAACATTTGGGACTCAACGTCGTTCACTAATAAGAATGGGCTGAAGTGAAAAGTTGTGGAATTGATTTATATCGGAAAGAAAGATACTTTGTTCTTCCGCATGCATTTTGTTGTTCGTGGCCTGGGTTTTGACTTACCAAGTCCTGTTGACGACTTTGTAAGATGACGCCTGGGTCTTGGATGTTGTAGAAGTGTGGTTAAACGGATTTTTCTCTCTTCCGGTCGCGCATTAAACCCACCTCCTCCCTCTCACTCCTCCCATATCTCCGCCCCCACTCCTCTCTTGGCTCCTTTCTCCCTTTCCCCTTCCCCAAACCCTTTCTTTCACCCCTCCCCCGTCCCCTTCTCACTCATTTTCGCAAACCTCACCTCCCCTGTACCAGCAGGCAGTACTACTATTTCTTCTGAGGAAGACGGAGCTAAATTCCGTCGAAATGATTTAGAAATAACGTTTGAGTGTTCTTTTTATGCGTTCTTATATTGTTTGTTGCTGTCTAAGTTTTTTTATTCAACATTCCGTGTACCTTCGACGAAATCATATGCGGTGGTCTAGTGGGTAGAGCGTTGGACTACTGACCGGAGGGTCCCGGGTTCGATTCCCGGGCAAGGCACTTTGGGCACCTGCAGCTCCACCCAAGCTAGTTGATTTTTCGGGTACCAGGTCTTCCTGGGAAACCATAACCGGCACAGGAAAAGGAACTGGCCCCCCTACCATCATGTGTGAATATTCACACGCCGTCGGGCTTGGTACATGGGTGAGCTCTACCATCACCTACTAAACCAACCTTTGGGTTGATTACTGTGTTTATGGTTATATATATATATATATATATATATATATATATATATATATATATATATATATATATATATAAATATTATAAATATTAACACGCACAGAAAGTGTAGTCATTACAGGTGATTTATCGGTTTCATATGTACTGATGCACTGAATGTATGGTCTTCAAGGAAAACATCGGTGCCAAAGAAAGAAGTGGCCTGGCAAATGGAACAACCGGAGTTCAGGAAGAATGGGAGATGAGACTTGAAAGTATTGAGGAAACCTTAGTGGCGAGTCCGGAGGAGAAACGCGTCGTCATGAGAGCGTGAGGGTTTGAACAAAGGAATGAGAAGGCAACCGGCCAGAGGATAACGACCATGTGTTGTTGGGGACCCTCGAGGGGCCCTCCGGCCCTGGAATTCGGGGCTGAGCCCTCTCTTTGCCTCGGCCTCTCCCACTCACCCATGATTGCGAGGGCTGCTAAAGAGTCGCTTCCGAGGCAGGCTTTGACCCCGAAACGAATCTACTGATTGCTTCTTGGATTTATCTATCTGCACTAATGTTTCGTTAATCATCAGAGCCTGTTTAAACGTGAATTATATACTTAACATTTAATTACTTCTCGGGCCTCAGAACTTTGGTCATGGACAATGACTAGTTTCTAGTTTACAAATTAGCTGGAGTTGACCTTGAAGTAGTTGATACGGTGAAATACCTAGGTGTTACATTCACTAAAGACTTAACTTGGGGGACCCATATACGTAAAGTCTGCGGGCAAGCATATAAAAAATTAGGATTTATTAGACGCATTGTCGGCAGAAGTGGCTCCAAGGTCAAGGAACGTTGTTATCACGCTCTTGTAAGGCCCCATTTAGAATATGCATGTAGCGTATGGGATCCGTGTGAAAAAGGCCTAATTCGGGAAATTGAGAAGGTCCAACGCCGGGCAGCTCGTTTCGTGGAAAACTGTTACGATAAAACGAAAAGCGTCACTGAAATGCTTATGGAGTTGGGATGGGAATCATTGGAAGAAAGACGACTAGGTTAAATTGGACGACAATGCTAGGTTAAACTTACTAAATAAATTCGGATCCGCATGTTTCAGCACCGAGGTCTCGAAAATTATTCGCTCTCCAACATATATAGGTCACCTCGATCATGTGTACAAAATTCGGGAAATAGATGCCAGGATTAGTAACCTCAAGGACTCCTTCTTCCCACGGACAATACGGGATAACAACTCTAGGGTTACACTCGGAGATAACAAAAATGCCACTTGCCACCCTCCGCGTCTAGGTAACAATTAGTTGAACTCAATTGCATGCACTTTCACTAGCCTCCTGTGTGTTGTGTCAGAACCCTTCCCGCATGCCCGAGCGTCTTTACGAACTTCATGCTCCACCCTTCCATCCCTTGTCCCTCTCCGCGGGTGTGCCCTCCTCCCACCTGCAGCGTTGGGCCAGATTCCTCACCTTGGGTGGGAGAGAGTTTTGTGTGGAACGCTCTTGTGGTGGTGGTGTTTCGCCTGGCTACTTGCTATAAACTAGCTGGCACGTTCGTGATAGGTTTCTTGCTGCATCCTAGGGTGGAATTATTTGTTGTAGGTAAGCGTATGTACTTGCATGCTTTTGGAGTGAGGATAGGTAGATGTGTGGTTGCATGCGCGTCGAATGATGGGGTGTTGCAATGAATGTGTGCACTGTTGTGGATTGGGTTTGCATGGGTGTGTTGGTTTTGAATGCGGTGTTTCTTTTTTCCTTTTTCTTTTTTCCTTTTTCTTTTTTCCTTTTTTTGGGTGGTGGCCTAACACCCCCCGCCACACGCCCTTGCGGCGGCTTGCGGGGTATTATGTAGATGTAGATGAGACAATCGCTCTGAGCTCACTTCTGCTTGGCGGTAACATCAGTGTCTAAACTATGACCTTCATATAACTTCTCGCACGATTTCCATACGATTGATTTCTTCGATCACTTTCCCCACCAGATATTAATAGTTGCACGAATATACGAGCGGAACCATATATGTGACACCACCTCTACATATATTGCTAACATTTCACGTAATGAGATGGCAGATATGAATTGCGATACTTACGTTCAAGCGAGACGTTAGCCTGATGGTTGGAATATGATCGGAGTTGGATAATTCGGCTAACACCGGAAGGCGAGCGACGTCCTCCTCCTCCGAGGTGTCCTCATCTTCGGCAGGGGTGGCGTCTAGAACGAGTAGACCGTTTCTTTTTCATTCCAGTCGAAGTGGGCCCCTTATACAAGAGCTGGAGGAGAACCCCACGCTCCAAAGCACTGAAATGAAAGCACTCGGTGAGTGTTGCGCCGAGACACTTGAGCAGTCCGGAACACGGCAAGAAGAAGAAGCGTCGTTGCCCACGCATCGAGAGTGGTCGGGGAAATGAAAAAACGTCCGTCCCGCATGTGACGACGCCTGATGGTAGGTGTGCGCAGACGGTAAGGCGTCGGCGGGACGAGTGGAGAGTTCGACGCGTCAGGAAGCCGAGATCCGTCAAACGGCGGGCATCCCTCCATACGGTCGTTCGACTCCCTCTCCAGTCGAACGAGAGGCCCTGCTGGACTTCCATTCCATTAAGTTTGCTACTTCCCATTTGCCACTGCACATCTCATGTTCTTTGGCATATTTTCGGTTTACGTAAAAAATACATAAATGAATTCTCAAAGCCTCCACTGCGAGAGTTTCGAGTCAATTTACATTCTCGAGAGCCGTCAGGGGAACAGGAGACCCAGGACTGAATTGCCGACGTCCTCCGCGGTCGCCTGGAGCACAGGGTGGCCGCAAAGGCGCGTCCTTTGGCGGGCGCGACTGTTGTACACGTGGTGGTCAGTTGAACGGCTGTCTTTCCCTACGATGCCACCTAACTGCGAATCTTGCGCTCTTGGGGCCGACCGAAGGTCAATGGCTCTCTCATATCGGGTGAAGTCATGCCTCATCCGCGTTCGAAAAGCTCTTCCCGTATGATCGAGGCCCGCCCCAGCAAAGAGAATAATCCTTCCCCCTGGAATCCCGCCCCTCGAAACCATATATTCAGCACGGGACAATAAGGTACGGTTATCCAGGATCGGAAGATGGTTTATGTCATCCCTAGAGACAAAAAACAGCACGCTATCGATTGCTTTCAGATCTATAAAATCATGGAAATAGACTCATCAAGTCACCTGCGGCACACAATCACGGTCGAAACTGACATGCAGCAACGAAAACGGTTTAAAAAAACAATCGAGCTAGATGGTGACGGCAGCTGGTCACAGACCACAGGGGGAGAGGAGAGGGTCAAGGGTCACTTGGGTCAGGGCCATCGCAAACGCAGAGGTGAAGAGAAGACAGAAGCCATTGAGAATTGGAATGTAAAAGTTGTTAAAATGTAACGTGTCGGTTTTGGGGTGTTTTTGTTAATTGAAAGTGATTAACTGGAACCGAATTAAATAAATATTGCATCATTGAATGCGTCTCAAGACTCCTGTCCTCTTCCCCGCATACGCCGTTAAGGGTCGCCAGGGGTTGAGCGCGGAGGGGGTGCGTGTTAGTGATAGATGGTGGCTGCGCTGGGGGCCAAACCAGGGATGGGGGGCGGAGGGAATCCAATTACCGCTCCGATTCGGACGGCCGCATTGATTAACTGCCGAGAGGGCAGTCATCAATCAATCGGCGTCGAATTGGCTTTGGCGGCCGTCTGATGGACGACGGCTGCCTCCGTCTCCGGAGGGCTCGTCGCGAGTGTGTGGACGCGTCCGGGGGCACGCAGCGCTTCCAAGTAAAGCCTCTCGTGCGGCCCGCTCGCGGAGGCGCGAAGATAACGCGGCTGTGCAAGTGCGTGCGTGAGTGCGTGCGTGCGTTTGCGAATGGACGCATCCGCTGAGAATCGAGATCGCAAATGAGAAAATGCAGTAATCCGTTAATATGTATTTCAGAGTGTAAAAATCATTCGCCTTGACCGGGATTCGAACCCGGATCCCTCGATGTTCGGTCGAGTGTTTTAGGCTATTTAGGCTATTAAGCTATCGAGGCGTCCTCTTAAACTAAAATTTTGGAGGCTTTAAAGGAACAACATGTTGTGACGAAATACCGTAAAACTTTTACACCCTGAAATGCATATTAGCGGTTGTCTCCGTTAAAAGTTACTGTTGCGGCATCTCCCGCAGTTTCTTGGAATTTGAGAAAATGGGCATTTCATTATAATGGAAACAAATATTGAATCATTCATTTCCTTATGATTATTATTCTGGTGTCTACTCACCCCCTGCCACACACCCTGGCGGTGGCTTGAAGGGTAAAAGAAAATAAACAAATGATTTCTCTTAGAAACTGGAGATCTTCGATGAAACATTTCCCAAGGGATGAAACCCTTTTGAAATCGATGAGAACTTTTTGAGGATAAAATATGGGACGCAGAAATGATTTTATGCGACATGAAAAGTGGCGGGTGAATTCTCTGATCGTGACACGCCTGATATTTAGGGACTTCTAATTGGGTATCGTGTGTCCAAATGGGAGATGAGCCGAGACAAAGAAGAAACCCTGCACATCCCTCCAAAATCACCTTTTAAACGGATACCTACGATGTGAGGCAGGCTCTCAAAGCCGCAACCTTGCCCTTCCCTGGCGCACCCTCGAGAAATGCCCCCTTTCGAGGTGAGCCCCTCGTGCACCGTCGGCCCCAGACCCCCGTGGGCACCTTCGCCACCCCCTCCCGAAACACTCGCACTCTTCCGATCATCCATCTTTAAAAAATGCTGGTCAAAGCGCGCGCCGTGCCATAGAGACCTAGAGAGACGAGAGCGTGGACGCCATCACCCCAGCACACCTTTCGGTGCACGCATGGCACGCCTCGAGGGGGGCACCGCTCTCGATCTAAATGAGAGAGTGCGCGCAGCCGTCCGTCCGTTCCGAAGACGCACGCGGAACGAGCGGCCGTTGGCCAGTGGACAATTTGATGAGGAGGAGGGGCAGGCCCCGGTGATGGATCACCGGGGGCGGGCGAGGGGGCGCCGGGTGAGTGATGGCGCTCCTGACCCCGCTCCGGGGAGGGCGGCGATGGGAAATATATTTATCCACGCAGCCGTCATTAAAATTGATTCGGAGTAATTAATTACTCCGCCGCCGAGGTTTATTTATCTTCAGAGATCACTCTGGAAGGAGAGTTTGGCAGAGGCGAGGCCCTAGGACCGAGGAAAAGCCAGGAATGGAGCCATCCTCCTCTCGTTTGCGGACGTCCATTGCTGTCCGACTGGTTGGTCACCGAATCACTGCAACGGTGGGGATTGATTTGCGCGAATTTTATTTATTTATAGCTTGCAAAGGATATTCTAGCCTGCAAGCACATCGCAGTTGTAGTCGGCATAGCTAGTATCAAGTCCAAGAGGTCATGGATTGTCAATGACGTCAATCACATTCCCTCAGAACTTCCTCCATCCTAAACTTGTTGTTTTAAGTATACTATTTTCCTTCTCGAGTTCTAAGCATCCTGTCTTCGTACTGTCTAAGAATCATCTTCTTCTTCCTGCCCCTATTCCGCTAATATCTTCTACCGCGGCGGCCTCGGACAAACTGCCTCTGCATACTGCCGCAATCCGTCTCTTCCTTCCTCCTAGTAACTTAATGTCTTTCCACCATCCACCGTATTTTCAACTTCATCTTTAGACTACATAAATATAAGTGAAGAGAAAGTAATGTGGAAATGATGAACGAAAGAATATTATTAATAGAATTAAGATTGGATCCGTTCAGTCGGTTTTTAATCCAAGTGTACATGGCGATGAGGCAAAATGATTGAGTATGTTCGTGTAAGAAAGCACTTGAGCGTGAAGGGGAATTGAAATGTGGCGCTGGTCCAAGCGGGAGTGAGGAAGGAGAGAATCGTTCAGGAGAAAGGAATGACCGCGGGGAGAAAAATGGCAGGGTTTTGCCTGGAGGAATAGCTTAATTACAAATAAGGTCTGGTTTGCACATCACCAGAAAATGCCAGAAGATACAGGAAGATGTCAATTAGACTACTTGTGATCAGACATGGATTCAGGAATTGCGTACATTAAACTCAAAGTTTCCCCGCAGACTCGGGATCACAATTTAGAGCTCGTGAAGTAAATTGATACATTCAAAAGAATGAGGTATGAAATAAGGAAACGGAATATAGACCACCCAGCAGGGTCGGAAAAGGAAGGTGCATCAGTAGACAGAGGATGACATTCAGTAGTAGAATGATGGCAGGATCTCAAGCGAGGAATTAAGAGAGCGAAGAACGAAAGAAAAGGAGACGGTAAATAGAGAAAGGGTTAGGAATCATGGATTACAGAGAAAATACTTAGGAATAGGACGAACAAGAAAATGGAAGGAAGTGAGGAGGAATAAAGAGCCAAAAAAGCAACAAGTGAGAGAGGAAAACCGTGCGAGTCTGCCCAGCGTGTGGAAACGAACGGGAAGAATGATCCGGAGGAAAAGGAAACGAGACGAAGCCCAAGGCATGATGAAGAGAGAAGAAGAATTCGAGGGAATGTTGGAGGAAATGAATGGGGCCAGGAAGTTGCAGTTACACCTAATACGTTGGATGGGGTCTAGGGATGCTTTGTGTCATGCGGTATTTAGGGCTTAGCAGCACAAGTGGTGGTCGGTCCGGATAACGGTCCCGGGTCCACCTACAACATACCTTAATCCGGCATGCTGCACCAAGTATTGCTTCAGTTCACCTACCGGATGTCGTCTTACCACATTGTACTGCGCTGCACACTGCTATATATGCAGTTTACTGTACTTGATTTATTTTTTACTATCCTGCAGGATTTTCGCAGGTTTTTCACCCGCCCTCTCTTCGTGGGTGTTTTCCTGCATGGGTTTCCACCATGTCTGAACTCGTTGAGGCTACAGAAAAACACTTTGCACTTCCACATGAAAAGACTTAGCATATTGCACGACCACGGTCTCAATTCTGCGCATCATCTCCAGGTGCATCATCATACTCACCTGATGATGACGCGCAGAATTGAAACCGTGGTCGTGCAATATGTTAAATCTTTTCATGTGGAAGTGCAAAGTTTTTTTTCCTCTACTCTCATCTTGAAGGAATGCGGTGTAGTTTCGTCTGAAAATGTTAAGTTTATGTCTGAACTCCCTCGGTTTTCCCCACAAAATTACATCTTGTGCTTGGTTCTTTCATTATATGTAAATGCTCTTTACCATTTTTTTCACTTATATCGCTTTATTTCTCCTTCTTATTATCATTTCTTTTTATTATTATTTTTGTTATGTACTTGACGAAGGTGTAAATGAAAGAAGGGTGTATGGTTTCTCTATGATCTCAATTTCGCCCGAATAAAGACGTTTTGCCAATGTGCCCAGCAAACTCTCTTGTCCATTTGGCTGCCCAACCCACTCCTCCCCAATCGCATTCTCTTGCCTCGAAGACGGCGGATCCGAATGTTCGACCCTCCCTCGAAGCGACCCCGGCCCCTTCCCCGGGCCAAGGAATTCTATCCACCCCACTCCACCCCCATCAAAGTCAATCGGCACACCAGTCCGTCATCCCCCGCCAATTTCCATGTGCCCTCTTGTGCCCAATGCGCGGGGAGGAATCCAGATTCAGGAGCTTCTTTTGAAGAAATTAAATTATTACAACTAACTCAGGTGCCATAAAAATGAATGGAAAAAAAACAAAATAAAAATTACTCGTGTTTCTAGTGGAGGTGTACTTTCGCTGAAATCATAAAATCTTTTCAACATCTCGTGGGTCACCATCAACATTCTCCATAATGCGTGCTGCTCGAAGTGGGGCGGTGCAGTTCGCGAAGGCGTGGGCTCCCGTAGTGGGGGTAGGGCGTGAACGTCCCTTCACTACCCTTCGTCTCGGGGCGACCGAATTCAGTTGGGCCTTTTCATCGAGACACTCGAACGGAAATTCTATAATTCCGCGACAATTAATGGTCATCCTCAGTCGACCTCTCTCGCGGCCCCTGCATACCACTCGTATTTGACAGGCTGGTGGGTCGCGAGATGCAATGGTCGTCAAAATGGGCGTGGCAGCTTCTAACTTGGCCTCGTGGGGGCGCGGTTCAACCGCCGCCTTCGACCCGCGACATCGCCGTTGACTTTTAAATGTTCTGTTTGTCACCCGATTCGCCAATAGTTCTTATTCGCTGATTTTTCGTACCCCCCCCCCCGCTGCGACCAACGCATTCATAGTAATTCTGACATTCCTTGCATTGTTTCTCAGTCGTCGCGTTCAATTGGTTTCACTGAAGCCACACTCACCGAACGATTCGCGGAAAGTACCCGCGTCCGAGGTAATGATGTATTCGACGAAAAAGGAAGAAATATTAGCCTTGCCTCATTAAAAGTTTTTTGGATTTTATAGTACCCTGCAAGCCACCGCTAGGGGGTGTGACACCAGACTAATTTTGACCCGAATACGACCCTCTCGCTCTCGGACTATATTATTCCGGTGTCATTAATCGTTCGTGGGAAAAATGACATCTTAAATCGAAATGTTCTACACATAATCTCTCTAACTTTATTGACATGATCTCTCCTACCGCAGCACGATAAGGGTAATAATACATATTCAACATCACTTCTAAAGAGACGCCCTTCCGATTTATGCGAGAGATTCAATCTGTAATTTAACCTCCGCTAGCGAGTGACTCCCAGCCAAACCGCTCTAATATTCCGGATTCACTTCTATATTTATCATAACAACTTTTAACAAATCTAGCTCCAACCTACGCTACACGCGATTCAATTCGGCAATTAATCCAACTTCATAAGGATCCCATAATACACTAAAGTAGTATATTCCAAACGATGTCTAACTAGCGGACATTTCTCTTTGACCTTTTCATAACATTTACTTATTGCCCTTCTTATAAATCCTAATTTTTTATTAGATTTTCCACATATTCCCCGTAGGTGTTTCACCCAGGAGAGATCGTGAGCGAGGGTAACGCCTGGGTATTTAGTCGAGTCTGCACATTCCATTTCTGCAGGAGGAGAGTTCCCGATGCAGGAGGCGCTCGGGAGGGAATTACTCTTTTTCCAAAAATTCGTCACTCACTTTTTCAGGTTAAATCCTAATTGTCAAGTGTCGCACCAGCGTTGTATAACATTTAGATCATCCGTTAAAGCTGCTGTGCCCTCAGGATCACGGATCTCGGCTCTTAGTTAATTAATTCCGATCCATAGTCACCGGGAGTATCCTTTCCCTATGAATATTCTACAACTGACGCGAAACATCGCCGCACACAAATAAATATTTTTGTTTTATGGCTTTCTATTGCAATTCCATTACTCCATTTCTTTCGTGAATGCGAGTCACTTGCGCGAATCACTTGCTCTAATAAAGGAGTTAGTAGAAGAGCAAAAGACGAAAATTGCTCGCTAAATGCCATTGCCTGATGTGACTCCTATCATTTTTTTATGGAGCAAATTGTTAAAATATGCTGCTCATGAATATTTTTTAAATGCCCACTCACTGACTCTAAAATGGTATCTGAAATATTCCATAGAATTGGATACGACTTGGTATCATTGCTCATGCTCACTCATGTTGATATAATCATTTGCGAAACAGTGCGCTTCAGTTTCTCTTACAGTCACCAAGCTCATGCATAATTCATTCATGATTGTAATATAAGAAATCCTCTAACCCTGTCCTGGACACCTCCCACTTATTCTGGCAGAGCATAGTGGATCACCAAGGCTAAGCCTCACTCATCAAATAATGTGCCGTAGAAATGAAGAAGCGTAATTACTTTAAATGTGCTTTGAAAATCCCAATTTCTGTACAAAAGAATGTAAATTATTCCTGTCCATTTTTTTGTACTAACCATTTTTCACAAACTGCAAGACAAAAAGATATCCTCAATAAAAACTGAATATGTACCACTTTAATGACCAATTCTTGTCGATTAGCTGAAAGACTCACTATACCAATGTACATTTACTCAAATAAATTTATCACCTGGGAAGTACTCGTACTTTCAAAATGACTTTAGAGATTTCACTGAAACTGTTCCATTATGAAACCATCTCCTGAGGGCATCATTCTTTCCGGTATCCTCTTTCGAAGTTTAACGAGTCACCACCATTTTGGTAAATTCGATGATTCACGATTTGGCGATTCGATGATGAATTCAAGAGTTCACCGAGTGTCTAACTACTTGAAATTGTGTGTACATGAGAACTCTCCCACGATAACCTGCTACGAGAAGATCACAAAGTCGTGACTTCAATTTTGAGGAAGCACACGCATAATGCACCACAAACGTGCCTGAAGGACGAAAAAGGATGAAATTAAATGACAAATTGTATGCTATGCCAAATTATTCCTTCATTTTCTTAAGATTCCATATCTCCTGAGATAATTTGTAATTTTTAATCAGCGTGAAAACAAAAAATCCTTTAGAAGGGTATTCTCTTCAATATTCCCTTCTAATTCAACATTTAACGGCTGCGCACGCAGTTTAGCTTTCTCATGCAATAGCTTAGTCATGAAAAACGCATGTATATTGATGACTTTCCAACTTAGCTCAATTAAAGAGTCACTCAAGTCTCATTGACTATTTTAATAGTGAGCAGGTGATTTGATAAATAAAATTATTTTTAGTAATGTAAGTGCATTGCGAAGTAACACAAACTGAAAATGTCCTCATCCGTAGATTGCTCGATTACTTTCAAATTTCCATCAGAACTTGCCAAACGAGGGTTGCTATTTATAATTTCTGCCTAATAATGAAAGCACAGTAATTTATTGTTGAAAATGGTTTTATTGTTTTCAATAATTAATACACTTTTGCATCCGCTCGAACCAATTGTCGTAAAACATTTTCCACCCCGATTTGATGTATCTCCAAAACATGGTTATTAAATGAATCAACGGTTTCTTCAGGCGCCGAAAAACGTTGGCCACACAATTTTTTCATGATAAACGGGAATAAAAGAAATCATTTGCTGCTAAATCATAAAAACGACAAAATGCTCTGAAGAAAATTAGCGTTAAAATGGTCAAACTCTCCGGTGGAAACGTCAGATGGCGCCTAAAGCACTTAGTGTTGCCAAGGCTCAACATATAAATAGCAACCCTCGTATCATCATGCTAAACCCTGCGATTCCGACGCCGCGAGATTGAATTCAAATTTATCAGCAATCCTCTCTAAACGTCAACCCTCCGCGCAGAGAGTAATCATTCACCGTATTTCGGGGACGCATTTACACCGCCACCCCTCCGAGTGGGGCGGGAACACCTGTCCGGCGGCGCAATGGCTGTCCTGGAAACATACTCGCTTGCCGGAGAGGCGCCATCCCACGCCCCCCCCCCCAACCCCAGGCGACCCAGCCGCACGTCGTCGGCCGGCAACGCACCCGCAGTCCTCGCGAGTGCTGCCCCCACCCCCCCTCCTGAGGGACGAACTGACGATTCAGTGGCCGGAGGAGTGGGGCAGTGATGGAAAGGAGGCCACGTGGGAGTGAGAGGGGGCGGGGGTTGAAGGGGGTGAAGAGGGGATGTGGTATCGAGGGCATTCCGGAGGAAGAGGTGGAAATTCGAGCGTTCCCTCGGGGGAGCGAGGGAGGGGGGCGCGTGGGCGTCCGCGCGAGCGCGATAGGAATCAATCACAGAGCGCGCGAGAGACGGCGGCGGCGCGCGAGGGGGCGGAGGGGGGATGGGCGGAGGCCGCTGAAAGTGGCCCCCGCTTGTATTCCCACGGCCGCCATTGGTCCGCCAACGGAGAGGAAAATGCTTTTCGCTAAGAGCGCGGTTGTCCATTCACATCGAGGGCCGATCACATGCAACCTCAGCAATAAAAACGACATCACGGAGTTTTATCTAATGCGCGCACTTTCAACTTTCAATTTTCCGAGGTGGAAAATGTCTGCAATAAAAGAATATAGAATCCGCCCACCATGGAGATGTGGAAAAACCACAAGGAGACGACGCTCTCCAGGGAAGAAGTAGTTTGGAAGAATTTTTAGAGGTGTCAGTAGAATTTTTAGAGGCAGTATCTGAAATAAATCTAATTTTCCGAAACCTTTCCCGGTACTTTTTATGCAGATCTTGTACAATTCAATCCGCGAGCACCGAGCATCTTGCCGCCGACCACGATACATTCCGACCCACAGACCGACGATACATTCCCGACTGTGGATTCACCCTCAACGTGCCTACTCTGTCAGTGATAGTCTTTCCCCGAGAAAAACCGAAGCACAAACAAATTATTGATTTCCAATCAACTGCCAAGCGCGGTCGTAGCCATTAAATTAAATCAGCATCGGATTCCATGGTTTTGAGGTTCTACTTTGTGAAAATTCATGATCACTGAATTAAAAATTCAGTACTTTTTGTGTGAAAAAACTTAGTTTTTGTCACAAAAACTTTATTATACTACAAGTACAGTATAATAGTATAATAAAGTTTTTAGTGGGAATAAAACTAAGTTTATTCATCCAGAAACTCCGTATTCGCAATACATTCCTCATTCCCCATGATAAATGGCTGCATTATGCATCAGTCGCTCATCCGTTTTTGTGACTCTTATATTACTAGGCTGGCGCGTTCTGATGACCCATACAACTGTGCTGCAGGTAGCAGTGATCATCTCTCATAATAGGTTCGCCCATGACATCAGATAGGTCGAAGGATAGGGGCATAAGACGAAAGGGAATTCGCGTAGTGTCTATTCTTCGGTGAGGCAATCGTGAATGCGTCTTATTCCGTCAGACACCGTCCGATGGCCATTTTCAGTGATGGGGTGAGGAGACTGGAAGGAATGAAACGGGAAACTAACTCAACAATTCATCCCATGCAGTTATGATGAGATAAAAAATTGCCAGTCACCCACCACTGACGGTCTCGGGGGAGGGTGTTAGGCGGGGGAGGCTAAGCCACTCGGGTCATTTCGCACTACCGGCCTGACGGCATCAGGAAAATACACAGAGGTGGACCTCCACATATAAAAAAGGGAGCTTCGAATATTAAAGCAATGTTTAGTACAGGGCTTTAAAATATATTATTATGATAAGGTAATCTTTTTAAATAAGGTAGGTTTTTGGATGAGCACAACTACCAAATAAATATAGTATTTTGTGACTCGTAACAAAACGCACTCCAGCAACCTACTCTACATCAGGTCCCTCCTCATCTCTGTGTACTTCTTTCCTCCCTTCATCCCGTCCAACATCCCTATCCTGTTCCTGCCATTTCCTCGTTTGCCTAGCATTCTCTCCTCTATCTCTCTCTCCTCTTCTCATTCTCTCCTCTTCAACATTCCACTGCTGCTCAATACCCCTTTCATCCATTTTTCCTGCTTCCATAGGATTTCTCTCAACAAGCACCTCTCCTCACCCACCGTCCCCAGTACTTCCTCATTTGTTTTCCTTCCGGTCCATTTCGCCTTCTTCATTCTTCTCCACACTCACATTTCAAAACCCTCCAATCTACGTCTATCCTCTTGCTTCAGCGACCACGTTTCCGTGGTCGCTTAAGAAAGAATTTCACTACGCTCCATATCAAAGGTTTTCAATAGCACATCGCTCGCATAGCATATAAAGGTTTTTACGATTCTTTTCTTCACCTCACTACTCAACGTCCCCAACATCAACTCCCTCCTCCTTGTGAAAGCCTCTTTGCCCAGCGCATTTCTTCTCCTTACGCCCCCACTACTTTCACTGTATTGGTCCAAAACACTTCCGAAATACGTAAATTTGCCTGTAAAACCTGCTGCAGTTTTTCTCCTCTTATTTTTATCTTTAGCTTAGCCTCTTTCTTTCTGAAAAATCGCATAACCTTTGTTTTATTAATATTGATTCTCATCTCCTTTTCCTCCAATCTATTAATATTTTCTGCAATATACTCAATAGTTTTGCCCAATTCACTCTACCAAACGCTTTGTCTTATTTATATTGATTATCAGCCCATATCTATCGCACTGAATTTACAATTCACTCAACAATGCTTATACCCCTTGGCTGATATATATTCATTAGTTTTCCCCAATTCACTCTATCAAGCGCTTTTTCGAAATCTACGAAACAGGCAAATACGTCCTGATTGTATTCCATATTCCTCTCGATTAGTGATCTCATTACTGCAATGGCATTACGCGTACCTCTTCCTCTCCTAAACCCAAACTGATCATCCCCTAAGTAATTATTTGCCTTACTCTCCATCCTTTTGTTGATGATCCTGAGAATAACTTTAGCTGCGTGGGGTATCAAACTTATTGTTCTGTAATCCTCATATGATGTAGCCTTTACCTTTTTCGGGATAGGAACTAACACCGATCTCACAAAATCTTCCGGCCAGATCATAGATAGATGGCCTCATAGATGCAACGAATCAGTCCATATAGAGTCTCCTTTCCACATTTTCCTAAACATTTCAACAGTTCTAAAGGGATGCTTTCCACCTCCACAGCCTTATTTGCTTTCATCTCCTTTAATGCCCTTTCTATTTCATCTTCGAGTATGCCTGGACCTAAGCCATCTTCTTCTACGTCATGTTCCTTTTCTATGTCTCACCTCGCCGCCTAAGTTCTTTACCATACAGTGTTTCTATATATTCCTTCCATCTCTCTTGGATCTTTTCTGTGTCAACTATTATCTTACCCCACTTGCTTTTAACTGTTAGCACACATCTTCTTCATTGTAATTGTAATTTATTCATTCACCATAAGCATAGAATTATGCATGGCTTTGTCAAAACATGTTTTACACTTTATTTCCGTAAAAAAAACATTATGCAAAATCAAAACAATATGCAAGTACAATACATACAATTTACAACTTTTTGGAATTAACACATTTCAGTTATACATTTGAAATGGTATGCATTAGAAAATCATCTACACTATAAAATAATTTACATGAAAGTAGTTTTTTCACGGCACACTTGAATTTAAAGGAACTTTTGATATTTTTAATATAAGCAGGCAATTTATTGTACATTAGTATTCCCTGATGATCTATCCCTTTAATCGTTTTATTTACTCTGTGCTGACTTACATGGGATGCATTTTGGCTTCTCGTATTATGACTATGAAGGTCACAGTTTTTAATAAACATGTTCTGATTTTTGTTAATAAGAGACACTGTTTCAAGAATGTATAGACAAGGAAGAGGTAAGATTTCTAGTTTTTCAAAAATAGGTTTACTGGGAGCTCTATTATTAGAATTAGTTATTATGCGAATAATCTTTTTTTGCATTTTAAATAATTTTGGAAGGAAGATAGAGGAGCCCCAAAAGGGAATACCATAATGGAGAAGTGACTGCACATAGCCAAAATATATAGTCCTCAATGCCTGAATGCAAATGATTTCCTTGAGTACACGGAATGCATAACAGATTTGTGCCAGTTTTTGAGATAAATTATTAATATGTTCCTCCCATGAAAGATTAGAGTTACATTAGATTAAAGATTTTGTTACCTTTAGTTCTTTTATGGGGCAACTGTTAATTATTGGATATAAATTTATTAACTTCTTCTTGAGATTGAAGTTTAAATAATGGGTTTTACTAACATTTAAAGATAGCTTATTGTCAGTGAGCCAGTTCATCAAATTATGTGTAGTTTCTGTTACCTCGTTCATTAACTGAGTGGGATTATGGTTATTGAAAATTAAGTTAGTATCATCAGCAAATAGTATTGTATTGGAGAGTGGTAAATTTGCAGGTAAATCATTTATGAAGACTAAAAATAGTAGTGGTCCAAGAATGGAGCCCTGCGGAACTCCACAAATAACAGAAGTTGTACTTGATACAGATGAATTCATTTCAATATATTGTGACCTATCAGTTAAATATGATTTAAACCAGTCCTTTGCATTGCCTCTTATACCATATGTTTCTAATTTTTTTAAAAGAATTCCATGGTTAACTGTATCGAAAGCTTTTTTTAAATCAATAAAAAGCCCTGCAACATGAATATTACTATCTAAGGCATTCCATATATTCCTTGTCAATGAGAAAAGGGCATCATTAATGGACTTATTCCTTCTGAAGCCAAATTGATGATTGTCAATGACAGAGAATTTATCAAAAAAGGAAATCAATCTCAGATACATGACCTTCTCCAAAATTTTGGAGAAACCTGACAGTAAGGAAATTTCACAATTTCACCCTTCTTCTGTAAACTTTCCATATCCTCGCACTGCGCTTTCCACCATTCTTCTTTTGTTTTATTTGTGTCCCGTCTCAATTTATTCTTTAACTCTTTGTACTTCATTTTCCCTAACTCTGTGTTTACATTCTTCCATCTTCTTCTCTCCTCCATCTTTGCAATCACCTCATCCGTCACCCATTGTTTCCTCATCCTTTTCCCGTTCACGGTTCCTAGAGTGTCTTTTGCGGCTTCCAATATCCCTTTCTTGATACATTCCCATTTTTCTTCGATAGTACTCAGTTCTTTACCGTCATCCATCATTTGTTCTACAGCCTGCTGATACTCCTGCCTCGTTAATCCATTTAATGCTTCTGTATTCCGTTTCCTAACCCGCCACCCGCCGATTCGATATTCTATTTCATTTAGTTCTTAGAAAACCCCAGCTTCCAGAGCAACATATGTACCAATTATACCAATATGGACATTCATTGTACCATGCCAACATTTTTTCATATTGCATGTTGGCATAATGATTGGAATTCACTCAATACATGAACCCTAAATAATAATTATTTCGGTCTAATAATCAGCTGAAAAGTGATCAAGTTCACTTTTTCCATGGGTGCTTTCTCTGTTTTAACTTTCTCCTCCAAGTAAATTGATTGCCTTATAATATTCGCTCACTTCGTCACTCCACCTAGGGTCCACACAAATTCCTTATCGCACGTTCAACGTGAGGAATGGCGTCAGTGTTAATGTCCATTCGCTAAGTTTGAAATTAGATGGTAATTGTTTTGGATAATAACATCTTTGAGTGAATCCTCTAAACAAATGGAAAAACATTGTACGTCATTATTTTGGAAAACGCCCTTTTATATTCCCATTTCATCTTAAAAAACGAACAATGTTTATTTAGCAGCTAATATCCAAAAGTAAACTTGGAAACGGATTAGCAAATAATTGCCTAATGTGTTTGGGTCAAGATGCCATTTTCCCCTTCAAGCAACGGACAAATCGAATGGGGAAACATTCGTCTCTCCACAATGACGACATAAGTTCCAATTATTTAGGAGAATGACGTGCGTCAAAAAATTGATGAGAATTTTCCGATTGACGGATCACGCTCGACATTTTTCCCCTCGAAGCAAATGTTTACGTACTTAGAGCGACCATTGCGTTGGGCAATAGAATTGCATCGACCAGGAGCCCGAGCAAAAGAGAAGCCTACGAGCCCCATGCATGTATTCTTTAACTACGAGTACATATGAAGAAAACTTCAAGCACACAGCACTTCTGATACTTTCCTGACAATCCACAATGAAAGGGAAATTTAAGTGGAACGAATTACGAAAGACCATGAATCAGCGAGAATGAAGGATCATTTCTCCTTGTAAATAAATACAAGTTGTAACTATTCAAGAAACACATTTTTTAAATTTATCAAGCTCGCCTTTATTAAGGTAATATAATTTGATCTAACGTACTGCCATTTTAAGAAGTATAATGATATATTTAAAACAGGGATCAGTATATCAAGAAATGCAGCGGTCATATCAGTTGTTTTTTATGCATTTGAAGTCATTCATGGTGGGTAGCTCGAGTGCATAATATAAAGTAAAATAATCATAAAACGTACGCAGCGCAAGTAAGAATGTCACTCTAAGGGAAGACAGAAATAGCTCTTCTGCAAATATACGGGAACTCTAACCGGATATTTATGCACAGCGTTCACCTTGTGGCTGGATATTTGAACATCTTCCTCTTATTCACAGCTAATAAGAGATCTTTAAAAAGAAACATGTACTTGCTTGTTTTCAACTTTTATGAATATAGAATGTCGCACATAAAAAGGATGAGGTGCCGATATTTTTAAAGAAGACGTTTCGGTCACTAAATGCATGGCTCTCTTGGAAATACTGTTATTATTAGGTAATCAACCGGTTAAGGTAGGTTTTTCGATTGACACACCTATCAAATAAACATTTTCTTACTCTAAAACAAAACCAAATCCAGCAACCTAATCTATATCAGGTCCCTCTTCATCTCTGTATACTTCCTTCCCCCCTTCATCCCGTTCCTGCCCTTTCCTCGCTTTCCCAACATCCTCCCCTCTATTACCTTCTTCAACATTCCACTATGGCTCAATACGCCTTTCATCCATTTTTCCTGCCTCCATAGGATTTCTCTCAACAAACCCCTCTCCTCCCCCACCATTTCTAGTAATTCCTCATTTGTTTTCCTTTCGGTCCATTTCACCTTATCCATTCTCCTCCACTCCCACATTTCAAAAGCCTCCAAAAAAGTCTATCCTCCTGCTTCAGGGACCACGTTTCCGCGCCGTACATAGCTACGTTCCATATCAGAGTTTTTACGAGGCTTTTCTTAACTTCCCTACTCAACTTCCCCGTCATCAACTCCCTCCTCCTTGAGGAAGCATCCTTGCCTAGCGCAATTCTTCCCCTAACGGCGCTACTACTTTGACCGTATTGGTCCAAAACACTTCCGAGATATGTAAACTGTTCTACCTGCTCTATTTTTATCCCCCTATTTAATGTTTAGCTTAGCCTTTTTCTTTCTGGAAAATCGCATAACCATTGTTTTATTAATATTGATTCTCATCCCATATCTAATGCACTGAACCTCCAATTCACTTAGCAATGCTTGCAACCTCTTGGGTGACTGAGCAACTAATACTTGGTTATCAGCAAGCCTAACCGATTTTACGAATTCCCCTCCGACTCTCATTCCTCCCTCCAGTTCTTCCATGCCTCTTTATTTATTTTCTCCACATTTACGTTGAACAGCACCGGTGACAATGGGCAACCCTGCCTTATCCCTCTTCCTAACACCGCCCATCCGGACTCTCTGTTCCCCACTCGCACCTGAGCAGTCTGAGACATGTACAGGTTGCGGATCAACCTCCTGTCCCTCCAATTCATTCCTATTTTCTGCAATACCCGCATTAATTTTTCCCAATTCACTCTATCAAACACTTTTTCGAAATCTACGAAACAGGCAAATACGTCCTCATTGTATTCTATATTCCTCTCGATTAGTGATCTCATTGCTGCAATGGCATCACGCGTACCTCTTCTTCCTTTCCTAAACCCAGAGTCCGCATCCGCTCCTGGGAAACTGCAAATTTATAACACTGTTCCTAAACCTGTGCCTAACAACAATATAATCTAACTGATACCATTCTGAGTCACCAGCACTTTTCATGTATATCTACGCCTTTTGTGGTGTCTAAACCATGTGTTGGTGATGACTAACCCCTGTCTCCTGCAGAATTCCATTGCTTTCCCCCGACGTTCGTTCCTCGTGCCTAACCATAGTCCCCCACCTCACCACCATCTCTTCCTTCGCCTACCGTCATATTCCAATCCCCCATCACTATCAAATGTTTCCCTGTAGGAACACACGCGATTATATCCTCTAACTCATCATACATCCTATCGACTGCTTCCTCCTTGTGGTTGCTCGGTGGCATGTATACCTGAACAATGACCAAGTTCGTCGGCTCTGCTTTAATCTCTACGAGTAGAATTCTATCTATGTTGACTACGCTTCTTCCTACCCCTTTATTTAATATTACGGCAACCCCTTGTCGGTTTTCTTTCCCGCCGTTGTATATTATTCTATAATTTTCACTCCAGTAATCCCCGCTATCCTTCCATCTCACCTCGCAGAGACCTAAAACATCTATATTACCTCTTTCCATCTCTCGCTTAATATTCTCTAAGTTGCCTGTCCTCAACATTGTCCTGACATTCCATGTTCCTATTCTAAATAATTTCGTCTTCTGTCCTGCTGCTCTTATTTCTCCCCTGCAAGGGTTTTGTGGCATGACAACCGCGGTTGTCTTTTCCGCTGCCGGGCACGAGTCCTGCAGTTGCCAGGACTCGATTTCTCTATGTTGTCCATCATTATTTTCTTAGGAATAATAATTGAGGTGGTTTCCCATTGCCTTCCTCAATAGTGTTTTTAACTTGACACCATCACTTAATGGCCGCCCCACTGGGGTCAGACGCCTTTGCAGCCGCCTCACTGAGGAAATACTGTTAGCGGTTGGAATTTGAGCTGGTGTTTTTTTATTAGGAAAGATTATTAAAACAGTCTGTGATTATTAGGGAGTTGCCCATCTACACTTTTAAGATAACAATGATGCTAGCTGACTTTTCATTACTATGTATAATTTCCCCCTTCTTTCTTTCCAGTCCTGGAAAAACCTGTCTCGGTATGGTGGTGGTCTATCACTCGTAAGTGGTTGTGGTTTATTTATATTCCCTCCATTTTAGCATACCAGGGATTTTAATGGTTGGTGAAATTACACTTTTTTGGAACTTTGAAAACTTTACGGTTAGCATTAATTTGGATTTACACGTCTTTTCAGGGATTTTAGTGGATGTGTTTTGCCTATTCCCTAACCCTTTAAACACCCTTGTATGTCCCTTGCCTATTCCACCTAGTGCTCGCACCGCCTGCCACACATCTTTTTGGTGGATATCGGGGTATTCATATAGATATTATATATCCTCTCTCCAGCCCTGGGGATTCCCTCTGGAGTAACTTACTAAGCATGTTTTCGAGAAAGGATTCAAACTCGGAAACTACTTGCCGCCGATCCAGGGTACGTGTTCGAATGTCGACAATTGAGGGGCCCGCGGGGGCATAGGGGGTCGCGCGCCTCCTTCCGGAGAGTGATTTAAGGGCCGCGCATGCGATGGACGCTTCGATGGCGGGTCGCCGCGCCGCCGATTGAATTTGATCCGCCGGACTTTAAATGCTCTTGCGGTCGAGAGCGCCATTTGCGGTGCGTGGGAAGAGGAGACCGCAAGGCTGTGGTCGAACACCAAAGGTCAACCAAGGATCGAGAAATCCCGCCAAAAACGGTGCAAATCCACCGGCACCGACTCACCATTCGTACAAGGCGTGACATATCCTGATTGCAGCTGCTTTTCAAGTTTCACCCGAAAGTTTTTGAGTGAAGTTCCATTCTTTCTCTCGGAGGGTATCATCATTGTCGAGGCGAATGCTCCAAATTATTATTTTCTGACACTGTTCATCGATTATGCAAAAATACGACTTAGCTTTCTTTCTATCCGAAATATGTACGCTACAAAACCATGAGAATGCCAACGCTTCAGTTGAAGAGGATAATCCTTGCTTGGGCTGCAGAGCTATCTTAGTACGTAATTTATTCTGAGGTCAGAGTTTCCCATCTCCTTCCCAGTCGCCCTCCTCCATTTCTTCCCGAAGTACATGGTTTGTATAAAAGGTATCGAGAAAAGTTTCTGGAAAAATAGATTTATTTTAGTTCTTGCTACAACACCTCAAATTATCAAAGTTGTACATCCCTTGGAAACGTCGACACACACTCTTGCCCTTGCGGCTTATCCACGACTCGAAGGCTCCCTGGTAGGCGGATTCCGAAAGGAGGTCCTTAAGGGTACGCATACAAGCTTCTTTGACGGCATTTAGGGTGGTATCCTTTGAGGCAGGATTTCACTTTTACGAGGGAATATACTCGTAGAGGGAATAGAAAGTAGTCTGCTAGATGGTGCCAAGCGGGGACTCTAAGGGGGTTGGGGAATCGTTTCGATGCCATACGCAGGTCTTCGCAAGCAGACGAGACACTCGACTCTGCTCTCTTGGTCGTCCGTCCAAATACCTTCAGAAGAGGAGTTTAGCGCAGATCTTTTGCATCACCAAATTTTCAGTCATTTAAATGGTGTGTACACTTTTACTGTCTTATATCGATGCCAATAATAAGATATGCGATCATGCGCACACTTAAAGCGACGGTCTGAATTCAGCACTTCATGCAATGTACGTCATTTTTAGCGATCCTTTTACTACAAATCTTGTAAGAGCAGTGAGCCGTTCCCTCCCTCTCCGGCCTCCCCTCTCTCCCCTTGCCTGTTCGCCAAGGAAACATTCAAATCCGAGTTCCCAATCGCAATGCCTTCCTCTGCCTTCGCTTCCTCTCCGCTCTCTTCGCTTTCCAACTCCGCCGTCCGTTCTCTTCATGGAAAGCCTATCAAATTACTCTTGTTGTGCTCCATTTCCATTGATCTTATGACACGTAACATTATGCACCAGTCCAAGACCACAAGCTTCCCCTGCATTCACAAATACATTAAAGATCGATATTAAATATCCCCTTCTCTGCGAGGAGTCTGAACGCGAGAACGACTTCATTTGTCCCCTTTCTCCTTTATCTAGAGTGGTTCTCGATTAAGTCATCCTACGTAAGACATAAATTTTCATTTTCATTCCTGTAGTACAGTGATATTTTCCGGCCCATACGACATGAATTTTCAATTTTCCTCTCCCTGATTCCCCGATCAAAGCGCAAACCTGCCTCATCTACAAGTGATTCGCACCCTCCGCCAGGTGGCAGCTTAGGAGGGCATGCAGAGGAAGGAGAGGCAAGCCGCAGATGCTGTCAGCATCCCAAGGTGACCTTTACCCCCTTCGATTCGCCACGTGCCCTTGTCCCCGCCATCTTTCAGCAATTCCTCCAACACCCGCTCGTCTCTTCGTCTGGTTGGTTGGTGTCCTTCGGCATTCCGCCGGTCTCTAATTATTTCTTTACCTTCGTGAATATTAACGTGAACTTCATCACACTAAATGTTAGTCACTATCGATATCCACCCCAGAGAGCATTTGTAATTTTTAAATTTTTTTATAGTTTAATTTGATTCCAAAATTCAAATTGTACTCCGTCCACGGATATGTAGTAGCATGTGCTTGTTACGGGGTAACGTTATTTGTAATTGCCCTCGTGCACCAAGATATCCTCCACGTACACTTCAGGGCTTAATTAAATTGAAACATCTTATTTGCCTCGGGATATCCTGCCTGCCCCGTTATTAAACAATTCCCTTCCTGTCTCTGAAGTCGAACTATCCTAGATAATTTTCATTCCCGAATTGTTCCGATTACTGCATTACGCCAAAAAAATTAGATTTTTTAAACAGTTGTACAGGTGTGAAGGATTTTTTCATACTATACGTGTACATACAGCCGTAATGTGCCGTCGGCATTTATCGGCCTAACTTAGGGGGTGGCTGCTATACAAGGTTTTTGTACAAAGTATCGGTAACAATATTTTCCTGACGCGTGCCTGAAGTGGTGGATTCAGACCGTGTCGGTTGTTATTGTCGTCCTCCCGAAGGTCTTTGGACGGACGACCAAGAGCAGAGCCGAGTGTCTGTGTGTGTGTGAGTGTCGCGACGATTCCCCAACCCCCTTACAGTCCCCCTGACTTGGCACCAGCAGACTATTCTTTCCATTCCCAAAATTGAAATCTACCCTCCTCGAAGGACACCACCATGGGGACCCTAAGTACCGTCAAAGAACCTTCTATTAGTGGAAAATCCGCTGTCACAAGTGTGTCGACGCTCAACTTTGAATAATTTTGAGGAATTGTAGCAATAACTGAAATAAATCTATTTTTCCAAAACTTTTACCGATGCCATTTCATACAAACTATGCGTGAAAACAGACTCCTGTATTCATATGAACACCAAGGGGGAATCAAGAGGCCAATTAAACGCAGAAAACAGTCAACATAAGCAGTGCATGATTTTCAGCAACGGAAACCAATGTCATTTGAGCGATTATGACGTCACCGTTCACGCTCGGCACCATCGTCACTCTCTTCAAGGAAATGGGAGGTGCGCCCATGACATGAAACGAACGGCCGCTAGATGGGCGATAGGCGTATACACAGATTATCATGGCTTATTTTGGGTGACTTCATAAAGTGAAGTGCGCTTTGAAATGATCGATCACAATGGCACTGAATGCGATTAGTTTAATACTTACGTAACTGAATAAACAAACATTCATCGCTGTCAAGATGAACGATTTTTACGCTCTGAAACTGTTGCATTGTAATGCGCAGTAGCGGATGACTCCTTTAAAAAAAGTTACCGTCGCGGTATCTCGCGCAGTTTTTTTGTATTTTCTAAGTTCTCCATATTCAAAGCCAGGATTTCCAGGAGATGGAACACATCCGAGGTGGTGGAATTGGTCCCGATGAGTGGCAGGTACTTAAATAGATCCCTTCAGGGGAAATCGACACTATTAAATACACTCTTTACTTTATATCTCGATGTCTTGTTCCAAACCACAAAGGTAAAAGTTGTTGGGCAGATGAGACCACAAAGATAAGGGAGGGAGAGTATAGATAGAGTAGATATAGAGAGAGTAGATAAGAATAAGGGAGATAGATTCCAGTACAGATAAATACAAATACTCATTCTTCCCCAGAACAATCAGAAATCATAACAGCAAGAATCCGAAGTCCATTTAGAAATGTTAAAAACATTTAATTTACAAGTCGGAACAATATTAATCATTGCAAAGACACCAGGTATAATTGTAGGTGCATATGTATGTTAGTTGGTAGTTTGTGTGTTTGCATGTGTGTGTGGGTTGTAAGATTATTGCATGAATGTATGCCATGTTTTGTTTGTGGACTGTGTAAATCTGTGGCTTTTGCATGCAATTTTTTTTCTTCTTAATTGCGAGTGGTGCACTGACACCTCCCGCCACACGCCCTTGAGCAGAGTGGGACGAGGTGGAAGTCCCCTCCGTGCCTCATAACAGCACCACTCCCGAACTCGCTTTCCTTCCGACAAATATTTTCTGCCCTCCAGTGCATTGAATTGAATTTGCCTCGCTCGCAGTTCAGAACATGGATGTGGTTTTGGGGTTGTTCACGCCCCCAATACCTGGAGAAGCTGGCAATAGTCTGGGGAAGCCCGAAACCGACCCTCTCTTTGACGATTTAATTTACGATTCATTACTGGTTATGGCTATAACGTAACCCCCCCCCCCTTCTTCCCATGCTAAAAGGAACTGGAAACTCCCCCTCCCCGACGTTCCCCCGAGGCATTAACGTAATTCACGCGCAGCTCCTTGAGAGAGACGTAAAAGAAGGTTTTTGCATTGAAGAATGTGACGTGGTGGCGCGGTGAACGGCACAGGAATCTAGGTATGAGTGTAAGAGGATGGCCCACGGGGATGGAAACTGGGAAGAGGGTGGAAGAAGCAATCGTTTTTGGAGCAAGAGATGGGGGTTGGATTTGTTGGCAATGGCGGGGGAAAAAGGAGAGAATGTGGAGGATGTTGTG
The DNA here is from genome assembly GCA_037158775.1 of Hetaerina titia. NCBI lineage: Eukaryota > Metazoa > Arthropoda > Insecta > Odonata > Calopterygidae > Hetaerina > Hetaerina titia. The sequence goes on along the minus strand of CM073773.1, from coordinate 116,845,788 downwards.
AGACGCGGAGGATGAGAGAGAATGCTTGAAGGTTTGAGGTGCCACTTTGGGTGCTGCGACGTAATAGGGGGAGGGAGGGAGTGCCACCTGCCCCGGGTCCTGTTGACACGTTTCCCAGAAGTAATGCGGAGGCAATGGATCATGTTTTTTTCAGGCGTCTACCATAGCCCACACCTCCACGCGATGCATATAGAGATCCTGTAATTATATTCATTTCACTCGGCAAAAACCGTTGCTCGGCGAACTCGGTTGCTTTTGCCAGTTAATACAATTGTACTTCAAATAAGGGAGATAGATTCCAGATTCCAGTACAGAAAGTTGAAAATTCATTATTTCCCCAAACAATCAGAAATCATAATAGAAAGACACCGAATTCACTTTAGACAAATTGAAAACATTTAATTTACAAGTCGGAACAAAATTTAAACATTACAAAGATATTAGGTATATCTGTAGGTGCATGTGTACGAGTATGTTAGTTGGTAGTTCGAGTGTTTGCATATGTGTGGGTTGTTAGGGTTTTCGCATGAATGGATACCATGTTTTGTTTGTGGAATGTATGACTTTTCCATGCGATTTTTCTTCTTAATTACGGGTGGTGCCCTAACGACCCCTGCCACGCGACTTGCGGGGTATTAAGTAGATGTAAATGATCCTGGTCGGAACAGTCATTCAACTACATTCATTCCAAAATTTATCGGACGGTCTTAAGTCTAATGATTTTTTGCAGGTTTCGTTTGGAAATAAATTACTGAAAGAAACAAGCCAGTAAAATTTCTTCAAAAGTGTGTCGACAGATTATGAAACGTCGGTAAAAATCAGACCTTTTACTATTGGAACAATTACTCAATAGAAGAGTACATATTCTGATACCAAAAATACTCCATTAGCACGCGTGCCAAAGAAAAACTCAATATGACGCCCTTTGCATTAATTTTTACTAATCCGAAACTGTTTCGGCTTAACATTAAATCTGGAATATTTCAGGTGACATGAGACGAAATTGGTTCAATTTATTATTCAACGTAAAGCATTAAAGAAAACTAACCCGTTAAAATATCAAAACTCCATTCATATCAAGAGCCTTTCCAAAGAGTTTCGCAGAATGTCCGTGAAACCCAAATCCGTTCAAAAATCAACCCAGCCGCATACTATTAAAATCGTGCTCCACTCCCCGGTTCGGTGTGACGCAAACCGCCACTCAGCTTTCGACCGAATTCCTTGACCTTGTTATGGTTTCGGCGGCGAGGAAGCCCCGTGGGTGTGCAAACGAAAGTGGCCGAGAGGTCTCGGGTTCGACTCCCCGCCTCCCGGCTGAAATAAAGAGTGTCGTGACGACTACTCAACCGGAAACCATGGTGAGCAGAGGAGATTCCTCCGCGCAGGTATCTCGCACGGCTTTCGTCTGCTCATGCGAAGTGAGTTCCCAGCCGTCCGCGTGCACCTATTAAACCGGCAAAACCGCTCGGGTTTCGGGTCCGAGGGTGCGATCCGTCGTGATTTTCACGCAATACACGCTCGTCACGTGAACTACACAGTGGTCGTTAATAATCCCTGTTTTGCAAAAAACTACCTATTAAAGCGACCCACAGTGCCCTAATAATACTCGTCTACTCGTAATTATTATTTAAATATTAAACCTGCAGTTTTTAAAATAAAAGGTTACATTGCAAATATTCACCGTACCTAGCAAATAATTTTCGCCTTCAAGTCCGCTCAAAGATGATAAACAGCCCCGGTTTTGATCAGATGTGACCCCCAGGGGTTGCCGAAGCGACCGTGGTGTCCCGTTGGGTTGCAGTGCCAACCTGGGCAACCCAAACAGCCTTGGCACATCATTGATAGCCAATCATTTTCACTCATTGTATCCGTAATAATTTGTCACGGAATAAAACATTACTGCCTCGCTGAGTGAATCCTTTAAATTCCCCCTCTCGCTTCATTCTAAGAGTATTTCGTAGCGTCTATTGGCCTTTCCTTCCTATTCCCTTCCAGGGTTTAGGCCACTTCACTCCACGACGTCGTCCGAGTTGATTCGCAGGTGCCTTGCGTTTTTCGACCTGAGAGGAGTTCGCTCAGCATCATATATAGTATTCCATGAGCGATCCCACAATGGATCCATGCGGGGATCCTTTTGAAATTTCATTTTCCCCTCCGAGGCTTTTCATTTGAATTTTTGTTTTCCTTTCAGGAGAATAACTTCTCAATAATGCCATTATATCTATTAACCGGGATTTTGCAACTTAAACTCTGCGATACAAGCCGGACGCCAAAATATTTTCAAAACGTTACAAATTCAATCAAATATTAATTGAGTATTTGTTACTATGTTTATTTATTTATTTGAGTATCACGTTGGTACGACGAGTCATACACTGACTGCTCCATCTATTTCATTTCAATTATTACTTCAAATTGGTAATTTGCCTAATTCTGACAGAAGACTGATCGCATGAAAGGATCTAAATTATCTTTTAAATTAATTTTCAATATGGAATAAACCCTCTCTGTGAACGTGCGTTCCGATGACCCCTAGAGCTGTGCTGGCGGGAGCAACGATAAGAGCATTTTGTCTCAATCTGTTTTTCTTGTGTATGTATGTGCTGTGTAAGAGTGACCGTTGACCAGGCTTGACCACCAGGACTAATTGTCTAATTACAACGAGATTTATGTAATGATAATGATAAATGATAAAATTGCTCCTGGCACCCATTGATCAAAGGTTAGGATCCAGACGAAAGGTAGTCCACGCAGCGTCGGTTCCTCAGTGAGGCGGCTGCAAAGGCGTCTGACCCCAGTGGGGCGGCCATTTGAGTAATGGCAGTGGTATTCAGGAAGGCAACGAGAAACTACCCCAATCATTTATCCCATAATATTAATACGAACAAATGTTATGATGAGTTCCGGAAACTACGGGATTCGGCCCATTGGCCCAATGCCCGGTAACGGGAGAGGTCCGAATTAGAACAGGGACTTGGAATGACAGGACGATGTTGAAGACAGGAAAATTAGAGAATATAAAGCGAGAGATGGAAAGAGGTAATACAGATGTTTTAGTTCTATGCAAGTTGAGATGGAAGGGTAGCGGGGATTACTGGAGTGATAGTTATAGAGTGATACAGAGGGGAGGGATGGCACGAGAGCCAACTACTGACAAATAGTTAGGAAGAAGCGTAGAAAAGCATAGGGCAGGTGAGTGGTTAGCAGAAATAAAGCCGAAACGACGAGCTTGTCCATCACACAGGACCGTCCGCCAATAAGTAGTCTTAGAATGCAAAAATAGACGGTAAGTAAGCTCAATTAGAGGGAAAAATGCGTACGTTCCCAGAAGAAAACAGTTCGTAGTTGAAACGCGGTGTTGGTCGAAAAGAGAGAGATGGGAGTGAGATTGAGCACGACGGTTAATGAACAAGCGATGTCCACCAGGAGGAATCTATAGAATTCTGCGTGAAAATTGTTCAAGTGATAATGTTTGGCTTTAATGCAACAAATTTCGTACGTATACTCGTACGTGGAAAGTATCCTGGGACTCAAAGAGATAGGTTTGAGTTAAAATCACTCACCCTCTGTTATTACTGGGCACAGATTTTGGAACAGCGTAATTAATTGTATCGGATGCGGATTCATTGCATAATTTAGCAGAGGGGGTCGGTTCTGGAAGTCGGCAGGACAGCTGAAGGCAGGAAGTGCACTCACAAATGGCCGGAAAACCGCTCGGCCGATCTTGAAATGCGGGTGGGACTCCGTCGTCACACGCGCCGCTACTTCAAGAGCATTCCGGAATGTTATCGTGTATTTTAATCACAAGTACACTGCATCCTTACGTGTAATAAAAATACAGAATTTTAGTTTTAGCTTCTTTTTTTCCGTTAGTGGTCCGTTTCTGTTTTTCCTTTTATATTTTATCCCCATTTATTTATTCGATAGAGGGCAGCCCTGACGACGCCCACGTTCCCAAACAACCTTTTTGCATAATCCTTGCTTAAATTTGACGTTTTTTTTATCAAACTGGACATAGGGAAAAATGGAGAAGTCTCGGTTGGAAGCAATGGAAATTTGGAGAAAGAAGACGAGAACGAGATGGATGGAAAGCAACATGGAAGTGTCGAGAGAAATTAAAAGAGGAAAGGAATGTGATAAAAGAGATGGAGAAAAGAAAAATTAAGTTTGTTGGACATGTTCTCAGACATAACAAATTCCTGGAAAATATAATATAATGGAGGGAGAATTACTGGGAACAAAAGGGAAGAGGAAGGCCAAGAAAGAAGTTTTTGAATGTTATGTAACGTACGATGAGAGCCACGGCATATAACTGATTTGAAAAGAACAGCAATTGAGAGGGGCATATGTATGACCACAATGACAAGGTTCCATCTTTTGCACGTGTGTGTTAGTGTGTACGTGTGTGTATTTCCACTAAAAACTCCAATTCAACATTGAACAATGGAGGTGTAAATGCGTACAAAAGAATATTCTCCCTAAGATAAAGCATTTAATACACAATTCAGCATCCCGCCAAAGTAGGTTTAGGATAGGTACAGTCCAACCACCGCTTCATTTTCCTAAACATCCGAGCCTCCTCCTTAATAGGACACAATCTGACACCCTAAATACAAAAACACTTCAATTTCACCTACCCATTCACTCCATCGAGGATGCCAACTATTTTCCTCCCACGCAACCGTGGATGGCAGTCAGCACAAAACAAAAGTCACGGGATATCGCTGAAAATGCAAGGAAAACAACACTGCATAACATGAAGTAACAGCATTAGGGCACTTCTAATTGTAGCTTCCCAACGGTCAAAGAGACGAACCGAACCCCGTTGATATTAGGTTTGAGGAGCCTATCAACTACACTGATGAATAATAAGTACACCTTAGGTTTAAGGTCATATTAATGACTATGATAAATAAATAAATATTTGCGCTAGACTGGACCACCAAAAGAGCAGAGTCGAGTGTCTGATTGCTTGCGAAGACTTTCTGCAACGTCATCGCGATGATTTCCCAACCCCCTTACATTTCCGACTAGGCACCAGCGGACTATTATTCCTATTCCCTATAAAAGGTATATCCTCCCTCAAAGGACACTACCATGGAACCCTAAGCGCCGTCAAAGAAGCTTGCACGCTTGTACCCTTAAGGACCTTCCGTCTACCAGGGAGTCTTCGAGTCGAGGTAAAAGTCGCTGGCGTGAAAAGTGTGTCGACGCTCCCAAGGGAAGAAGTACTTCGAAGAATTTTTAGGCATTGTACGAGCATATCTAATGAAATAAATCTATTTTTCCGATACTTTTTATACAAACCTGGTCGACCTCAGGTTTAAGGTCATAATAATGTATCCATTGGCTAATTATTAGAATAATAAGCTACATGCTCGCGCAAAGTAGCACGAAGGGCGTCGAGGAACAGATTGTAACTACTTCTCGAAAGGTGGTCAGCCCTTTGAGCACACGCAGCACAAGATAGCAAAACGCATATATTCATCGAACAGAAAGAAAACAATCATCGCATGTTAAAGTATTTCGAGATTAGTCTTTCAAAAAATTTTTTTAATTGAACTTCAAGGGTTACTTGCCTATCGAACCTCCTCGGTACACACAATATCCTCTCTCTCTCTCTCTGTGAACAATGCATTTTTGCAAAGTATTTTAAAACTTGAAATAAAGTATTCTTCCTTCATAAGTAAAATACTTCTCTAATTCCAAAACGAGTCAAATAATGATCCAGCTCGACAAAATTAAAAAGTGAAGGACCACGGTTGTCGTTAGAGATATGTCGACCACAGCTACGACAAACCCTCTCCCACTTCCTACCTCTCAATACCAAATCACAGTGGCGATCATCGATCGTCATGCGCGTCGAACACGACCGCTTGGAAAACAATGCCTGCCGGCCAGTGTGCAGAGTGGTTGGGGCAGTGAGTAGGAGGGGCAGTCATTTCCCCTCCCTCCTTTGAGACACCGACAGATCTCACGACCCAATGCCCAGCAGCGGTCTCTCTATTCCTCGCTAATGGTCGGCACCATTCATTCCTGGACTCATTGGTCAAGCTGTTGCGAAAAAATGATGATCAGGTGATTGAAAAAAATCCGGAGTCAAAAATGATTTTCACTCCGTGTGTGATATTTTATCCGGGGAGAGCAGTGTCATTCCGGAAATGCAAAAACGAGTGAAATTCCTTCATTTAAGTTCGGACCTATGACATCACGTGATGGTAAAAGACATTTTCGACCAATACATTAACACTGGGTGACAAATGAAAGAGCGCAGCAAACAGAAACACGGAAAAAATCTTAATAGTTTAAGGCCATTTAAATAACACCTCAAGAAATTCTTCCAAACAAACATTTGTGAGGAATGTAATATTTTTTATACGCACGCATATTTAGCGTACATTCACTTTTTCCAAGATATTTTCGACATTATTTTCTGCAATTTTTTGGAATACTTGAGAGATATTTTGCATTAAAGCTTCTGAGGTGTGGTAAAAACTAATAAGCTATACTGTTCTTACTTCATGTTTATTATATTGCTTTTCCCGAAGCTTAACCGAAAGGGCCAGAGATGATATATACGCGGTGCAACCTCTTCATTTGTTACTTAAAAATCCCTAGTGAGATATTTCCGATTCACTTTATCCTCATTGAAATCGATAATTTTGTGATTAAATAACCCTTGAACACTGGAGTGATCAACATAGGGGCGATGGAAACAGGATCATGAGACGGCAGAGTACAAGGAAGGGGAAATGAATGCAATTAGATTCTATTTAGACATTAATGGACGACCTCGTTCGTAAACACTTTCAAACCATCGATTCCAGCGAACCATTTCCAGAAACGGTAGAAGAGTTGTTAAATATTTATATGTTATATTATATAGTGAATTGGGCCACGGCTACGGTGTGTGGCAGGGGGTGATTACACACCAGACTACCCTTGAGTCAAAACACCTTTCCCTCCTACCACGTTCGGGCAACGACAGTCTGATCCCTTATCGTTCGTGGAAAAAATGAACTCTTAAATCTGTCTCCTCTACACTTAATCTCTCTAATTCAATTGATATGATCTCACCTACCGGGTGATTGAAAAACATTCTCGGGGCTAATAATACTTTTCATCATCAATTCTACAAAGACCTACTTTCAATTTATACAAGAGATTTAATCTGTAATTTAACCTTCGCTCCGTGAATAATTCCCAGCCTAGCTCCTATAATATTTTGGATACGCTATTAAAAATATTATAACAACTTTCGACAAATCCTTCTCTACACTGCACGCGATCCAGTTCAGGAATCAATCCAACTTCCTGAGGATTCCATGTATGTACTAGTATTCTAAATGAGACCAAACCAGTGAAAGATAACGTTTCTCTTTACCTCACCTCCCTCACATTTACCCTCACATTTACTAAGTACTCTTCTAATAAATCCTATTTTTTTGTTAGTTTGTCCACATATTCCCCGCATACTGTTTTTCGCCCAGGAGATGTCGTGAATGAGGGTAACGTATAGATATTAAATTGAGTCTGCACACTCCATTCCGATGCTCCCGATGCAGGATAAGTTCGGGAGGGAATTGCCCTTTTTCCAACAAGTCATCACTACGCACGTTTTTAAGTTTCATTCTAATTTTCAAGTGTCGCACCAGCGTTCTGCAGCCATTAGGTTATATGCTGTGATATATTCCACATTTATTTTACTTTAGGAATAGTCAGATTACCTGAAACTTGCTGAATATCAGAGTTCGTTGTCGTAGTTGGGAAACAGTCTCCGGAAACTAGTCGAAATTATTATTAGGTAATCTACCGGTTAAGGTAGGTTTTTGGATGGACACAACTATTAAATAAACATTTTGTAGCAAGAATTCAAGAGCTCTACGGCCTCTAGGTTAAATAATAATAAACTAGTCGAAAAGAGGCCGCTATTTCGTATCAAGAGTTCTCGAGCTGCATTCAATCAAACGTGTTTTAGACAGAAAAAAGGAGTCGAATGAGTTGGAAAACATGGTATCGAAAGACGAGCCTGTATGTTTCTGCAAGCAGGGCACGAAAAAATTTTCATAGAAAGCCATCGAAACAACTTCTCATCAATGCCCTAATTGGTAAGGAGAATCTCCAACTGCGCGGCAAACTTGAGACGTCGTGATAACTAAGCAATGGAGTTAGCATGAGAAACTAACAAATCTGAGAAAACCTTTCCTCAATGCGAATTCCACCGATGAGTCAACGAAAACAATTTTCGACTCAGCAGTTTTAGAGTTAATGGTACAGGCATTTGGGAAATTTTTCGGTTGCAGCATTTGCGTTCGATTCAAACCGAATCCCTCTCCACCACAATTCCACACCGCTTGGATTATTTGAGCAATATTTGACTCGGGAAACTCAAATGCTCTTCAAAATTGGAAATTGTTGTCTCTTCAACATTTTATCACGTTTAGTCACCGGAAGGCTGACTGCCAGTCTAATGACTTGGTCTTCAAAATACACGACGAACCTGAATCGAGTTGGATGTTTCAAGGCCGAGGTTTTCCAGTTGTAAACTTGTAAAGAATTGCGGTCATACATGAGAAGAAATAAAATAAATTGCAATGGTTTTGAGAAATGGTATTCATTTGAAATTGTCTTTTTGCAACAATATGTGGAACTTGCCCTATTAAATTTTATGGCAACCCTGCACTGCTCACATCTTGCAGCTTTTAATCACTGCATCTCTGAATGTTCGAAAAGCCATTAAGAGTCTTTTATCAGTCATACACATCGTATTACTGTAAGAAATCCAACCGTTGCACAAATTATCATCAGACATTTGACAAGTTGATCAAGGTTTGAGTGCACCAAAACCTCCACCAGGCGGAAGACTTTGCTATGGCGGTACTTATTGTCTGATGATCCGAACTGTTTCACTTGTTGAATCGTAGGGGAAAGTGAGCAAGACATCCACCAAAACCGAATTACTAAAATTTGCACTAAAAATACACTTGCAGTGCTCTGAAACAGCGGGGGTAACCGTAGACCAGAGTTCTGGAGCTGTCTTTAATATATAAGTCTCATTATTCTTTTCAGTCTGCCATGAAAAGAGTTGCCTTCGGCGCCATCACCTGGTGTCAGCTATTTTACTATAAACTTTATGCAACAACTTCATACCTAGTCAGATATATCAAAACATAATCTCCCGGCAGTCACAATTTTCATTCACGAGTGAAGCAGGTTTGTTTAAAGATAATCAAACAATGAAGCCAATGAAGTGTGTGTATACATATACTAATATATGCATTCACTTTCTTCAGTTTCTGAAGAGTGAAGTAGAAGAAGAACAAGGGTGATGATAACAGAAGTCTGCAATTGACAGTAAACCACTTAATTCAGGGATTCCGGAAAAGATAAAATAAGGTTATATGGCGTAACTAGGGAATTCAAACAGCAGCAGTGAGATGGATTATGTAAAGTTGGTTGGTCATTTTCTCGGTGATCGGACAAATTTCGCGTCCCGGAAATGTAATATTTGTTGTAGGGGCTTGCATTTTGGAAGCTCTACCTACCTGTTCGATCGGGAAGTTTAAAATATCCGTGCATGGATGTGAGCTAAGGGTTTACGACAAGCTACTCAACGAGCATTATATGATGGGGGATTTTATAATTAAGCAAGAGGGATGGGGGTGATTTGCTATATTTGAAAGCCATTTGCTGCTATATTTGACAGCCAATGACTGTTGGTGATCAAAGGACATGATAAATACCAAGAGTGAATTCCGAGAGGATTTAACGTAGCGGATGCGACCCGATACTTAAACCCTCTCTGAATTCACTCTTTACGTTTAATCAAGACGTTTAAACCTAGGGCGGAACAGCACAGTATAAATAAATATATTTGCCATAAACTTGGCATAGCTGCCGACTAAATTGGAGCGTGGTCCAAACTAAAAAATAGATGAATTAGATTGATATAAATTTTAACTATTCCTCATAATTCAACGAACTTTCGAATAAAGTTAGAAATGCCAACTGTTCACAAGAAAAATTGCTTTAAGTTAAAAGAGTTTCATTACTTAAATGTGAAATGCTTACCAAACTTGTATTTTTTTAAATCTTCCATTAAGACTGGAGACATTCAATTTCAAAATGAGTCATTTTGCAGTCTTTAATGATTTAAGGAGAACGAGATAAGTCACTCGCATTCCTCATGCCGTATCGACTCCGATCGAGCTCAGTGTGTGCACAGCGGAGCATTGGAAATCATCTCAGATGGAGCGAAACACATTCACGAATTAATTTAAACGGTCACGCCGGAGACGACGAAACGCCTCGTCATCTTCGGGGTGAAAATGACTCGCATTGAACGCCGCCACCGTTGATGATTTCGGATACATATCCTCGACTGATATGCATCCGAGCGTCTTCTCGCAAACACATCAAAGAAACGGGAGTGGAGGGCGCTTTCGAGGGCAGGCCGTGAGCTCTCCGCGATTAGGTAACTCTGCACTTAGGGGGAGGGAGGGGGAAGGCGGGGATGGAGAGGGGGAGATTGGGGGGAGGGGGTTTGTCCATTTTTTGCTCTCCAACTTTCCTGCTCGCCGATGCTCCAGTAAACATATCCCCACCCACTCGCACCCCTTTGGCGCACATATTTCCTGCGCTGAGGGGGGAGGGGAGGGGAGGAGGCAAGGAGATTGTCGAAACTAGGGATGCTTGGGAGAGTCGGCGTCCTCGCTCCACTTGTCCCAATGTGTGCGTGTTTTCGAGTGGTGGGTGGGTGGGAAGGAGTGTTGTGAAAGAGTGGAGGGGAGAAGGCGAAACATAGAGCACTTCCCCCCTTCCTTCGCTCCGACGAGGGCATCGGAGCCGACGCCAGGGCAAACGGCGCCACTAAACCGTGGCACGACGTTTTGGCACCCTCGAAGATGAAGTACGTTGTGGTAGCGCTTCGGATGGCGACACAGTAAATGTTTTTGGCATTTGAACACTCGTTGCATCGTTATTGATCTCCAATGTAGGGAATATGCCGTGCGAGACACGCGGACACACACAAACACGAAGATGAAATCCTTAAAACAACCATGGGGGAATCTGTAAGGTCGAATGTGCAAAGGTCGAATTGTTGTGCAAATCTATTTAATCAATCTGTCGATTTTTCAAAAAATATTAGGCGCATGCTCGCATGGGATCGTGGGACAATCACATCAGGCACGAGACATCTGAGCACGCGAACGGCGATCAAACGAATTTTTGATGTAACATCCAGAGCAGGGCAAAACGTAACTTCAATAATAGTTGCTGAGGAAACGGGTTGTCCGCTGCAACCGAGATGAAAAGGGGTGAAGCGGAAGCAGATGGCGGAGGGAGGGGTCGCAGAGGGACCCATGCGTCGACTGGACGCACAGACAAGAGCGCCGGCGGGCATGGACGCCACGGGCCCAGTGCGGCAGCTCGGTGATTGGCCCTCGGAACAGTATACAGCACCTCATGCGCTGTTTCCCTCGGATATTTCGACCAACACTGGCTCCGGTTTCATCTCCTTGATCTTCCAGGCGCCACACGATATTCAAACGCGTTCTATTCAAAACTTTTGCCAGAAATTTGACTAATGGAAGCATAGGATGCTTGAGGTAGGGTGCGAGCCACGAACCTTCGATTTACAACGCTGTCAATATGCTGGGGACTCGCAGAGAGTAACCTCTCGATGGGTTGCGGGAAAACACTCTGGGTTGGATGGAATGCTTCAGATCCTCAACAGATTTGGTGAGCGAAGCATTCTGATCAAATCATGAGAGAGTTTTTGAAGTATTTGTTAAAGTTTTGAACTAGATGGGAACCCATTCTTAATTTATGAGTCCATTCAATTACCTTATTTTTATGTGTACTTTGGGCTCTGGGGCGACATGAAAAAATACAATAATAAATTTGGGTAATGCCCATGAACTGGTTTTATTTTCCTCCACGAAGTCATTGTTACGTTGGCAAAATAATGAAAGCAACAGTTTTATTCCGAATCCCATTTCTACCATTTTTGAGAACAGCTCAACAGAAAGTGGACATGGGAGACGTAAGGACGTCTAGGGGAATAAATTTATTCTCTCCTGCATAGTAACCTGCAAGCCACCGCTAGGGCTTTTGGCAGGGGGTGATTCAACACCAGGAATTTAATTTCGAACATTGAGTTTTTCATTATTTTTAATTTACCAATTGATACGTAAATTATTTCAAATTTTGGAGATAATGTCAAATGCAAGCTATGAATTGAACAAATTAATGACATTGTCTACGTGTAAACTACTTCTTTGCCCAAAGAGACGAGCTGCTAATAACAAGAATGACAATAGTTTACGGTCTCGGCCTTTTTTGTTTACACTGATTCACGACCGTAGCTACGTTCATTGTAAATTTATATTATATTAATACAGTTTAGATAAAAGAATGGCAACCTATTAGGATGCTTCATTAAGCATAATACTACATTCTACCCTAGCGCGGTCTTCGCCTGATCCCCTATCGTTCGTGGGACAATTAGCAACTCAAATCTAACAGTTCTGCACTTAATCTCTGTAATCTCATTTTCATGATCTCACCTAACAAAGGACGACGGGGGTTACATAACACATTTTCTATTTAAATGCTCAAGAGACGTCCTTCCAATGAATGCAAGTGATTTAATCTGCAATTTAACATTCGCTCCATTGAGTGATTCCCAATCTAGTTTCTCTAATAATCTTGATGCACGTTTGCTACTTCGTGTACCATAAAAACGTTTTACAAATCCCCTCATCATAGCAAGAAATGGTATCCAGAAGTGAAATCGACTTCGACGTTCTAAATGAGACTAACTAATGAAATACAGCATCGTTCTCTAACCTTCTCGTCACATTTCCCCAATACCCTTCACACATAAATCCCAATTCCTTACTAGCCTGTCCATATAGGAGAGGTTGTGAGCAAGGGTATTAAGTATGTAATCGCGTCTATATGCCCTTTCTATTTCACTATTTTTGATGCAGTAGGCAGTGGGGAGGGAACTACTTCTATTTCAAAAATTCATCACCACACAAATGTTTAAGTTTAATTCTAATTCCCATTTTTACACCAATGCCGTCTTGTATTAATCTCGTCTGCTGATGCTACTATATTCTCAGGGCTACGGACTATTAGAGGTGAATGATAGTTATTCCATAAGACCTCCCTTCCCTTGACGACGATTTGCAGTATGCCCACCCACTGATGGGTGCAAACGCCGGGTAAACCTATTTTCCGATAACAATCACTCCACATTATTACGTGTATTAATGGGATACAGGAGTGTAACCACACATGTCTTATCGCGGGATATTTTTGTAAGTGTAGGTATTCCAGAAATATCTACGGCTGGTTTTTAATAATCGACTTTTTTTGTCATAGAATAGTTGGTCAACGACGCTTGTACACTATCGAAGATTTTCCGCAACAGTTTCCTCAAACCACAGTTTCCAAAACTAACAATTGGTATTTCGTGTGGTCTTAGCAGAGAAATTAATATTTTATCATAGACATATCCATACTTCGTGGGTTAATTATAGGCGACTCAATTCAAAAGGTAACTTGATTAAACAAGAAACCGTGATAACAGAAGACAAACGCGGCCCGACGACACCGAGAAACGAATTCGGCACAGCCGTGAAATGAAATATGAATGAAGGTACCAGGAATTCCGAACGCCAATCTTCATCCCAAACCTTTTTTCAACCGTTTTTTGTTGAACCAATGGTGGGAGGGGGGAGACGCAACCCGATAATAGCAGTACCAGATATAGTTATTTGTTCAACTGACGTCGAGATAAGGCTCCAGAAAGTCGATGTGTCTTGCATAGGAAAAATAAAAACAAGTGACATAAGAATTAGGATTGATACAGTGCAGGATATTCTTCACATCCTGACTCATGAAAAAACATATTTTTCCGTCAAATAATGGAGAGAAGGAAAATATTTTAAGATTTCCTGAATATCGGTTCCATGGTTACGGCTCGCTATCGGTGTTTTGCCAGAAAATTCATCAAAAATTGATGACATGTGAAAATTATGTTTCTGGTGTTTACAAAATTAATTTTTAAACTCGAGCTTCATCAAAAATTTTCTAATAACGGAGCTCTGTCTTAAAAACATGATTAGCGATTACCATAAGAGTCCATTTCCAAAAGAGACCTTCCAAGTAAGTCTAAAATAATTACGGTTGAAGTTGTCGGCTGGGTAAAACGCACAAAAACAAGTAAGGCGAGCAAAGGAATGAGACGTGAAGCAACTTCTCATTTCTTCAATAAATACCGACCCTTCGGCTACCAATCCTTCAGGATACTGAATTTATAAAATTTCAGATTTGCTTTGAGTAACATCACTCAGTTGTTTACAAAGTATCTCAAGCATTCCACATTCCTAAAATACTCCTTTGTGTTGGTCGCGGTACTCCATGATCGTTGAACTACTGACCGGAGGGTCCTGGTTCGATTCCCGCGCAAACCTCTTTGGACACCTGCATCTCCACTCACGCTGTGTGATTTTTCGGGCTTATGCTTCTTTCGGACCTGGTCTTCCATAGCCGGCGCAGGGAAAGAAATTCCTTAGTTTCAGCCAAAAAGAAAGCACAAGTGTGTAGTCTGGTACCCGAAAAATCACAAAGCTTGGGTGAAGTGGAGGTTGCCCGGGAATCAAACTCCGCTTCCCCCGAAACCCACTGGACTACTCCACTCCCTGGAATTTGTTAGTATTTCCATAATTTATTCATACATTAGCATTTTAAATTTTTTTACATATATATAATGATTATATATCTGTTCCTCCTCTTAATTTTGTGGTCCGTAGTTTTATTTGCAAAAAATTATTTAGGACAGAACGGCAAGAAGTCTGCATTCACTAGCTCGGTGATGCTTAGAGCTTTATGCATCGATGATCTAAATCAATAAAATTACTTAGGAATTCATTACTAGTCATTGCTGTTGGCATGATCATTCACAGTTGGATTGGTGCGCGTTGCAATAATAATCGACGGTTTATGCACGTTTATTTCAAATCCACTTCTATCGTGTTCCACAATCTTCTCAAGTTCTGGAACTTGAAGTTATTTTTCATTTATAAAATTAAGAGCACCATGAAAATATCCACTGTTCTTTATTCTCGTACTCGTGATGTTTAATTTGCTTTAATATGTTTATGCATATGTTTTAATATTTACATTCATCAAAACCTAATTTTTCAAACAACTTGTAAAATGTCATCATAAACAATCGCACACATGTATTCGCTTCAATCACTTATTCTTTCGAAATCTCTTTCAGCACCCATGACTCCTCAAAACTCTTCCTCTTGGTTTGGTGAGCAATCAATACCAGAATTGAAATGTTATGGATCGCTTAATCGTGAGATCGAGTCTTCCAGTTCTGCATCAAATATTTGTACCTCCCGGATATGTTATGCTGAGCCCTTGCCAACAGCCTATGAAAGTCAAATCTTGCCAACAGAATAACTAAAGAGCATTCGTTTAAAATTTTCCCAACAGAACATTCGAGGAATTTATAAAATCAAAACTAAAATTTGGAATGTAAATAACTTCAAGAAGACGTGATACACGTTTTACGGAACTGAGCGTTTCCTTAGCTGGGGCAATTTTTTCGCCAGTTACCAAGCCATTTTCAAGGAAACGTCCTTTTCATCTTGTTCGCTATACCTATCGACTTCTTGATAAACTTGACCTATTGGCTTCTTGATTGAATCTTGATAAACATTAAAGTCTGGTTGCTTTCACACTCGACTTAACATTTAACGATTTCCCACAAATTCAAGATGATGTCAATGAAATCAGCAGTTTCATTGTAGAAAGCAAGGTTCTCTTTAGGACCGAATATTATAAAGGCCTTCAGGAGGTTCTCATGGAATTTTGGAATAACTTTGCATTTTGTCGTACCACATTGGATGGCTATCAAGCCGTGTTTGACCATTTATCAATTTAATCAAATTATCCCTTAATGAGCTCCTTTAATGACGCAAATGAAGCTGGTTTTTCCACCATGAGTCACTGAAATCAGGAAATACGTAGCGCGTAACACGGCTTCTCGTAGAAGACCCGGAAGACATGACACAGGTACAGGGATTACAAGTTTTTCCTAAATTGTACGTGTGGATTCATTTGAAAAATGTCATAACATCTTATCTCTTATCAATCTCACATCTTATCTCTCTTTTCAGCCAAAGAGCAATTGTGAAGGACCCGCCATTTAGACATTTAAATAAATCACGATATTAAGACTTAATTATTGAATACCAACTAAGAGAATCAATATCTGTATTGGCCAAAGACACAAGTTTCTGGATGACGTCAATACAATCTGGGAATCACGCAAATCCGTACTTCTTTAAGCATTGGGAATTGCAGTTTCGATTTGCTGAATTTTCGATTTGCTCTCGTATTTTCAACGGTGATTCTTCAGAGGCAGTCAAATATATCAAATACTTGGTACATCCTGTGAAATTCTTGGGAATGCAGTTATGCTCAACCATGGGGCATGAAGGAGGTTCAATTAAAATGCAATACTCCTTCCAAATCACAGTTTCCCGGGAGTGAAGGCGGTCTCTGATCACAATTTAGTATTCTCCAACGTTGTTCTTCACAAAGTTGGTTCTTTTCTCAATCTCAATTATCAAAGTTGGTATTCAATACTCCTTCCAAAGCACAGTTTCCCGGGAGTGGAGGCGGTCTCTGGACACAATTTAGTATTCATGAAGTGTAGCGTCCGATTCAAAAAGATATGGCAGGGGCGACGGGTTGGAAAAACGGAATGTAGAAGCATTAACTGGATTCACAAGGAAGGAGTATTAGAAGGCTGTGGATGATATTTTGAGGGAAGGAAAGGAGTCGAAGTACTACTGAGTAAAAAATGGTCTGTGTGTTCGTATATATATATATATATACATATATATATATGCATATATATACATACATATATATATGCATATATATATATATGCATATATATGCATATATATATATGCATATATATACATATATATATATATATATATATGTATATATATATATATATATATATATATATATATATATACATATATATATGCATATATATATATATATATATATATATATATATATATATATATGCATATATATACATATATATATGCATATATATATATATATATATATATATATGTATATATACATATACATTCAAACACGAAATACCGCCATATGGCAAATAAATATTCATTCACATTGAAATAGAGATAAGGAAAATGGTAAAGGAACACATATAAAGTACGAACAAGTTATCTCTATTTCAATGTGAATGAATATTTATTTGCCATATGGCGGTATTTCGTGTTTGAATGTGTATTTGGCCAATGTGGCTCGTCTCTTCTTCTGGCTATGCGTGCCATGAAACGCACCGTTCCTATCCTGTATGATGTTGTATGCTTGCTAATGTACTGTCCATTCTCCTCTTGTGTTTGTCAATTTCTCCTTTGGTGGGTGTAACAGCTCCCTAACGCCATCTTCTGTTTAGTGATTCAGAGCACTTTGGCGCTTTATAAGATCGCAGATTTCAATGTGAAAGTACGCTCCCTCGATAGCTCAGGTGGTTAGAGCATCCGCCCGGCAAGTGGAGAGATCCGGTGTTCAAGTCCCGGTCGAGGAAGATATTTTTACATTCGTGATCTGCTCACATCCGCCATCACCACCTCTCTTGTGTTCGTACTTTATATGTGTTTCTTTACCATTTTCCTTATCTCTATTTCAATGTGAATGAATATATATATATATATATATATAATATATATATATATAATATATATATATAATATATATATATATTATAATATAAATATATAATATATATATAATATATATATATATATATATATATATATATATATATATATATATATATATATTATATATATATATAAAATCTTGAAACATTGACTGATTGAAAATCTGATGACGAGTCATCAGAAGATTCTGATGACGACGGCCGTGCCGTCGAAACGTAAATGTCTACTGTAAGTGCCCTTCTTTAATGTTTCTGTGTGTTTAATATTTATTAACCTAGTGTTTGTATATATATATATATTATATATGTTATATGTATATATATTCATTTCATATACATTCATTCAACATTGAAATAAGTATAAGGAAAGGGGATAGGAAAACAACATAAAAGGCGAACACAGGACATGTGGGGAAGGCAATTTTTTGAGCAGATCACGAATGTAAAAATATTTTCTTAGCCGGAATTCGAACACCGGACCTTCCACTTTCCGGGCAGATGTGCTACCAACTACACCACCAAGGAAACCTAATTTACACTGAGATCTGCGATGTTTTTAAGAAGAATGGTGGAAAACGCAGTGCGAGGATATGGAAAGTTTACAGAAGAAGGGTGAAATTGGTGCGCTATGCAGCAAGGTTAAGTTATTATCGGAAAGTAAGAAGATGTGTGCTAACAGTTAAAGGCAAGTGGGGTAAGATAATAGTTGACACAGAAAAGATCCAAGAGAGATGGAAGGAATATATAGAAACAGTATGGTAGAGAACTTAGGCCGGCGAGGTGAGACATAGAAATGGAACATGACGTAGAAGAAGATGGCTTAGGTCCAGGCATACTCGACGATGAAATAGAAAGGACATTAAAGGAGATGAAAGCAAATAAGGCCGTGGGGGTGGACAACATCCCTTTAGAACTGTTGAAATGTTTAGGAAAATGTGGAAAGGAGACTCTATACGGACTGATTCGTAGCATCTATGAGGCCATCTATCTATGATCTGGCCGGAAGATTTTGTGAGATCGGTGTTAGTTCCTATTCCAAAAAAGGCAAAGGCTACAACATGTGAGGATTACAGACCAATAAGTTTGATATCTCACGCAGCTTAAGTTATTCTCAGGATCATTAACAAAAGGATAAAGAGTAAGGCAAATGATTACTTAGGGGATGATCAGTTTGGGTTTAGGAAGGGAAGAGGTACGCGTGATGCCATTGCAGTTATGAGATCACTAATTGAGAGGAATATAGAATACAATCAGGACGTTTTTGCCTGTTTTGTAGATTTCGAAAAAGCGTTTGATAGAGTGAATTCGGAAAAATTAATGCGTGTATTGCAGAAAATAGGAATGCATTGGAGGGACAGGAGACTGATCCGCAACCTGTACATGTCTCAGACTGCTCAGGTGCGAGTGGGGAACGGAGAGTCCGGATGGGCAGTGTTAGGAAGTGTAAGGCAGAGTTGCCCATTGTCACCGATGCTGTTGAACGCATATGTGGAGGAAATAATTAAAGAGGCATGGGAAGAAATGGAGATAGGAATGAAAGTCGGAGGGGAATTGGTAAAATCGGTTAGGTTTGCTGATGACCAAGCATTAGTTGCTCAGTCAGCCAAGGAGTTGCAAGCATTGCTGAGTGAATTGGAGGTTCAGTGTGATAAATATGGGATGTGAATCAATATTAATAAAACAAAGGTTATGCGATTTTCCAGAGAGAAAAATGCTAAGCTAAATATTAAAATAGGCGGGGAAACAATAGAGCAGGTAGAACAGTTCACATATCTCGGAAGTGTTTTGGACCAATACGGTCAAAGTGGTAGGGACGTAAGGAGAAGAATTGCGCTACGCAAGGAGGCTTTCTCAAGGAGGAGGGAGTTGATGACGGGGACGTTGAGTAGGGATGTTAATACAAGACTCGTAAAAACTCTGATATGGAGCGTAGCTATGTACGGATCGGAAACGTGGTCACTGAAGCAGGAGGATAGACGTAGATTGGAGGCTTTTGAAATGTGGGTGTGGAGAAGAATGGAGAAGGTGAAATGGACCGAAAGGAAAACAAATGAGGAAGTACTGGAGATGGTGAGTGAGGAGAGGGGTTTGTTGAGAGAAATCCTATGGAGGCAGGAAAAATTGATGAAAGGCATATTGAGCAGTAGTGGAATGTTGAAGAAGGTAATAGAGGGGAGAATGTTAGGCAAACGAGGAAAGGGCAGGAACAGGATAGGGATGTTGGACGGGATGAAGGGAGGAAAGAAGTACACAGAGATGAAGAGGGAGTTGATGTAGATTAGGTTGCTAGGTGGGGAGTCATAAAATGTTTATTTGATAGTTGTGTCCATCCAAAAACCTACCTTAAACGGTAGATTACCTAATAATATATATATATATTATATATATGTATATATATATATATATACTATGTATGCCCCCCTACCCTGATGTGTGAATATTCACATGCCGTCGGGCTTGGTACATGGATGAGCTCTACCATCACCTACTAAACCGACCTTCGGCTTGATTGCTGTGTTTATGGTTTATATATATATATATATATATATATATATATATATATATATATATATATATATATATATATATATAACAGGGATATCGAAAGCAGCAAAAGTAGCTATAGAAACCGTTAAGGGGACAAGGAAACCATGGATCACGGATGAGATGATTACAAAAATGGATTAATGTAAATACAAAGTTAGTAAATGTACAAAGTTAGTAATGTAATAAGAGTTAGGCAAAATAAAGTACAAAGGATTGCATAAAAAATTGAGACGGGCCACAAATAAAGCAAAAGAAGAACGGTGGAAAACGCAATGCGAGAAAATGGAAAGTTTACAGAGGAAGGGTGAAATTGGTGCGCTATACAGCAAGGGTTAGTTATTATCGGGAAGTAAGAAGGAAAGTTCTGAGCTAACAGTTAAAGATAAGTGGGGTAAGATAATAGTTGAACCAGAAAAAGTCCAAGAGAGATGGAAGGAATATATAGAAACACTGTATGGTAAAGAACTTAGGCAAACAAGGTTAGACATAGAAAAGGAACATGACGTAGAAGAAGATAGCTTAGGTCCAGACATACTCGACGATGAAATAGAAAGAGCATTAAAGGAGATGAACGCAAATAAGGCCGTGGGGTGGACAACATCCCTGTAGAACTGTTGAAATGTTTGGGAAAATGTGGGAAGAAGACTATATGGACTGATTCGTAGTATCTATGAGGAAGGAATCTGGCCGGAAGGCTTTGTGAGATCATTGTTAGTTCCTATTCCGAAAAAGGTAAAAGCTACATCATGTGAGAACTACAGAACAATGAGTTTGATTTCCCACTCGGCTAAAGTTGTTCTCAAGATATTTAACAAATGGATATAGAGTAAGGTAAACGATTAATTAGGGGATAATCAGTTTGGGTTTAGGAAAGGTAGGGGTACGCGTGACGCCATTGTATTAATGAGATCACTAATCGAGAGGAATATAGAATACAAACAGGACGTATTTGCCTGTTTCGTAGATTTCGAAAAAGCGTTTGATAGAGTGAATTGTTAATTCAGTGCGATAGATATGTGCTGAGAATCAATAAAAATAAAACAAAGGTTATGCGATTTTCCAGAAAGAAAAAGGTATTGTTAAACGTTAAAATATTCGGGGAAAAACTATAACAGATGGAACAATTATATATCTCGAAAGTGTTCTGGACCAAAATGGTTCACGTAGTAGTGATATAAGGAGATGGAAAAGACTCGCTAAAACCTTGAAATTAAGCATAGTTATATACGGCGTAGAATCATAGTCCTTTAAACAGGATGACAGGCGTGGATTGTAAGCTTTTGAGATGTGGGTGTGGAAAAGGATGGCGAAGGTAGAGCGGACAGAAAGTAAAACAAATAAGGAAGCGCTAGGCATGGTGGGCGAGGAGTGGGCATTGTCGGGAGAAATCATAGGAGGTAGGAACAAATCCTGCAAATCATATTGATCGGCAAGGGATGTTGAAAATCTGTGATAGAGGAGAGAATGTTAGGCAAACAAGGAAGGAGCAAGAATAGGATAGGGATGTTGGACGGGATGAAGGTAGCATACGGAGATGAAGAGGGTCTTGTTTTAAAGTAGGATGTTCGGTTGTGCTTTGTTGGGACAGACAAGAGAATTATTTGCTATTTGTGTCCATCCAAAACCTGCCTCAAAGTGTGTGGAATTACAAAGTCAATAATTTCATTTAATTTCAATAAATTAAATGATTTTTGATTGATTTTTGATTTTGATGATTTGATTGATTTTGATTTTTTCTCCACCTAGGGCTTGGATGTATGTAATTGTCAAATTGTTATGTTGTTGTCCAAAGTTCGATGTAAAGGTCGAAGTGCTGTTTTCGGGCTAATGCAAAATAAATAAATATGTTACGCAAATTCCATAAAGTGACGCCGGAGACAAATTCTACCTAAACTGGTCAATTTCCTAATAATAATAACTCCTTCCAGTTTTCCATCGAAATTGGATGTGTCCCTCAAAATATCACATTCATTCATACGTTGACGGCATATCTGTAAAATTTACACATTATTCATCCGATTGAGAAATGACAAACTCACTTAAAATTTTAAATAAGCAATCTGCATAAAGGATAATCTTATCGCCTCCAGAAAAGGGATGCTTCTTTTACTGGCAAAGTTTTTTTTCAAATTGCAGTACACATTTTTATTTATGAGGAACTTAAATTTCGCGTTTGGTTTCACAAATTTTTTCCGACTAAAATCATTACCAGATTAAATCGATCATCATTTCACTTTATGGAACATCGTGATTGGCCATAAAAGGCTGCTTCATACGATGCCTACTTCAGTTCTTCTGATATCAGGATGCTCAATATTGGATGCAAAGTCGGTGCTAGTACACAAACAATTCAAGGGGGTCGGTTATTCCGTAATTCATCCAATGTCACGAATTCTTCAAACGGCATCGTTAGTTATTCTGTAAAAATCGTCCGGCGTCACCATCAGGCACAACCGATGGTACCATTTCTAATGATTCGGAAACCTACTCTTCAGCACCCAGCAAGCTAGGGTGTGTGGCAGGGGGTGAATACAAACCAGACTAATTTTGACCAGAATATTTTCACCCCTACCATGGTCGGACAGTGTTATTCTCATCTCCTATTGTTCGTAGAAAAAATGACATCTTATATCTATTTGTTCTACACTTAATCTCTCTCTAATTTTACAAACATGATCTCGCCTATCGTAATACGAACGGGGTAATAAAATGTTTTAAATATCATTGGACACATCCTTCCAATTTATGCAAGAGATTAAATCTGAAATTGAGTGATTCCCAGCCTAGCTCCTCTCATGATTTTGATGCGCTACTTTGTTTGTCATAATAACATTTTACAAATCTAGCTCCTCTATGCTACACGCGACATAATTCAATAGGCAATCCAACTTCAATCCCATAAAGCAGCATACATACATGAGGCCTAACCAGCGAAAGATAACATTTCTCTTTGACCTTATCATCAAATTTGCCTAATACTGTTCTAATGAATCCTAAATTTTAGTTAGATTGTCCACATATTCCCCGTATATTCCACCCAGGAGAGGTCGTGAGTGAGGGTGACGGGAAGACTGAAATTCAAGCCTTGTGGATGACGGTTCGAGTTGATGGAAGTTTTTAGAGAGAAAAAACGCTTTCTTTCTATGGATAATACCATTGGTTGAAATTAGTTCCAACCAATGAAAAACGGCAAACGATTATTTATGTCCATTGAATAAATTCCGAGTTTTCTCTAGATATTCATGGGTTTACTTTTGGGAGCTGTAAAACTCATATTTACCTCGTGTATTTTATGATTAGCATATTTATATCATGGAGAGCTTATTGTAGGTGATAGTCTGATATAACATTATGAAACAAAAAGTCTTCGGTACTATTTTGTAAAAACATTCAATCGCCCGATCGTATACATTTGCCTCTGCAAACACCACTCACGTCACAGGGGATTTTCGAAATTAGATTTTAATGCGGAAGTGAATTAAAAAGGGGTGGGCAACTTAAGGTAAACTTTAAGTTTAGTGATTTCCATTACGTTCGTAAAAGCTGATGCATTGCTTACTGGAACGTGTTCGTGTTGGCAGTTAGCTTAAGTCATAAATATTAGTCTGAGCAAAAGTTGATTTTGTGGTCCAAAATGTTAGTTTGTTAAATTTACCCTCTAATAATGAAATTCAAAATCCATTCCGCAAAAAAATTCCAGGAACTGATTTGAACTTATGCTGCTATATTTCGTCGGATATTAAAATTAACCTTCCTGCATACAGGTATGTCAAATAATAATATTATGCAGTGATAATGTTTCAGATTATCATGTGCTATGGAATATCTTTATAAACTTGGCGCATTTTTGAGCTAAAAGCTGCGGATGGGTAAAATCCGATCCATGACCCAAACCGATGGCAGAGGTATATCATATTATATATTTTGGGCATATTATCTATTTCGATATACTAGTCCACAGTTGTAGAGTAATGTTCATTATTATTATTGGCTATCTAATGGTTAAGGTTAGCTTTGGATGAACATTGATTATAAAAAAGCACAACGATACATTTACTTGTGTATTCCAACAAAATATAACCTGGCATCCGACATTACAAGAAGCCTCTCTTCAAATCCACATACTTCCTTTCCCCCGTCATAAAGGCCAACATCCCTATCCCATTCCTAACCCATCTTCGTTTTCCTAACGTTCTCCCATTTGTCATCGTCTTCAACAGACATACATGTGTTGTAGTAATGTTCGCAAACTCACGTAAGTCCGAACATACGTAACAAGAACTCGAATACAGCAGAGATAATCTTCCCCCACAACACGAAATGGTTCGATTGACCACGTACCTGGCCCCACCTGACCTTTTCTGGTTACCACGAATAAAAAGGATGCTCAAAGGATATCGGTTCGACTCCATCGAGGCGGTTCAAGCGGCGACGACAAGGACCCTCAACAGTATTACGGAAACCGACTTCCAGTGGGATTTTGACGAGTGGCAGAAATAAGTGTATCGACGCAGGAGGAATGTATTTTGAAGATTATTAAGTAATTGCATTGATAACTACAATAAATTTTGATTTTTGGAACCAATCCCGATACTTATTGAATGGACCCTGTAGCCTTCTCTTTAGAATTATCACAACTCATCGTTTTATAGCATGTGGCAAATGGATAAAAACCAGCTCTGAATTATCTTCAAATTTCACACTTAAGAGTATACGTTGTATGACGTTGTACTTCCCATTCGGCCACCCCCAAGGAACCAATTAATATGATACATCTTCCCATTCCATCCGCAAATTAAAACAATTTTAAAATAATCGGCGTAAAGCTGGACAATGATATTTCCCGCTGCTAGTGTATACCATCACATTTCGAAAATAAACGTGTGTCGTGGGAAATTGTAATTGACAAAAAACGAATGAAGTCTCATGACATTTCCCGCGTCCGTCAATTGGAGATTTCACTGTAGGCAACCAGGAGAGCTGTGATCGTTGATTAATACTCGAGCCTCATGATACAAACGTGGCAGTTTAATTTGGAGGAATGAATAGAGGAAATGTATTTTGATCATTTTAGCCCCATATCCCCCAGAAAGCCAGAGGGTAGCAAACATTAAACTGGCGAAAGATGAATCAAAGAAAAGGGAAAATCACGGAATGGATTAAGACCGGACATAGAATACATAACTAGTACACCAAAGGTGTGAAGAAAGGTCCCCTAGCGCGGTTAAAGAACCTTGCAAATACTAGAGATAGACATTTTACCTCCATCCTCTCCCCTCCCCCGTATGAGCCGACTTGGGAATCTCTTCCCAAAAATTCATGTTGGCCTAATTCGGGTGGCTTTGGCCCAACTAAGGCGAGGTTTTGGCGTTTATCGACATCTCTATTGAGACCTTGAGAACTACTCCCATCTGCGTATGTCCCTCAACATCCGGCGGATGATCTAATTCGATTTGCGAGGAGTCATTTGTCCAGCTTGGTACAAATATTCAAAAATTCCAGAACATAAAAATCATTCGCCTTGACCGGGATTCAAACCCGGATCCCTCGATGCCGTGCTTTAAGCCGGCACGCCGCAACCGCCGACACGCCGGCAAGCCGCAACGATGCCGTGCCAAGTGCTTTAAGCACACGGTTGGACACCGAGGGATCCGGGTTGACGAGTGCTTTAGCCAGTTAAGCTATCGAGGCGTCCTCCTTTTAAACTCTGAAATTTTGGGCTTTTTTAAAGGAACAAGATGTTATGACGAAATACCGTACATACAATGTCACAGGCATTGTCATTGTCGTGCGCGACGCGCCACAGTCCACGATGTTAATAAAGCCAACTTTAAAAACTAAGGCTGTTTTTACGTTTGAAAAATTCGAAGAAAATGCGGGAGATGCCGCAACAGTAATTTACAAAGGAGTCATCCGCTAATTCAAATCCCGATCAAGGCGAATGATTTTAACAATCGGAAATTGTTGCATTGAAATGCATTTTAGCGGATGACTCCTTTAAAAATGACTGTTGCGGCATTTCCCGCAGTTTCTTGGAATTTGGTACAAAAGTGCTGGTTGAGATGATACGAAATTGTTGAAATCCTTCCAGATATTTTTCTTTGATAAAATTATTGAGGATCGACCGCTTAAACGAAGGAGAGGTACGTTCTGTATTTATTTCGTACTTTTTGTCTCATCTACGTGTTTATGCAATATGTTTTCTCAGTCTCGTTCAGTTAAGTCAGTAAGCGAACGAATTTGCAACGACAGATGGAATGGACGAATTATTACTTAAATTGAATAACTGTAATAATATGCATATAATCTAAGCATAATATATCAGGATATGGATCGTACAAGGTTTGTATAACAAGTATCGGAAACAATTTTTTCCTGACGTGTACGTGAAGTGCTGAATTAAGACCGTCGGTTGAGTGTGCGCATTATCACAGATCGTATTATTGGCAATGATGAGATGACAGTGCCACCATTACCATTGAAAATTTGGCGATACGAAAGATCTGCACTAAACCCGTCCCGAAGGTCTTTGGACGGACGACCAAAAGCAGAGCCAAGCATCTGCTTGCCAAGACCTGAAACGGCATTGCGACGATTCCCGACAGTCCCGACTTGGCATCGGTAGACCATTACTTCTATTCCCAACAGTGAAATCCTCACTCCCTCAAAGGACCACTCAGTCAAAGAAGCTTGCACGCGTACCCATAAGGACCTTCCGCCTACCAGGGAGCCTTCTAGTCGAGGAAAAGCCGCTGGTGAAAGTGTGTAGACAATCGAGGGATATACGTACTTGAAAGTTTCGGGCAAAACATTTTATTTCACATATTGCTACCATGCCTCAGAATTCTATAATTTTCCTAAACTTTTATAAACTTATCATGTTAATAAAAACCATGTATGTTGGGAATAATAAATCCATGGCTCATGTCATAGGATGCCGGGCAGATCTTGCATTGTATTGAACATATCGGTGGCTTGAGCGGCGTGCGTCTGGGTTTTCGAACGAGGTAAATTATCAGGCATGTGTTGCGGTGTGGTTTTCGACTGCTGCTCGCTTGCTTGCAGGAGGTGTCCCGTGCGAGGGAAGGGTAGGAGAACACTGAGAAGTACACATTAAACGGGCGAGGGAAGCTCGGACGCATTCGCATATTAATCATTCGTCTTCTTCTCCATCCCCTTACTCACTCTCCTAATACCACCTCAACCGTATGAAATCAAACTTGTTGTTCTATTGTCTTCACATATGTCTGCCTTTCACTATTTTGGGATGGCGACTCATACTGATATAACGAAACCTTCACATAATGCTCCATAGTCCATAATGAGGACCTGGATGTCTTGGAAATAAGCACATTCACAAAAGAATATTTTGCCATGGCGGAAATAAGATCACCTGCCGATTCCTTCTTTATGGTCAGAGGTCACTTTCCACCGAGCCACGATATTGACCAGTATCTCAAGCAACTACAAATTATATCAGCAAAATTCTGCAATAAACCACTATTAATATCCATAGACAGCAACGCCAAAAGTGAAACTTGGTTCAGCACTAACTCTAAGAGCTAAAATCCTAGAAGAAATCCTAAACACTGCAAATTTGTACGCACATAAGTCACCCGGGAAACCAAGCACGTTCCACAATGTAAACGGTTCCTCCAACATTGATCTTGATAAATACGGCATTCCTCCGTAGAATGGGCCTGTGGAAAGAGATGGAAAACCTAGTTACCAGCGGCCACCGACTAACAGAAATTGAAATACAAAATGGTAAAAATAGAACACGTGTTCGTAAAAGGCATAATTTTGGCAATGTTAACCGGTCAAAATTAAATTATTCTTTCCTGCAAAAGCTAGTCAATTTCGACAGAGAATTAACTTGGACACCACTCTCCTGAGCATATTGACAAAAGAGTGGAGAGGCTCACAACAGCCATTCAACTAACCTGCAGTGAAAATATCCAACCAAAGCAGGAGAAGGGAAAATCAACATCCGTGGTGGAGTGCCACATTAGAAAAACTGAAAAATAAAATCAACAAATTAAGGTGGGCCTATCAGAAAGGAATTCCAGCTGAAAAATATATCCTCCGTTACAAATATAGGAGGAAACTTAAGCAGTATAACTTAAAAGTGAAAGAAACCAAGAAAAGGTCATGGGAAATTTTCAGCACCCGTAATTTAGAAGGCAACGCATGGGGATTTGAATATAAATGTTTACAGATAAGGTCAAATTACCATCTATTCTCGGTACAACTGAACTTACAGATAGGCGAATACCCCTAATCAAGGAAAAGGTTCAGATGTCGCTGCACTTCCTTCTACCAGATGACACGGAACACGACGAAGAACACCGGAGAATTAGACTGGATTCAAACATGTTCCCACGCGCGGCCAATGCTCAACCCTTCACGGAGGGCGAGGTTCTTGAGACGCTGACATCAATCAAACCCAAGAGAGCCCCTGCACATGACCAGATCCACGGGGTAGTAATCTATAACCTTTCACGAACCTTACTTTCCTTCCTATTACAATTATTCAATGGCTGTTAGCTTGTATCCTACCTCCCAGACTACTGGAAAAATGATTTATCACACACAAATTTAAAGTCGAAAGTGAAGGGCACATCAATTCCAACCTCGTTCCGTCCTATAACTCTGCTCCCAGAACGGGGGAAACTGCTTGAAAAAGTAATAAAAATCAAGACAATCTATGGTGACGCTCTATACTATAAAATTCAATACGGTTTCTGTAGGTGGAATCGGACAATAGATGCCATTCAACATAAACTGAATAGTCTAAACAACGACAGCAAATAAACAGTGGTTATATTCATTGGCTTCAGAGGAGCATTCGATGCAGTTCGGAGGCCCTCAGTTATCAGGAACTTAAAAATATACATCTCTCATCTAACCTAGTTAAATTAATAATAAGCTATTTTAAAAACGAGAGGATTATCTACAATTCCAACACTACCTCGGCTGAAAAGACTGCTACCAAAGGATATCCCCAAGGTTCAGTCCTTGGCCCTATGATTTGGAACCTGGTGATGAATGAACTTCTCAGAAAAGGATTTCCAGCAGGTACCAAAATAACAGCTTTTGCAGATGATACGGCCCTTTCAATGCAATCAAACTCCAGAGCCCATAGAGAACCTCTCACCGTGAGTTGTCAAAATTCTAGAAACATTGGCGATAATAAACAAATTAACTCTATTATTATTAGGTAATCTACCCGTTAAGGTAGGTTTTCCGATGGACATAACTATCAAATAAATATTTTGTGACTCCTAAGAAAACCTACTCTACATCAGGTCCCTCTTCATCTCTGTGTACTTCCTTCCTCCCTTCATCCCGTCCAACATCCCTATCCTGTTCCTGCCCTTTCCTCGTTTGCCCAACATCCTCCCCTCTATTACCTTCTTCAACATTCCACTACCGCTCAATATGCCTTTCCTCCATCTTTCCTGCCTCCAAAGGATTTCTCTCAACAAACCCCTCTCCTCACTCACCATCTCTAGTACTTCCTCATTTGTTTTCCTTTCGGTCCATTTCACCTTCTCCATTCTTCTCCACACCCACATTTCAAAAGCCTCCAATCTACTATATGTCTATCCTCCTGCTTCAGTGACCAAATTTCCGCGCCGTACATAGCTATGCTCCATATCAGAGTTTTTACGAGTCTTATCTTAACATCCCTACTCAACGTCCCCGTCATCAACTCCCTCCTGCTTGAGAAAGCCTCCTTGCCTAGCGCAATTCTTCTCCTTACGTCCCTACCACTTTGACCGTATTGGTGCAAAACATTTCCGAGATATGTAAACTGTTCTACCTGCTCTATTTTTTCCCCGCCTATTTTAAAATTTAGCTTAGCCTTTTTCTTCCTGGAAAATCGCATAACCTTTGTTTCTATTAATATTGATTCTCATCCCATATTTATCGCACTGAACCTCCAATTCACTCAGCAATGCTTGCAACCCCTTGGCTGACTGAGCAACTAATGCTTGGTCACCAGCAAACCTAACCGATTTTACCAATTCCCCTCCGACTTTCATTCCTACCTCCAGTTCTTCCCATGCCTCTTTAATCATTTCCTCCACATATACGTTGAACAGCACCGGTTACAATAAAAAAAATATGCATGGAAAAAATAGAATATTTGGTCTTCAGGAAAAAATTAAGTAGAAGCCAGACAGTAGAAATCTATGGCTGCAATATTAAACGGGCAAATGCATTTAAATGTCTTGACATCATGTAGGGTGACAAATTAACATATCAAGCTCATATTAACTACATTACGAATAAAATGAAAAGGATATTTCAAGCAGCCTGCAGATACTGCGAATGTGAATTTGGCTTGAGCTCAACGAAAACTATCTACCAAGGCGTTGCAATACCAATAATCTCCTTCGAATAGAAAGGAAGGTGCAAGAGGCTCAAAGACCATGTCTTCTGGAGATTTCAAGGGGGACTCTTTCCATGATTTCAGGCCAGCCATCACTAATAAGAAGGGACCTTTACGTCTCAGTTTTTCCCAAATAAAGACCTCTATCTATCTAAAATACATAATTCAGGAGAGAATCATTATAGGCAAAATCCGTAAAGGAACCAAGGTCACATATTATAATGATCAATTGGAAAATGGTAACATGATTATGAAAAAAGAAATTAGAAATAGGCTAAGACACCAAACCATACTTCAACGGCAAAAAGACTGGCACAGCAGTGACAAAGGCCAAAATACAAAAAAATCTTCCCAGACATTAACGAAAAACCTAAGTAAACCTTTCAACTTTTGCAGCCAATATTACAAATCCTATCTGAACGTGGAAACTTAAAAGAATATATACATAAAATCAAGAAAACACCAAATAATCTCTGTGACGTATGCTCGAACACAGACTCGGCTAACCACAGGTTAGAGAAATGTGTGGAGTCTGAAATATTAAGGCATGACATCTGGCACAGGATGGCATAGAAACTGGGAGCAATACAGGATACCATCCTATTTTGCCAAGCGTACAATCAAAAACTATTGTAAACTGAAGTTTTATCATAAAATAATATATTTATTTCCTAAAATAATTATTATCTCTAACTGTGCTAAATTTGGGTCCTATGCTATTTCTGCAATTTAATGCTATTATGTCATCTTATTTGATATTTCTTTTTCTGATGTGTGTAATTAATGTTAATTACATCAGAAGAGTAAAGCGGGAGCAGGAACCCCCTCAACACATGTTTTTTTTGTAATTGCTTTTATAATAAAAAATAAGGAAGGGTGTGACTGGGGAAACTCCTTCCTCGCCTTTCCTTGTTATTATTCTCCCAAACCTTTTCACGGCCTTATTCCATTTCAATTCCCTTTCTATCTCGCTATCATGTCTAGACACAAGCTATCCTCATCTATGACACATTCTCTTCCTACGCCTGGCCTTGCTGGTCTAATGTTTTTACCACATAGTTCCTCAATGTATTCCTTCCATCTCTCGGGAATTTTTTTTGTTCAATTAATAATTTTCCTGATTTATCTTTGATTTTTTGTATGGGTTTCCCTCCCTACTTCCCGAGTGCTTTCACTACAATTCTTTCATCCTCTTACTTCCCTGCCTCAGTTTACTTGACCCTACATCTGTTCACATTTGTCCACTTCCTTCTTTTGTTGATCCTTCCAATCATATCATTCGGAATCAATGGTTTATTTGTCCTTTCCCCATTTCTTTATCTACAATATCATTTTAAGCTTGATATCCCCGTTTTGATACATTCCCATTTAATTCTACCGTACTCCTCTCTATTTGCTCATTCATAATTGTCTACACAGACTGCTGATCTTCATTCTTATAGCCAAGGTTAATGTTTCTAGATTCAATTTCCTCAACATTCCTTCCTCATGGCCTCCTTTTAAATCTGACATTTCACTTCATTAGCATGAAGTTATGATCTGAGCCCATACCCACTTTCAGGAAACTGCAAACTATTCAAGCTGTCCTAAATTCTGTGCTATAGTTTCACTGAATTTTGGGTATTTTCTATGCATACCTAAACCTATAGTGGTGTTTATAACAATTGTTATTAAATATTAATTAATTAATAATAATTAGATACCTCAAACACATACCTAAAAAATGTAATACTCATAGAATATCTTTCTGAAATTTCTGCAGAGGTACAACCACCATCTTTAGAAGAGAAAAATGGGAATGAAGGGCTCTTCCTCCATAAAGAAAGAACGGTGGGCAGGGCAGAGTATGAGAAAGACTTGAGGACAGAAGAGAGAGGAAGGGTGCCAGGAGAAGGAGATTGCTGGGAGGGGAGGAGCACCATGGAACATTGTCATGAATGGAGGGATTCCTCCCAATATAAAATAACTCTTTTCAATGCCGCAGTTTCATCCCCTATGAACCTGGTATCTAGACACTCTCCCATACCTTATCAAATCCCTCACTGAAAACCATCAGTAGATTATTCACCAAAACTTACTCCTCCTCCATACAAAAGATATGGCTATGGGAACCCAAATATTGCTCTGAAATCCCATTCCGATCATGAGGAAACTCAAGGACTTCCTCCACACTCAGAAATTACAATTGAAGGTATGCTTTGTATTAATTGAGCATGTACGTGTACTTATAATTTAGGATCACAGCAAGGAGCCACTATAGACATTTCTCCCCGAATTTAATTGCTTCTCATCCATCTGGTTCACCTCCATCATAGAATTAATTTCCTTCGCATAGGCAATCGCTAATGTAAAGAAAACCATATAGACATACCAAACCCACATAATAAGCAATTTTACCGGAATTACAACAGCTGCCATGCTACTACACATAAGAAACACTTCCTCCTCATGGGGCATCTATGATGATTGTATTTGTTATACTTACGTGGTATTAATGAATATTTAAAGAAATTACAGAGTTCCCTCAATAATACACATCACCCAAGACTACTATTCAGTAAACACATTTTACCATCATCAACCAAATTGTCCCCAAGCAACAAGAACATTAATAACATAAATTTACATGCAACAATTCACAAACAAATGTCCTTTCATGCATTAGAGATGCCCACCCAACCAAGGTACCATGCTCAATCACAAGGGTTCTCTATCATACAAATTCAACACCACCCTTCCACCAGTCATCCAGAAACACAAGTGTCGAAGACTGAGATGCAAAAACATACCCAATTTTTGATGGATTACCAAATATGGCAGTCCAAACAGTAAAATTCTCCACACCATGTGTGCAACTGGTGCTGGGACCACACCCAATATGGCGTATCTTTTACAGTGCCGATCATGCCCCTTGTTTCATGCAGGGGTATAGCCACACCCCTACCATAGCACATCGGTGACCATAGAACTTTGTGCAAGGTATTTCCTGCCTACACCCAAACCCAGATTCACAACAAGCAATTTGATGACTGCTTCACCAATTCCATCTATCAAGGCCTCTTCCCAAGAGACGGTGAAAATATAGTAAACCCTAAAGAGCTTTTGATTAGCCACAATTGAACATTACGCATTGATCACTCTTAATAGTTTTAGGGGAGGAGACTGACAGTTGTGGTCATTAAAACCATTTGGGAAGGATGGGAAAGGAGGAAGGGTGGAGAGAAACCTGGTACTGGCATTAGGCTACTCTTAAACGAAAGGTGCCATGGAGTCTGCAGTTTAACGTTCCATCTGACAAACAGTATGCTCAATCCAAGTGCTCTGTGCTCTCTACAGAACACTTCAAGTAGGAAATGGGATACCACTTAAAAATATCTGCAGCCTTCTCCAGGATTAAAATCCAGGCTCTGTGGGATGCCAGTACACTGATCACGGCACCAACACAATCCCTCCAATTAATTCATTCAACTTCATTCTCCACATTCATTATTCACTCCAGCCATCACACACACATTCACCTCCATCTTTTCCTCATCCCCACCTTCACCTGGGGCTCCAGAAATATATATCTGGAAGAGAGGACAACTTATTGCAAGCAAAAATGTAGCAGACATTAAAAACACTAAGAATACTTGATAGGAATTAGGGATGTACACTAAAATTAAGTATTCCAAGGAGAAATGCATTCAATATTCAATCTGATGAATCCTGAATGAATGGAGCAAACTGCTTCAGCCTTTTAATTTTGTTATTTACGCATCATAGTGTCAATGAAAAATCCTCGTGAAAAACACTGAATGACTTTTATTAATACAACTCAAATTACTTACTACAAGAAGCATATGGCGCTTCTGCAAAGGATGAAGTGCAAGTGCCAGTAAAGGATATATACAGTGCCCCACCAGGCCATTGTTATTCATGCTGAAGCCTTTATTCAGCCAACCACAAGTATTAACAATTTTGAAAGAAATTGCAGGTTTAATGCAGAGAACATATTCATATGAATTAAGCCAAAAGATTTTTGAATAAATGCATGAAACAGCTAAACAGTAGACAGCCCAAAACTTTACTCTCAAAAATGTAAACATCAGGTCACTTAGTTACCTTGCACTGAAGGGTCAAAAGCAATATTATAAGTCTAGGGGCCTATTGGCTGTCTCAATACATATACAGGTATATCCTGCCAACTGAAACATACATTTCAGAATTTTTCACATGAATTAATTTCCCTAGCATGGTGGTGGAAGAGCTTGTGTGTTCTGATGACCCCTAGAACTGTACTGGCACTCCTGGTGGGGACACTTGTGTTAAGACTGAAGGGGTGATGAGTTTAATTTCACATGCAGCATAGGCAATCCTGACAATCATTAATAGATGGTCTAAGACAAGAGTAAACAACTACGTACCTAGGCAAAGATCAGTTTAAGAGGTAAACATTAAGCCAATGAGAACATTGGTAGAAAGGAACATAGAATATAATCAGGATGGGCAATGATTGGGAGGGAAGGGAGATAAGGTTACTCATCATTGCTGGTACTCTTCAAAACAAATATATGGTCAGGATACGTTAAGGGCAACATGTGAAGAGTTCCAGCAGGTGCTGGTTTGCAAGTGGTGAGGTGATTGATTCAGCCAACCAAAAAGATAACATGCATTACTGAATAGTTTACAGGAACAATGAGAAGTGTGGAAGGAAGGTTAACCAAAATAAATAAGATTTTCAATGAAAAAGAAAGCTAGGTTACACATTAGAGAAGGAGGGAGTAAACTAGAGCAGCAACTAATGAAAGAAATTAGGTAACACCACCTATGCATAAAATATGTTAAAATTATCAAAATCTGTTTTCCATCACGTTTAAAGCATTTAAATTCTAAGACAAACTGAATTTGCTAATCTTTATAATAAAGCTAAATTTGACTTCTCGAATTCCAAGAAACTGTGGGAGATGCCGCGACAGTAACTTTTAATGGATTCATCCACTAAGTGGGTGTTACAATGCAACAATTTCAGAGTGTAAAAATAATTCACCTTGACCAGGATTCAAACCCGGATCCCTCGATGTCCAACCGAGTGCTTAAAGCACTTGGCTGGACATTGAGGGACCCGGGGCTTGAATCCTGGTCAAGGTAAATGATTTTTACACTCTGAGATTGTTGCATTGTAACCTTAAATTTGATGAAAAGGTTTTCTTTACTCCTTCAAACCTATTGAAAATTCTTTACATTGCATGGAAATATTATGAAAAATTCACTGTAAAAGGAAATACAAGCAGACAATGCCACAGCTTAACTACAACTCAGTTTACAAGGAGATGCAAAAAATTCAATGAAAATAAAGCACTTTCATTATATATTCCACAATCAATCTTATTACACCAACCTTAGCAATCAGTATTTCACTTCTATGGCAAAATATTTTTTAACATCTGGGCAACATAAAGAAATGAATTTTTTCATGAATTGGACTTTTTTTTGTTTGCTGCAAGCAAAGAAAGAACTGAAATTTGAAACTTTATGGTTTATTGAAGTTCAGGATAAATTCCATTTTCTTTTAACCTGATAGAAACTATTATGGCTGTCAACAATGGATTGTAAACATGAAAAACAAAAGTAACAAGCACAAAAGTAAGCCTCATGAATCAGGTAAGATGCTTTTAAAAGTAAAAGGTAAGTTTTGACTGTCCTTCACATTGTCTACGAGTACCACCATTAAGATTCACAATCTAGAAATGCAGAAGACCCTGAGCGTAGAGAGAAGGCTGTGATTAGTATGAGCAACCAAATCACTATATACACTATCACCACAACTTTCATGTGGAATTCCACGCTTCAAGCATTTATAGAATTGATTTCAGAAGAAACATATTTTGCTTTTATAAAAAGTAAAATTTTAACAATAGTTCCCACGCAACCCAACAGCAAGCCCAGTAATATTAGGGCTGCTATTGAGTGGACATCTACACGGAAGAGGGCCAATAAGTGTGAAGGACACATATGCCCAGCCAGACCTGCATGCATCACCAAAATGCAGCAGAAACACTGAGGAGACAATGCACATCAGACCCGCCGACCACTCTGCTACTCAACAAACTACACCGAAGCCCCCCGTCCAACTTTCCCGGTAGACTCCACAACCACAGTAGGCGACACATTTATAAGGCAAGTGCCAAAAGAATGACGGCAAGCATTGCATCTTGCAGTAA
The DNA here is from genome assembly GCA_037158775.1 of Hetaerina titia. Classification (NCBI taxonomy): domain Eukaryota; kingdom Metazoa; phylum Arthropoda; class Insecta; order Odonata; family Calopterygidae; genus Hetaerina; species Hetaerina titia. The sequence goes on along the minus strand of CM073773.1, from coordinate 116,808,833 downwards.
CGTACCTCAAAATAAATACAGCATGTCAATGACGGTTCAAACACAACCCCACTGCCATTGGAAAATGATAAGGAGTTGAATCAGAAGAAGCACAAACAGAAGACTCTCAGGGGGAACAGAAACCAAGCAACAGGGGTCAAAACTTTAGAAGAAAACACCTGCAGTCACTAATCAATGCCAGTAATAAATGAAAAATTCAGTGCTCCCACTACATACACACAATCACTTGTACATGTGCAATACACTTATCTGTCCACATTTCTTCATCCTTCAAACGGCCATGCACATGGCTAAAGGCATATCGCCTGGCAAAAGCAACAACAGGCATGTGACATGGGAAGTCCATGGGAAGTACATTACGAGCACTGCAAAATTAACAAAGAGACAGTTACATAAGAAATATAACTGCATTTGTGGTGTCCTTCTTGCCACGTGAACCTCTCATGGTAATCAAAATCAAACAATAGGGTCGGAAAATCATTTATAGTATCTGCATGAGGTTAACAATTAGTGTGCTCCCTTCAGTTGACTTTCAAGCATTTAATGGCAACCAAAGACAAAAATCATTGAAGAAACAAAATGAATTCCAAGAGTTGATCAGAGAACTTATGGTTTTCAAACATGGGTCTAAATTTTTCAAAATTATTCATTGGAAAATGTAACCAAGCACAACTATAAGTGAAGAAGCAAGCAAGCAAGCACACATGTATAATATTTTCAATCCTACAAGTACAAATTCCCTATTTAATAGGTAACGATCCCAAACCAGCTTCAAACAAAGTCCAAACCTTAGTCACTGAGGGCAATACTTCTTTCACTAGAAAAGCAAATGTCAAGTAATATATTAATTAAAAGTCTTCCTAATTATTTAAATTTAGGAAAGATGACGGTGACACTCTGAAGCACCACCGGTGACAGGAAACAATTTGGGTGGTTGAGAGCGCAATGCAACACACACATACACAAAAGCACGTGCTGCAGCAGCATGGAAGTACAAAATCTCAATCTTCATTCTCACACCACTAACTCCCACCGATGCCAGATGGACTGCATTCAAAACCCACAGCAACAAAGCCCATGTGTGTGCACTGCGTGAAGAGTAGTTAACGCAAAAAGTTAGCATCAGATACGAATCATCAAAGATGCCAAACGAACACATTCAAAAGGGGAAGCATAATTCACTGCAAAATGAAAAGGGGAAATCATGTCCATCAGCAGGAACCACACGCCCTTACTGTCTCCAAGTCACCACGGCAATGAAGAAGACCACTGCCCGGGGTATTTTCAGCGAGTACTAAATATTTCAATCACACACCTGAATAAAATTGGCTTCTTCTTAAGGAGTCATAAGGTTGGATTTTCAAGATAGATTATCTCTTCCTTGATCGAATGGCTTTCAAAAATTCCAGGGGTTATTCAAACAAATATTTTTAAAAGTTTGACCTTAAAAAATTAATCAGTAGCTACAAAGAGTGAAAAGTTGATAAAAGGAAACCATCATATACTCCCAGAGAATTGTGATTTTTTTCTGAAAGTTGACTGATTATCAAAATTTGAATAAAATGAATCCTCTGAATTTAAATTATGATAAAGTACTCCATGGGAAGTACATTACGAGCACTGCAAAATTAACAAAGAGACAGTTACATAAGAAATATAAGATGCAAGGGGTTGCCAGAGAAAGATCTGAAGTCTAAATAAAACTGTTAAAATGATTTAAAGTTAATCCTTGTAGATTCAACTGTTTATTCTTGGGCAACCTTCATAGCTCATAAATGAACGAGGCATTCATGTTACCAATTTATATTTAAAACTGAAGATGGGTCGAACTAAGAGAGACAATGAGGAATTAGATCATTTTATGCACAAAAGCCTCAGGGAATTAGAAAATGAGACATGAGCTTACATTTCTCACAGATGACACATTTTGGTAGATAACGTATGTTAATCGACTAGCATTCATACAAGCAGACATCACTACAGTTACACAATAAACTAGGCCAAGTAATGTAATCCCAGAATGCACTTTCCTTAATTACAATATTTCACGAATAAAAATTCGGCACATGATTTTTGAATGTACAAGCCATTCCTGGTATAAAATCATCTTTGGAAATTTGAAACTCTGCCAATGTCATGGATGAAACAAAAGGTAAAAACCTTCATTAGCAGTCCACTAATAAATAATTTAAGGGCTGTGAATTCAATAAGTTTGACTTAAATTTCATTTCATGATCTCAATAAAGAATACATGTTAACATTTAAAATAGTTATGAACCAATTAGCTAACAATGTAACAAAACAGAGTTCCACCATTAATCCAGTCCAACTGACTGATGGTGGTCATCATAGACAATACAACAAAATAGATGCTATAAAAAAGTGAAAATATAACAGAATAAAACAATAAAACCCAAATTGACCAATCATATGTATGACCATACATGAGTTCTGTGTGTTCATAATGAAATGGATTAAAAAATCATTTACATTAAATCACATGTAGATATATAATCTATGTAGGTATGCATGGATACGAATGTACACACATGGTAAAATCCACAATTTAGGAAAACTCCTAGCAAAAGCCTTGTCAGCAGATATGGCTATGGACCCCCACAAAATATCCATTCCCACATTCAAACCACAACTATTTCTTTCAGTCAATTGGGAACTAATTAGACAGCATCTCAAAAGGATGCCATTGGCATGACAACCAGCAAAATGTACTTCTGGAACACCAATTTGGACAGCTATGGTAACCATGTGGAACTCTCCATTTCAGCAGATGAGAGTGCAGCATGGAGGGCATGGAAGACTCCCTCGTGACAACACGACGAGTGTGTTTTGGTTCATGCAGGTGTTTGTGTGTGTGTGTGTGTGTATGTTTGTGTGTGTGTGGCATGGGATGAGCACCACGGTTTGCATCACGATGAACTTTTCTTGCTTGGGTTGCTTGCATGGAGTACTTCCGTTTGCCCCTTGAGCAGCCGCAGTTCCTCCTGGATGCGATTCGTCAGCTGGAGCCGGGCCTCCTCTGGGCTGACACCCTTGGCCCTCAGGGCCCTCACCTCGCCTTCCAACTCCAGAGGCTGGCCCACATTCAACGTCACACGGCGCCCCACCTGCAGAGCACCAATCACGCCCCCCCCCCATCAACATCCACAACAAAATGATGAGCATTTATCATATTTCCCAGCCCATAATGCACACTTCTTTAACTCCTAAAAGCACTCTAAAATCAGCCTGCACCTTATGGGATACACAGGTATAATAACTTTAACCGATAAACACAAGCTGAATTACCAGAAAAATACTGACCATTAAGTATTTATAGCCACATCAGGCATAGAAAGTGGTTGCCTTCATTTCCAAATTTCAACAAAATCGCTGTTTTCAGTCAGTAATTAGCAACAAAGGTTTAATATTTCAAAATTAATCATAAATGATTACAGTGAAGTGCACTTAGTTTTATCTCACATGTGTCGCTGCCACAAAACTTTATATGCATAGCGCTAATAGGGATGTCACCCATTTTATAATTAATACACTGTATATCTCCCGATAAGGGCTAATATCTTGCTAATTATAATATAATATAATAATTATATGCTAATTTCTTTATTTAACAATTCTATTTTCTTTGTATTATGTTTTAATGTTGATATACTTTGATCTTTTCCATTTGATCCAAGTATTTTTCATAAATTCTAACCTGAAAAATCATATAAAAAAGAGACGTTTCAGGTGTGATTTGGTGGAATATCATGATTAATTAAAACTGGCAATTTTCCACAAAATAAAATTTTTATTAATACGGCCGGTTTCAATGTAACTACATCATCTTTTGGTAACAGTCATTTCTCATTGTCCACTATATATGCTGAAAAGCAAGTAAGGGGAGAGTAGTGGGCAATGAAGGAAAGAGGGAGGGGAGTTGGAACGTGAGCAACGTGGGTGACAATGAGAGGGGAGAAAAGGTGCGGGTGAGGAGAAAGGGGTGGGGGGTGAGAAATTAACACAGTCCGGAGAAAACCTCGTGGCTGGATGGAGGAGTTGTCTCATTGAGGGTGGACCCATGGTGCGGCGCCAAGCTCCTAGGGCCGTGGAGAATGGGGATGAGGCCGGAGTTTTTCCCATCGTTGACCGGGCACAGGTAAACATGCAAAAAAATCCTTTTCACACACTTCTTTTTACATGGATATCTGTGCGCGGTCAACGAAGGGGGAAACCCCGGCCTCATCCCCATTCTCCACGGCCCTAGGAGCTTGGCGCCGCACCATGGGTCCACCCTCAACGAGACAACCCTTCCATCCAGCCATGAGGTTTTTCCGGACTGTGTTAATTTCCCCCCCCCCTCCCCTTTCTCCTCACCCGCACCTTTTCTCCCCTCTCATACGTCACCCTTGTTGCCCACGTTCCACCTCCCCTCCCTCTTTCCCCCATTTTTCACTGCCCTCCCCTCACTTGCTTTTCAGCACAAATAGTAGACAATGAGAAATGACTGTTACCAGAAGATGATGTAGTTACATTGAAACCGGGCGTATTAATAAAAATTTTATTTTGTGGAAAATTGCCAATTTTAATTAAACTGAAAAATCATGGTGTGTCTTATGTGCTAGGCTATACGGCACATGAAATCTAATGATCTCTTATTGCGAAATCAATGTTAAAACAAGAAGGATGAGAACTCTTAAGACTAAAATTCACTCCAAATGCAAAAATTAAAGCTAAAACAAATGTAACCCAAGTGTGATGTGAGAAATTTAATTCCAAACCAGGGATTAAAACACACACAGGTCATATTTTGACACTTGTCAATTGAGATTCAATTCCCTGCAATACACCATCTGAGTTTACATTTTTGCTTGTGCCTCCATTTGCATCAAATTTTAACCATTCAAAACTATGGGCTGATATGTCATATTTGGCATATCAGCCAAGAAGTGTTGCTGGGTGTCATATCAGCTTTAAGCCTAGATGACAAATTAAACGGTCATAACAAATGATATTCCAGATATGTGATGGTGCATAATAAAGGGTGGGACACTTGGGAGCCACTACATCTTCAATCATGATGAAATACTGAGGCCCTAATGTGTACAACCGCTGAATGCTGACCCCACAGCACACTTCAACTTGATAAGCATAACAGTTTATAAGGCTTCACTTTGTGGAATTCCTTCATGATGAGGGTAGAAAAAGAAACTTTCCACATCCTCATCAAGATTTAATATTTCACATGACCAAGGTTTCAATGCTGTGCATCATCATTAGGTGACATACGTACATGAAAAACTTGTCAACTTACATAGCATGGCTCAAAGAGGGCACCTAAAAGACTCCAATATCTTTCCGCACCAACCCCACCAAGGTAGTGATGACCATCGCCAGTCCCTTGATGAAGGTCAAACCATTGCAGACAAACAGCCCCCTCATTAAATGAAGAACACAATGTTTTTTTTCACTATTCTTTCTAAGAGTGGATGAGAGATAAATTGCCCACTTCATTTAATGAACATTAATTCCACAAATTCATTGAATACATACCCTCCCCCTCCCCTAGCCCACTGATAGGTTGTTGCACCAGTACTCAACTTACCCCCTCTCCCTTACTCCCCCTACCTTCCTCCCCTCTCCTCTTGGAGCCAAGCAATATTAGTTGAAAAATATTTCTTGTACGTCACCTCATGATGATGCGCAGCATCTTTCTGAGGATTGCGCAATGAAAACCATAAACACAGTAATCAACCCGAAGGTCAGTTAGGTAGGTGATGGTGGAGTTCACCCAGTACTATGACTGACTGCACATGAAATTCACACATTAAGGTAGGGGGGCCAGTTCCTTTCCCTGCGCCGGTTATGGTTTTGATTGTCCAATATACCATAAACAATAAAAGGTTTGCATTATTTTCCTTTAGCTTTAAAACAAAGTTCATGAATAAAAAGAGACATTTCAGGCGTGATATGGTGGAATATCATGATTAATTAAAATTAGCAATTTTTCACAAAAATAATAACAATATTTTTGTGGAATATTATAATGCAACCATTTCAGAGAGTAAAAATCATTCGCCTTGACCGGGATTCGAACCCGGATCCCTCGATATCCGGGTTCGAATCCTGGTCAAGGCGAATGATTTTTACTCTCTGAAATGGTTGCATTATAATGCACACAAAGCGGGTGACTCCGTTAAAGTTACTGTTACAGTTTCTCTAAAATTTGTGGAATATTGCTAATTTTAATTAAAAAGTTCATGGAATCATATTTTTATAGCTTTATTTTCTATTCCATATCCAGATTATATTAACATTTTTTATGTTAATTAAAGATTTTGGTGATGCATTTTGCTGCTCAACTGCTTGAATTCTGATTTAAATATAGAGATTTGTTCTCCAAAAATTTGAGCATCACCGAGAGCAGTAGCTCATCTGATAAGGAACAGAAAGACAATACATGCAGTGCTTATGGTTTTATATTAAAGGGATGATTGAAAAATAACAAAAAAAATACATTTGAAATAGCCGAGCGATCACAAGGCTACTGCCTGCATTTAATGCGACTCAAAGAACCAATCCCCAGCAGAGGATATGTTGCTGCGCAATGTGCAGCAATATAGAATGAGAGGGTGACACAAAGCCATGGCATTCATCATTTTACTCACACAGGAGTGCCATGTGATGTGGTTTCAAAGGAATTGAGTGGTGCTGCGGACTTAAAATCAAAGTGGCAATGGGAAACCTCAGAGCATCTGCCATACTCCTTAGATATGAAGCCCTCCTGCATTCACTAGGTTAAAAAATGTACCCATCTGGGAAAAATGGTCTCAGAGGGATGTTGAAGTGTTTTGCACTGTAGAAAGGCCCATTGCAATATTATTGAAAATAAATCAGCAGTCAATATTTGCAGACTCTCACAGGTGTGAGTGGTAAAAATTAGAATATTAAAAGTTTAATTCATGTTAAAATAAAATAGAAATATATTTATAAATACAGATATTAACATGTTAACAATGTATTTTATCATGCATACCATAAAACCATAAACACAGTAATCAACCCGAAGGTCGGTTTAGTAGGTGATGGTAGAGCTCACCCGTGTACCAAGCCCGACGGCGTGTGAATATTCACACATCAGGGTAGGGGGGCCAGTTCCTTTCCCCATGCATACCATGCATGATAAAATGCATTGCCATGCATAACGTATTTTAGGTCAGCCACACACTCCTGGATTGCTTCAGTAAAATGACTTTCAAAACATGATGCAACTTTCAGGGGGTCAGTATCTATTTGGGCCGATATGGTATTTCCCTAACACAAAAATCTGTAAAATGCTACAGGAACTTTTATCCTAAAGCAAAAAAGAATGAATCAGTATCCTTCCTCCTTGCAATCTGACCCTCCATTTCTTCCAAATGTTCAACAAATTTGTGCAACAAAAAAATCTGCAAGACCCCTGCTTCTCCCCGCTGCCCCCCCCTCCACTTTCCTCACCTTCCAAACACTAAAGGTGTAAACGCTCTTCCCCCCCAACTTTCCCAATCCACAGTCACTTCTTTCAAAGAAATCTCAAAGGACACTTGGGCTTAAGAATAAAATATACCACCTCTCCTGTGACTGCAGCCCCGGCAAATGCACCACCACCCTCTCCATTCACATCAACATGGCCCCTCAAAATCTCCAGCATCCCTCAACCACCCCATGCCTCGACATATGCACCCCATTATTATTCCTATGACAATTGCTTCACCGCCATGGTAACAGAAGTCCTCCCAGAATCAGCAATGGCAATTGGGTGAACACCTGGAAGTTTGTGCATATTTGACTGCCCATGGCCCTGGCTAAACCAAGCGCACTAATTACCAAGTCAATTCCTTCTCCACCAGCACCAAGACACTCTTCCCTGACCCCATCCCCTCTCAGACCCTCTCCATCCTAAACCTCTCACCTTCAACCCCAGAACACCAACCTTCTCCCCCTACAATGGGGGTCTGACCACTATAACTTAACATATCTCCACATAAGTCCCTTTTCTAAGTGTGCTCACATTTCAATAGAATCTCTTAAGTGTATTTTGTGTTGTCACAGCTTGATATTTTCTTCAAGCGCAGACATATGTATAATAGGGGACCCACCTGCAAATAGTACGGCTCCTGGTTGGGAAGGACGGAGTCCATGCCCACGTGCCAGAGGGGAAGGATGACGGGTGGCTGCGGTGAGTCCAGTATCAAGCGCCCAACCCCCCACTTGAGGCGCATGGCCTCCTGCGTCATATTGACGCGCCCCTCGGGGAAAATATGCACCCAGCCACCCCGACCCAGCTGCTCCAGGCAGAACTCCATCGCCTCCTAAAAACACACGCACACGTCAACCAGCATCAACGAGTTGTCACCAATGGATGCAAATGTGAACACTCCCTACTATATTAGTAAGCTCAATAGTTTTGCCTTACTCACACACATTGGACTACAAGGCAGTTCAAGTCAAAGCGCATTTTTCAGCCCAAAATAAATTGACTCAAATGTGTGTTGAGAGTGTCAAAGACAAATAAATGAGCAAACGTTTGTTATGAAATTGAATATGAATCAATTAAAGCTCATTAATGAAAAAAATAACCTAAATAAAAGTAGGGACATATAAAGTCAAAGCCACCTAGTTAAAATTACAATGTGGTTCACTATCTCCGGACGGCCTTTTAACCAGGGCGGGGTCCACCCATGCAGTGGCCCCTTGTAAGGTCACAAGATGACTGCATTGTGGCACTTGGCCAAAAAATATATTTTGCTTGTAAGCTTCTTTGGATGTGGTCCTTTTTTCCAAATATTCCGCCAACCTATCCGATCTTTTCATTTCAACCAATCCTCTTTTTAACCCCCGCCCCATCCCAAAACTACAACCATGCCCTGCAATAAAACAAGATGCAAAACGAGTTCTATATTCAAAACCCAAATCCCATTCCCTCACTTTTTTCACCTCCGGCAATCTAACTTTTGCAGCACTTTGAAACAGAGGGCAATGGCTTCCTTCCAAGAACTGTAAGAGGAGATGAAACCTGGACCCATTACCAATGACCCGATACCAAGAGAGCAAGCAATGAATTGGTGCCATTCCGCAGCATCAAAACTCAAGAAGTCCAGGGTGCAGCCTTCTGCAGGGAAGGCAATGATCCGACTCTCTTTTGGGATGAACGGGGCATTATGGGGGATGGTGCGGTGGCTAACATACTGGCTCCCCACCATGACAGCCGGGGTTCAAGTCATGGAGACAACAAATATGTTTCAGTGGTATCCCGATCCCTACTTGAGGTACTTCATGGAGAGCACTTTGAGTGCTTACGATGTCCGTCGGATGGGACGTTAAACTGCAGACGCCTTGGCGCCTTTCGAAAAGAGAAGGCTGATGCCGATGCTGGGTTTCTCTCCACCCATCATTTCCCATCCATCCTTAATGGCGCAAATGACTTTAGATGTCAGTCGCCTCCCATAATAACTACTACTACGAGGCGTTATCTTGAAACACTACACACCTAGGAGAACCACCACCACCTGTGCCTCATATTCCGATATGTTGAAAAATCATAATTGGTCAAGCGTTGAAAGCAAGGAAGCATTTCATGAGATGACAACCACAGGAGCCTCGTCTCTCCCTCTGCCAGGCACGACACACAGTGGATTGGGCCAAGTCTCATACTTGCCAGGACACATTTCTCTGTTCTGTCCACCATAAAAATCTTGGGATAAATAATTGAGGTGGTTTCCCGTTGCCTTCCTCAATAGTGTTTTTCACATGGCACCATCACTCAATGGCCGCTGCACTGGGGTCAGATGCCTTTGCAGCCACCTCAATGAGGAACAGATGCTGCGTGGACCACCTTTCATCTGGCTCCTAACCTTCGACCTATCTGGCATGGGTGACCCCACCAGGAGCAATAATCATTGCTCCCATCAGCGCAGCTCTAGGGGACATCAGAATGCACAAGTCCTTCCACCACATCAAGGTTGTAGTCCACAGGGAGGAAGTAGTAGGGATATAAGAAGAAAATTGCATAATGCAAAAAAAAAGTTTTAATGAGGAGAAGGGAATTGATAACAGGGATGATAATTAATGAGGTTCAGAAGAGACTACTGAAAACTTTCATATGGAGCATGGCATTGTGGATTTCAGAAACTTGCTCATTGAAGGGAGACGATAGGCATAGATTGAAGACATCTGAGATGTGCCCGTGGAGAAGGATAGGAAAGGTAAAATGGATTACAAGAAAATCAAAAGAAGAAAGTGTTAGGCATGACAGGGAGTAGAAGGGATTGCGGAGAAAAATTCAAAGAAGGCAGAAAAGTTGGATAAAGAGCGAGAGAGAGATACCTCAGTGAAGTTTGAATCAAGTCAAAAGGACCAGCACAGTCATTTCTCTGGCAAATATTAAGCAAAGGGGATAGCAAATATAGAGGGGATTAACCAAAGGGGATAGCAAGATATATCACAAATAGGGATGTTTCCATCAATTTGCATAACATTACCTGATAGACTCCTTCTCCCCTTATCACCGGCACACACTTCCCCAGCATAAAAAAGTATGAATGGAAGGCATTGGTGAAGCATATGTCATGTGCTGTCAGGGACCATCGCATCTTGTCACGCCAAAACAACTGCCGAAAACCGAGTGTCCCTAAGAAGCGGGGGGGGGGGGGGTGAAGAGAAAGAAAGAGAAATACTGCAAACTGACGTTTTTGACTGAATAAATAGTCCTTTTTATGCTCATCAGATCTCACAGTCACATAATTAAAACAATTTAATATACTTATAAGTTATAATATACCATTAAACACAATGAATACAATCTGAATAGATGTTTATTCATTCACATTTCACACACAATTTTTGTTAAAAAAGCTGATGTCAACAATATGGAGAAGGCCTAAGTGGTCAGCTTTTTCCCTCACCATGTGGCTATGGAACTTTCGTTAGCAATATCCCGGACTGAACATTTCAAAACACTTCCCCATATTTCCACTACCTTGGCTTTCATTGCCAGTCCCTTTCCCTCTTCAGTCTTCACTGAAAACTATCCATGGATGCCTCTTGAAAGAGCCAATGCCCTACACCTGAAAGGCCCAAGCAACTGCATTTTTATCCCATTTGTTGGTCTCCCACACACCTAGTGCCTGTGTGCCTCACTTTGGCACACCATGCAGTTAATGTGCGTAGTAGATCAAATAATACAAAAGAGCAACCAAATTCAAACACAATGTTAACATGCTGGGAGGGTAACAGGTCGTGATAAAGAAAGATTGCAATGCATATTTCCAAAACATAATAAACCTGCCATTCAAGATTTTGTACACCTAGGTATACATAATGTCTAGGTAGCTACAACCTAGTGTGTAAGCATAGGTATGCATGAAAAATACCAGGTGACCTAGAAATGTATCAGTTAGATTAAATTATCACTAAGCACAGATTTTGACCATTGTGATCAACTCTCAGAGCTTCCCAGGGGCAGATGCGGACTCTGATAACAATTTAGTGATCATGAAGTGTAGCCTCCGATTCAAAAAGATAAATTCCAAGAAACTGTGGGAAATGCCACAACAGTAACTTCTAAGGAGTCAGAAGTGGACTGTAGAAGCATTAACTGTAATGACAAGGAAGAGGTATCAGCAGGTTATAGAGAAAATCATTAGTGAGGGAAAGGAGCTGAGTAAAAATGGAAATAAACAAAAAAAGGGATTATGAAAACCAAAAAAGCAACTATCGGCACTGTTCATAGGAAACGGACAGGGAAACCATGGATAATGAATGAGATGATTGGAAAGATAAATGAGAAAAGGAAATCGAGGAATGTTCTAGTTCCCTGTTCCCGTTCTAGAATCCCTTCCCCCATCCGATAACCCTATAAAATTAAAAACAATGGAATTAGCATTTATATGGCTGCGTAAAGCCTATCAACATCCGGGTCTCAATGTTGTTCACTAAATGGGTGGGGGGGGGGGGGGCTGGGGTGGATTTGTTTCTTGCAAGGTGGTGGGACAATTTATTCATCCGCATACATTTTGTCATCCTTGTCCTGGGTTTTGAATTGTCGAGCCCTTATGATGACTTTGTGAGTTGATGCCTTGGTCATGGGTGTTGTGGTATATGTGGATGAATTGTTAGTTTTCTGTGTCGCTTGTTACTATTTCCGCATCCTCCTTATTCCATCTCCGCTCCCCTCTGGCCTCCCTTTCCCCCTCCATAACCTCCTCCTTCACCCCTCCCCCTCTTCTCTGCTCCGCTTTCTCCCCCTCCACATACCCCTCCTTCACCCCTCCCCCACTACCTGTTTTTTCCCCTCTCCCTCGTCCCCTTCTCTCTCTGCACCACGTACTCTTTTCCTCAGTCATATCTTATCTTCCGAAGAAGACGGAGTTCAAGTCCGTCGAAATTATCAAGATATTATTGTGAGTGTTCTTTTTATGTGTTCTCGTGCTGTGTGTTCCTGTCTAAGTTTTTTATTCAACACTTCTGTGTTACTTCGAAGAAATCATCTATATATATAATATATATATATAAATAAACATACATTTTTCAGTTGTGGAAAAACCTCGTTTGAATACAATATTGCTTGAGATATCTATAATTGAAAAAAATAGTGTTATCTTAAGTCCTCTTATCTTAACCTAACAAAAATAATAGCATTATCAGTACTCTAAACGAGATAAGATAATGAGTTTAAGCAATTATATGACATCAATTTAATACAAAATGCTTTTTTTCTTGATCAAAATGGTTTGCCATATCTTAAAACCTAAATGCTGTCTCATAAAAGAAGTCTTTTTCCGGTTGCAATGGAGACAGATTAACAGCATCAACACTAACATAAAAATATTCCTCCACTGTTCAAAACACAAGTTATTATCTGAACACATCATTAAGTACAAAATAATCATCACTGTTTGTTAATATTTAACTTAAATTTAAAATTGACAGAGCATATCTTCCACAGATATTTACTGTGTGTGTAGCCACTGAGAAAATGCAGACAATGTCTTTTCATCAGCTGTGAACCTTTGGCAACAATCCTCCACCTTCATCACTTCCATACCTGTTGGCACATGTCTTCCATGTAGGTACATACCTACATCTTTATGTAAATCCTCCTGGACATTATCCAGGCAATAGATCAACTTTTAGTCTTGCTTATGAAAAGATTCGGTAACACAGTTAATACCTCTTTAACAAAAAATGGCACTTTTTATCTCTCTGAGGATGTTGCCTAGTCAATTGAAGCCCCCTCTTCACCTCTATGGGATTTTAACATCCCCATGGAGCTAATCAGTGACAGTCTTTGTCTCTGTGTAATGGTCCTGGTCTAGGAAGAGCCGTAAACAAGGAATGGAATCAATTTTAAATTCACTTCTGCAGTCATTATACCATGGAATATTTTCAAAAGGTTAAAGGCTTATTAGGAAACACTTGGGAGGGCAAGAGAAACTAAGGTGACCATTGCTACCTCAAGGATTATGGTAAAAGTATATCCAAATAGGCCTACCAAGTGACTGCACAAACACACACATGTTCATCCTAGTATAATGTTTAAATTATTAGTGTCAAGATTTTTTTTACAGTTCTTGGCATCTTCTTCATTTTTAATAGACCATTCATCGGATTCATTTTGTTTATCACATTGAAAAATGTGTCATTCTTATCTAGATATGTTAAAGTGACTTCTGGAATCTGTTTTCCACAAAACAACCTCTACATCTATCAGTTTAGTATGCAAATTTAAAATGACTAGAGCTAGTGGCACCTTTCTTTCTGTAATCCTAAAACATTAATTGCACATAATAGATGCCAACTGTACTATAATTACATATATCACATGTAATGATGATAAAAACTTTATTTAATGACAAATGTAGATAAATATAAGGCTATAAATACCTTAAAGGTTGCTATTTGGAAAAGCACAACCCCATTGCGAATCAAAAGGGTAGAGAGAGGGTGAGGGGCAAAGGGTGCCTAAGAAAAAAGATCAAAGTAAAGGAGGAAAAGAAACCTTTTCCTCAAGTGACCTTGTTCCCTATCACAACCATTCTCACCCAATCCTTGTACCAAGCTTTTATTTAGTTCCTCTACACTCCTGTGGTTTTGAAATTTACATGGAAATATATTTTTCCATCCTTTTGCCACATGTTGTCGCATTTAATAAGAATTAAAAATACTAGCAAAAAAGTATGTTTCACCTAACAAGTTAGCAATGCAGATATTACTTCAAGGATTATTTTAATGTAAATATATTATTAATCTAGAATGTGCAATTTCAGGAACAGTCATTACATTGAAAACACCATAGACAAAGATGAACTGTAGTCGAGATTTCTGATAAAATTGTCAAGCCTAAGACGATTAAACCAGGATCACGAATTTTAGTGATGACATAAGGGCCTTCAGGGGCAATCAAATGGATGGTTTACCTCAGATTACATGTACACACTCGATCAGGACATCCCTCTGCACATTCTGTTAACTCCAACCCTTACTTAAAAGTACCATGTGGTAGATCTATGACAATGAAAGAATACCATAGTAATTTGTTATGCAAATCTAGAGTAGATAATATCAAATATAATTTTCACAAGCAGGAAAATTTTTAAGTCCATGGAATGACTACTGGAATTTACTACAGAATGAATTATGTTGTAAAGTGATTTAATTTTGTTAGCATTTAAGAATGAATGAAAATTAATATTTTGTACATAGATTCATCACTTCAAATTGGTCTATCTCCCTGGTACTTTAATTTTCCATTATCATAGAAAAAATTGTTTTCACTAGTTTGCATAGCAAGAAAAAGTAAAGTCTCATCTGGTTATATTAAAAAGTGAAAAAAATCACTAGGTGTAATTGCATTTTCACCAGTGATGCACCTTCAGACAATCTGGGATGGTTATCTACACATAAAATGACGTCCATTAAAATTAAATAGGGAATTTGAATTCCAAAATGGTAATTGAGAACTAAGGAAATTGCACTGTCGACATTGCCCTGAATAATTCAGGGACGTTTGCTAAACGTACACTCGCAGCGTAGAAAGGTGGGTTTTTCAAGGTTGACATAAGACTGCTGACCTTCAATCACTACTTCCCAGTACTGGCTGTAAATGGCATAATCATTTAGACGTGTGCAAATAAACAATAACGAAATTTTCCACAGATAACATTACTTTCATATACAACATTATATACTATCCATTAACTTCTTCACCAAATGTATCAACATATTACCCCATAATCCGGGATCGTCGAAACACGAGTAATGATTCGATACAGTGATCAAGGGTACACCTGGAGGTCTCCTGTCAATTGCCCGTATCAGTACTTCCCTATTGTGCACTGTAGTTGTATTCAGCCATTCTATAAAATAACATATTAAGTATAACAGTGCTATTACTCCAATGAAGACTTAACATATGTTTCATTTAAGTAGCTATTAGTAAGCACATGGCATATAAAAGCTTCAACACAAATGACAACCATAGAATAAAACCACCAAAAGGTTATTAACACGTATATAATAAATAATTTACATTAAAATATAGAAAGAGTTTCTTTGTTGACTCACCCATTACAATCTTGGCGAATAAACCTACGGTCGAGACTGCCAATGTACTAGCAATATTCCATAATCTATTTGATTGTCTGAGTACTGGGAATACCCAGTCAATGTCGTACGTCATGCCGCTCACTTAATACAACTCTATTATGAACCCACGCCCTCCAAGGGCCTTCTTATAGCTGACGACATTTTGAAATAGAAAACAAGTTGTTGACGAAACTCCCCAACGAATCAGATGTTTCTACGAAGATCATAGAATGTCGTATTGCCTTCGTCGTCTTAATCGATATCAGCGCTCTATTCGTCAGACGTATGCAGCTTATTAATGAGGCAGGAAAAGAAAAGAAATGAGAAAATAAAGAGGACGACAGTTGATTGTTGTTTACGTGTTTTTGTGGGTAAATGTGAAGTGTGTACGAGCATTAGGAGTGGGCTTTTGTAAATTATCTCTTTTGGATATTGAAAATGCATTAGTGCCATCGAATGATAGTGTATTAAAAGCTAGTCAAAATGTCTGGTGAAGTGGAAAGCTACACATTACCCATTGGCTCCAATGAATTATGTTTCGATAGCAATGCTTTTATACAGGTGAGACACCATTAGGTTAATCGAGACTAATTGCAGTGATAACTTTCGCCAGTTTAAATTTGTGAACACACTCAGTTTGATTGAAATAAATTCCGGTGTATTAATATTCTAGCGTGACTCTGTATCATGCACATTTGAGATGGTGTAAAGTAAAATTTTATTGCTACCATTAATGTATATAGTTTTTGTTTGAGAGAAGTACACGTTTTTAAAATTACAAAATATATTCTTTGATGTTAAAGTATTTTATGATAAGTAAAATGAAATCAGACTAAATCCTACCTAATACTGTTGTTTTCAAACATTATTGGTATTCTTTCTTATTGTTAAAAAATGCCGAGTTATGGATTTTTATGTAATTTTCAGTTCATATTTCAACTGGTTATGCTTTTAATATTTATAAACATAGAGAAAATGGCGAATCAAAGGAAGGGTGATTTTGTGAAAAATGGAGATTTTACTTTAAGTTATGGGCAGTTCTTCAATTGAATTTATTTTTAACACATTAAAGTGATGATGAAGGTATTTCAAATTCAGAATCAAGTATATTTTGCTGCGAACAGCAGGAGGGATTATGTAGTTAAAAATGAGTGTTATAAAGTTGATTCACAGATGGAAAACTCCTAATTAAGTTTAATTTCCCTCACATGGTTCATATTTGTCTTGAATTGGCTGCGAAAAGTAAAATTCATCCACCACAGGATTTAGCTGAATATAGTTGAGTATGGGAGGCATTTTGCGAATCTTTAATGAAATGTCTGTTTGTTACCCCCCAGTGATTTGTCGAAACCCCCAGTTTTACTTTTTGATTCGAAGAACTGCGGGAGATAACGCGACAGTAACTCTTAACAGAGTCATCCGCTAAAATGTATTAACATGCAGACATTCCGAATTGTAAATATCATTCACCTTGACCGGGATTCGCATCGGATCTCTCGATGTCTGGCCGAGTGCTTTTGCCTGCTAAGAGCTCGGTAGCTTAACTGTTAACTGTTAACTCGGCCGGACCGCGAGGGATCCGGGTTCGAATCACGGAGAATTTCAAGAGTTAATCAAGGCGAATTATTATTGCACTTCGAAATGTCTGCATTTTATTACTTTTTGGTTTGAAAGTGTGACTACTTGTTCACCTTTTCCTTAGTGTAATTTCCACTTAATTCACTTTTTTGGCCATCAAAGCTTTTTTAATTGGCATGATCTCAAACTTTGGTATTGGAGTTGGTGTCCAGTAACATCTACTCACTACAAATTGTGTATTTTCGGGGAGAATTTGTGCCATTGGAGTATAATCATGACTGAAGTCATTGCAATATTCCTCTAGGTGAAGGGTTACCTTCTGACCAGGGTTGGATGTGCTACATTACCTTCAGATTTATTTGTAGGTAAAGATGATGTAGTCATAGATAAGGCCTGAAGATGTTTCAATGTGTACACCAAACTCTAGTTGGAAATTAAGTCATTGAGCAAAATGTCTGTCGCACATTGAGAGTCAAAATTGTGAAGCTTATTCCATTAAATTTCAAGAAACTGTAACAGTAACTTTAACGGAGTCACCCGCTATGTGTGCATTATAATGCAACCATTTCAGAGAGTAAAAATCATTCGCCTTGACCGGGATTCGAACCCGGATCCCTCGATATCCGGCCGAGTGCTTTAACCAATCAAGCTATCGAGACGTCCTCTTACACTCTGAAATTTTGGGGGCTTTAATTCCAATTTAATTTAATTCCATTACTTTTATTATGACACTGAAACTTATAATTGCTTTGTAGCCTTCCTTTTCAGCGGATCGATTCCTCCAAGAACACAGGGGGAGGGCCAGCTTGGAAACCATGCGTGATGATCTTGGATCATACCTGAAAGTTCTACGCTCGGCTACTTTGGATCTCATTGACCATGAATATGCAGATTTTGTTGGGCTTTCAAGTAGTCTTGTTGGACTTGATAGAGCTGCGGGAAAAATACGAGATCCCCTTGGACAACTGCGAGAGGAAGTTATGGTGAGCTTACTGAAGTAGTGCAGAATATTTTAATTCAATTAATAATCAATGTATCCTCCCTAATGCACACCTTTGCCTTTGCACTGAAAGACTGTGAAGAGCAGCCTGGAGGAAGCTGTGAAGGGTATAAAGATGCAGTTGGAAGTTCGTAGAAATTTGAGAGAACGTAGGGTCAAGTTAGAGGCCTCAATGCAAGCTGTCAGGTGCCTGGAGCAACTGGAGAACTTGCTGGAAGTGGAAATGCAGGGTTCAAGTGGGATAAACCACAAATTGTCCATAGCAGAGAGAGCAGCTGCAGAGTGCAACCATCTCCAGTTCTGCTTGGAAAGATGTGATTCTCTCAATCAACTGGAATCGGTAATTCCAATCCTGCACATTTCTGTTTTTAGCATTGTGACTAATCCACAGCATTGGTCTGCAATTCTTAATGAATTAAGATTTAAGAGAGAAGCATTGGGTGGGGAAGGAGGGGAGGGCAAAAAAGTTATCTATTTCAGCACCATTTCAAACTGGAAATTAATTTTCCCATCATTACTGTACCGTTGTCTTGTCGCAAAATTTAATGTTATGCATGTATTTATGTGGTCATCAATTTATTGCAATGAAATAAGTAACTTAGTGATTCCACACACACTTTATTTAGAACACAACCTAGGTTTCAACATTGGACGTCATCATAAGGTCTCCAGAAGCCAACTTTATATATATACCCTTGGAGTGGGAGGGTTGGTATGAGAGGGAGGAGGGGTAAAAAGGTTAAAATGTAGATGGGAGGGAAAGGGAAGTACAGCTTTGGCGTCAATTGTTGTATGTTAATGGGGGTTTGTTTTGAAAGGGGATACCTCCAGTGGGTAGCACTGGGCATAATTGATTGATGTGTGAGAATTTTGAGTGTGAGATTGAGTGAGAGAAATAGTTTGAAAGAGTGATTGATATAGGAGGGAGGTGGGGGAAGAATACAAAATTTTGTTAGCAAGTTCATCCTTGCAATAGACACATTTTAAAATTTCTAATTGCTCCAATGCCATTATTTTTTAAATGGAGAATTTCAGTCTTAAAGTGAACCCTGCTAAAAGTAATCAATTTACCCAAAGAAAAAATTAAATTTACCTTTTGCAATAATTCATGCCTTAAGAACCTGATCTCCCATGCTAAAGACAAAGTTCTCAAAGATGAGAGGAGTTAAGTGTATGAATTAAACTGCCCTGAGTGTTTCACTGAATATATTGGACAAACTGGACAGATATTTAAAGAAAGAATAAAGGAGCAAAAAACATGTGTAAAGAATAGGAATAACATCCCTCTTTGCAAAGGATATACTGGAATGGGACCGCAAAAGTGACCCTTGCTGTGAAGGCATACAAGTACAGGGTGCAGCAACATACCTTCCTTTTTGAAAGGGGTGTTGCCTTATAAAAAAGGAAGTTCTGTTGCCGCACCCTGTATATACCAAGTTGGCTTCTGTGAGGACTACCTGATGATGACATCCAATGTCGAAAACTAAGATTGTGTTGTAAATAAAATGTTTGTGTAAACTCCATAAAGTTATGTGGAAGACGACAAATATCATTGATCAGTAATTACTCATGGTTAGTTAGAACGATAGAGCTTGTCCATAAAATACATGTAAAGATGAGGAATTGTATGCATCTCTTCTTAATGTCATAGCTATATTATTGACCCTCCCATGGACTACAACCTTGTCGTGGTGGAAGAGCTGGTGTGTTCCGATGACCCCTAGAGCTGTGCTGGCGGGAGTAATAATAATTGCTCCTGGTAGGGTCACCCATGCCAGATAGGTCAAAAGTAAGGAGCCAGACGAAAGGTAGTCCACGCAGCATCTGTTCCTCAGTGAGGCAGCTGCAAAGGCGTCTGACCCCAGTGGGGTGGCCATTAAGTGATAGTGTCACGTTAAAAACACTATTGAGGAAGGCAATGGGAAACCACCTCAATTATCATTCCCAAGAATGTAATGATGGGCACTATAAAGAATATGAGTCCTGGCAACTACGGGGCTCGGCCCAAGCGGCCGTGTGTCGTGCCCGACAGCAGGGGAGGCAAGGCTTCCGTGGTCGTCATCCCACAAAACCCTTGCAGGGAGGAAATAATAGCAGCAGGACAGAAGACGTAGAAGAAGACGAAAGTAGTTAAAATTGGAATATGGAATGTCAGGACAATGTTGAGGACAGGCAAATTAAGGGAGAGATAGAAAGAAGTAATATTGATGTTTTGGGTCTATGCAAGGTGAGATGGAAGGATAAGGGAGATTACTGGAGTGATAATTATAAAATAATACACAGCGGCGGGGACGAGAACCAACGATGGGTTGCCGTAATATTAAATAAAGGGGTAGGAAGAAGCATAGTCAACATAGAGCAAGCAACTGATAGAATCTTACTCGTAAAGATTAAAGTACAGCCGATAAACTTGGTCATTGTTCAGGTATACATGCCACTGAGCAACCACAAGGAGGAAGAAATCAATAGGATGTATGATGAGTTAGAGGATATAATCGCATGCGTTCCTGCAGGGAAACATTTGATAGTGATGGGGGATTGGAATGCGACGGTAGGTGAAGGAACAGAGGGTGGTGAGGTGGGTGACTATGGGTCGGGTACGAGGAATGAACGTGGGGAGAAAGCAATTGAATTCTGCAGGAGACAGGGGTTAGTCATCACCAACACATGGTTTAGACACCACAAAAGGTGTAGGTATACATGAAAATGCCAGGTGACTCAGAAAGGTATCAGTTAAATTATATTACGGTTAGGCACAGGTTTAGGAACAGTGTGATAAATTCGCACAATTTCACAGGAGTGGAATGCAGACTCTGACCACGATTTGGTTGTTATGAAATGTAACGTTCGTTTCAAGAAGACAAGGCAAGGGCGGCGGGTTAGGAAATGGAATTTAGAAGCATTAAATGGATTAACGAGGAAGTAGTATCAGCAGGCTGTGGAGAAAATGATGGATGACGGTAAAGAACTAAGTACTATCGAAGAAAAATGGGAATGTATCCATCAAGGAAGCCGCAGAAGACACAATAGGAACCGTTGACAGGAAACCATGGTTAACGGTTGAGGTGATTGCAAAGATGGATGAGAGCAGAAGATGGAAAAATGTTAACACAGAGTTAGGCAAAATGAAGTACAAAGAGTTAAGCATTAAATTGAGAAGGGCCACAAATAAAGCAAAGGAAGAATGGTGGAAAACGCAATGCGAGGATATGGAAAGTTTACAGAGGAAGGGTGAAATTGGTGCGCTATACAGCAAGGTTAAGTTATTATCGGGAAATAAGAAGGCAATTTCTGTGCTAACAGTTAAAGATAAGTAGGGTAAGGTAATGGTTGACACCAAAAAGATCCAAGAGAGATGGAAGAAATATATAGAAACACTGCATGGTAAAGAACTTGGGGGTGGACAACATTCCTGTAGAACTGTTGAAATGTTTAGGAAAATGTGGGAAGAAGGCCTTATATGGACTGATTCGTAGTATCTATGAGGAAGGAATCTGGCCGAAAGATTTTGTGAGATCGGTGTTAGTTCCTATTCCAAAAAAGGCAAAGGCTACATCATGTGAGGATTACAGAACAATAAGTTTGATATCCCACGCAGCTAAAGTTATTCTCAGGATCATCAACAAAAGGATAGAGAGTAAGGCAAATGATTACTTAGGGGATGATCAGTTTGGGTTTAGGAAGGGAAGAGGTACGCGTGATGCCATTGCAGTTATGAGATCACTAATTGAGAGGAATATAGAATACAACCAGGACGTTTTTGCCTGTGTTGTAGATTTCGAAAAAGCGTTTGGTAGAGTGAATTGGGAAAAATTAATGCGTGTATTGCAGAAAATAAGAATGGATTGGAGGGACAGGAGACTGATCCGCAACCTGTACATGTCTCAGACTGCTCAGGTGCGAGTGGGGAATGGAGAGTCCGGATGGGCAGTGTTAGGAAGAGGTGTAAGGCATGGTTGCCCATTGTCACTAGTGCTCTTCAACGTATATGTGGAGGAAATGATTAAAGAGGCATGGGAAGAACTTGAGGTAGGAATGAAAGTCGGAGGGGAATTCGTAAAATCGGTTAGGTTTGCTGATGACCAAGGAGTAGTTGCTCAGTCAGCCAAGGAGTTGCAAGCATTGCTGAGTGAATTGGAGGTTCAGTGTGATAAATATGGGATGTGAATCAATATTAATAAAACAAAGGTTATGCGATTTTCCAGAAAGAAAAAGGCTAAGCTAAATATTAAAATAGGCGGGGAAACAATAGAGCAGGTAGAACAGTTCACATATCTCGGAAGTGTTTTGGACCAATACGGTCAAAGTGGCAGGGACATAAAGAGAAGAATTGCGCTACGCAAGGAGGCTTTCTCAAGGAGGAGGGAGTTGATGACGGGGATGTTGAGTAGGGATGTTAAGACAAGACTCGTAAAAACTCTGATATGGAGCGTAGCTATGTACGGATCGGAAACGTGGTCACTGAAGCAGGAGGATAGACGTAGATTGGAGGCTTTTGAAATGTGGGTGTGGAGAAGAATGGATAAGGTGAAATGGACCGAAAGGAAAACAAATGAGGAAGTACTGGAGATGGTGGGTGGGGAGAGAGGTTTGTTGAGAGAAATCCCATGGAGGCAGGGAAAATGAGATGAAAGGCATATTGAGCAGTAGTGGAATATTGAAGAAGGTAATAGAGGGAAGAATATTGGGCAAGCGAGGTAAGGGCAGGAACAGGATAGGGATGTTGGACGGGATGAAGGGAGGAAAGAAATACACAGAGATGAAGAGGGACCTGATGTAGATGAGATTGCTGGATTGGGTTTTGTTTGGAGTTACGAAATGTTTATTTGATAGTTGTGTCCATCCAAAAACCTACCTTAACTGGTAGATTTCCTAATAATAATAATAATATTGTGTCTGAAGAAATACATTTTTTCACATCACATACTGTGATGTGAAGAAATTTCAGATGTATTAAAATGGGTGATGATTTTCATTCATTATGGTGTGGAACTTTATGTTTAAACTGTATATGTACATTCAAGTAAAACATTTGGTGGTATCCTCCATTTAGAAAACTCAGTTTTATCAAAGCAGATAAAAAGTGACTCCAAGGGTATCTCTTTCTGAAAAGATTTGTTCCTCACACAATTCCTCAAAACAATTTTTTAATGCCTCAAACATATCTGAAACTATGTTACACCTGTTTATTTGCTTTACATGACAGCAGTGGTTCTAAAATGTTGGAAACTGATTATTGTCTAACCATTTTAGCAAAAGGCATCATGCAAATTTTATGAATGAAACTTTTCATAAACCCTACAAGAACTTCTAAAATTACAGTAAATCAAGACAAAGGTTGCTTTTAATAGCTGTGATATCACCCTATACTTAGCCCTGGGTGAAATTCACACTTAATGGGGACAGTTCCCAATTCCCTGCACTGCTTTGGTTTCCCTGGAAGATCTGAGAACTAAAAAACATTGCACAGCTTGAGTGAAGTTGTGGGCACCTGGAATCAATCAAACTTGGGCCTTATGCTGCTTTGTGTAATTTGTATACAGTGCATCTCTTATTAGATTATTTTTTTTAGAGTATTATTTTTCCACCATCCTTTCTGCTGTACCATGCATGCATTGGTCTACCCTCCTTGATACACCTCTTGGCCCCTCGCTCTTTTCAGCGTGCTCTCTCTGTTAGGAGCAAGTTGATGAAACTTTTGGAGGGTATGCTGCTGCTGGCAGTCACCCAAGCAGAGAGTGATGCGTTGCACAGTGGCGTGGGCACCCTCTCTCGCCTCCTCTCTGCGTATGCATCTCTCAACGAGGTGCAAGCTGTGGAGCGTCTCGTTGGAGAGTGCATTCTGGGGCCAGCGCTTGATGCCATCGTCAGAGCCCCAAGTGGGAAAGATGGCAGTCGAAGCGGGAGCCTGTCAGAAATATATGGCAAGGCCCTAAATACCGTGGATCAGAAGCTTGGAAGGCTTTTGGATTTGACTGCTCATGGAGTGCGGTATGTAATGTTGATGAGGCCCCAGTCATCCTCATCTTACAGGGTTTGTCCGGAAAATAAGTGTACTGAGCCCAGGAAAAAAAATTTATTACACTTTTACATATCTTAAGCTAATATTCCTCAAAATAGGACCCTTGTGAGTTGATACACTTGTTCCAGCGGCGTTCCCATTCCTGGAACGCTCCCGCAAAGGCATCATCGGGAACCTCTCGAAGACACGTCGTCACGGCCTCTTTGACGGTGTCCAAAGTCCCGTATCGCGTTCCTTTCAAACTCCTCTTTATCTTTGGGAACAGAAACGTTCTCTGAAAAATGTGGATCATTTTTGCAGTGATCCGCAAGTTGTGTCGCGATTTCCAAACGATTGAGTCTTTGATCATCACTGAGCACTTTCGGCACCAACTTTGCACAAATTTTTCGCATCTGTAATTGGTCACTAATAATCTCGTGCACTATTGTTTTTGGCACATTACACTGCTCTGCTATCATCCGAACACTAAGACAACGATCAGAGTTCAGTACATCGCGAACTTTTCGCACATTTTTGTCGGTGAGTGTCGTTGATGGGCATCCAGGGCGTGGTTCGTCGTCGACCTCTTCTCTGCCCTCCACGAACATCTTGTGCCACCGAAAGATCATGTTTCTGGACATGGCTGACTCCCCGTAAGCCTGGTTAATCATACCGACAGTTTCGGTAGACAATTTCCCAAGCTTTACCGCAAATTTGATGGAATAACGCTGCTCCAAAAACTTCAGCATCGCGTTCCGTGATGTGGGTCGAGCATGGAGGTTCACGTTAATAGAGCTTCTCACTACATTACAGCTCAGAGCTGACTGCCTTTTTCAGCGTCGCTTGCCAACATACCCCCCTCCAATCGCAGCCCGTCAGAGCGGTGCTGGGCGCGCCTGGAGCGGCGGGAAAAAATCAGTACAATTATTTTCCGGACGAACCATATATGCAGTGTGTTTTGGTGTCCCCTCTGGTCAACTCTCTGGGAATAATCTGGTGTGATTACAAGGACATTTCAAGGAAGAACAAATTCTTGAGTGCTTGAATTGGGAAAATTGGCATGGTGAATAGTTTCCATTGTTCATTTCTGTTGTCCAGGTGATCATCATCATCAGTATTTCAATCCTAGGATTGGTTTAATGTCAATTCCCTCAATCCTTGATACTTTCTCTGTTTTACATTCTTCTTAATATGTCCTGTGTACATGGCTCTTGGTCTTCCTCGTGGAATCTTCCCTTCTATTTGTCCTTCTATCATATTCCTAATCAATCCATTGTGCCATCAATGTGTGTCCAATTCATCTATTTCTTCTTTGCCGTAGAGTTCTCCATATGGTCTTATCCTCTGCTGCTCTTCTATCTACTTCCTCATTCCTTACTTTGTCTGTCCATTTAACATATTTAACCTTCAGCATTCTCCTCCAGCACTATGTTTCAAAGGCTTCTATTCTTCGCTGGTCCACTTTTCCAATGTTCCAAGTCTTTGAACCATGCTCCATGGGAAAGTCTTGACGAATGGTTTCGTTGTTTCCAGCCTTAGGTTCTTTGAACATAGTAATTCTTCATGAATGCATTCTTGGCATTAATGAAGAAGAGGCAATTACTATTTTCAGAGAACCTCAGGCTGGAAACAATTCATTCAGGTGGTGTGTATACAAAATACCACTTTCTCTCCCCCTCCTGCTCAACAAGACCTACTCTTCCTGTATCGTCCACTCTCCACCACTGAGTTTAACTCCCCCAACCCACTTAAAAGTCTGACAACAGTAGAAGCAAAATGAAATGCCTGCACCCAACTGGCAAATTCGCCGAGGGTCTAGTGATGCTCCAAAATGAGCAGGCCCAATCTATGTGCAATTGATAATCAATGGCACACAAAATCATAAGACTTTTTGATAAATATGTAAGATAAAGGTGAAGTATCTGTTTTCATAATCTCCTGTATCAATTCATTGTCATATTTATTTAAAAAAGAACCAGTTGTTAGTTGGCCAGGAAATTTACTTTTGTGAGAAATGGAAATAAAAACTTGCCTACAAAATGTGCACATTAAATTTTCACAATGATTAAACCATATAATCTCTCTTGGTGATCTATTGCTACCTAAAAAATATGTTTTTGAGTCATGGGACCAGATTTCAAATTTCAGTTAGATAGACTTAAAGATTAATTTCAATCAGTGTACCCAAACTAACAGGCATTGCATTTAGTTTACTCAGTATTTTGGGTTGAATAAGATCAAAATAATGATGTTTTACCGATCATGCAGTGTCCAATAATTTAATCGATCAAGTAAACTGTATTCATTTGTACAAATATATACACCATAGTTGATAGTGTATGAATCGTAAATGTTTGCTGCACACTTGAGGATCATGGTTCTCAAGTCAGGTGGTGTCATTTGGCACACTTCTTAAATCCGATTCTTTCGTGACCACAGAAATTCCAATGTGGAAGGCTTTGATTTCCTGGCTCACAGCTTCTGGCCTCAGTTTGTAAAAAAGTTGGAGCTCAACCTGCCAAGCATCTATGCCCCTGGGAATCCAGACATTTTCCATCAGGTGAGAATGTGAATCCATTTACAAATCTATGCATTAATCCAATCATTGGTATCTAGGCAGATGAAGTCAGTCATTGCAGTTCAAATGTGTGAGACTGTGCATGGAGGTAGATAGTGTATAACCCAGTACATGCTTGTATACTTCAGAAAAAGAATAATTATTTTCCATTTCTTTTTCGGTGTCTTGTCAGACTCTGATTAAGAACCATGATCTTTTGAATTTTCACAAATATGAAATATCTGTGCCAGAGTGGTGAAAGTTACTGTTCTGATAAGAAGGTCATGATGTGTTTATAAAGGCCTTCATTGTTAATTCCTCACCACAGATGTAGCATGGCAATAATACAGGTATGTTTTCATTTTTTTTAGCACAATGTTTCCCTCTGAAAACGGAAAATAATTAGAGATAGCCCATGGCTAGAAATAGTGCAGGGTGGTAGTGTTTCAATTCTTTATCACTATTCTCTCCCCTACTTTCTGCTGCATTTGCCACCCATTACCTATCTCTTCTTCCTTTTTCCTCTTTTCTTAAATTTGATTTTTTTTCCCCTGAAAAGAGATTTGGTGAAACAATGGAGTTTCTCGAGAGGTTAGAAAAATGCTGTGGGAGTAAGGCTGCCATTGGGAGGCTCCGATCACAGCCCTCCTACCAGCACTTCATCAACTCATGGAATCTTCCAGTTTACTTCCAAATAAGGTGAGAGACTATTGTCGATTCCCCACGTGCTGATGTCCCAGAGGCAAGATGCAGTCTGCAAATTAATAGCAATGGAGGTCAAGGGTCTAACCTGCTTTTGATTGTATGACTGCTAAACTATTCTCTTTAATTGTTATGTAATAATGACATATAAGTTTTATCATTCTTACTGGGTTTTTGCAGATGCAATAACGTGCTCAAAATAGAAATTCCCAGCATATATGGCACATAAAAATTGCAATAAACATGATCAAATTGAAATTATGATGAACTTTTCTTAGAAGAAAGAGACTAATCAGAATCCTATCTCAATTCCTGGCAAAGTGCTGACCATCAGTGCCAAGGAATACCACTCTTTAATATTCACCTTGAGAATCCTTAGGGTTCAGTAAAATATATGACGATGGCATTATTAGATTTTGAATTTAGGTTTTTCATTAGAACGAATCTGCCTCCAGATAATTTTTGACAAAAGTGCAGTTGAGTCCTCAGTTAATTTTGAATTCAATGCATAATGGAAGGAAGTGGATAAAAGTGAAAGCCATGTCACTCTTGCCTTTGGAATCAGGTTCCAAGAAATAGCGGGCTCCCTGGAAGCAGCTTTGCCAGGGCCTCCTTATCCTAGCAGTGGATTTGATGCCGGCTGTGTGGACAGCCTGATGGGATTGAGGGGTACCCAACCATCACACGATGGCTTCTGGCTCCTACAAACAAGTGCCTGCTGGAATTGCATTGTGCGTTGCTGGGATGGCTGCACATTCATCCCCCAAATTGGCCACAGGTGAGAATGAGGACTTACTCAAAGGTGAAAGGTCTTACTTTTGGAGTAGATGCTCTCTTTGATTTACTGGTGCTGAAAACATCTCTTTTGGGTCAAATATTCAACTTGTGAACAGGGTCAGTTCGTCTCTATCAAAACAAGGTTGTTGAATCATGCGTGCCTTATGTTAGTTTACTTACATAACTTTTTATACCACTTAACATGAGAATACAGTTCTATCCTCATGTAAAGTTGGCATTCAATTAATAATTCATTGTTTTTCTGCTATTGTTCCTATCCAGGTTCTGGAAGATGAATTTACAGTTTATAGCTCGATATCGCCAGTGGGGCCGAGATATCCTGGAGCATCAGATTCTAAGTGTGAAGGTGAGGGAGAGACCAATTTGGGTCTTGTCTGACCAATCTTCTTTGACGGAAATGGCCAGATCTTTAAGTCTCTAATGAATTTTCATTTCATTTTCAATGGTAATTTTATAGGCTTTTTAGTCTATAGATGTGGTGTCTTTTTATGTTAATGTTGTACATGTTCAGAGTTAAAACATAATTGTAACATGTAGTATGGGGTCTAAAGATATTTTGTAATGATAATGAGAACTTAACATTTCAGCAGTGTTTAGTCCCAGGGTCCATCCAAAATCTACCCTAAGCCAATAAACCATAAACATAGTAATCAACCCGAAGATCAGTTTGGTGGTGTTGATAGTAGTGTTCACCCAGTACTAAGCCCCGTTATTATAAGGTAATCTACCGGTGAAGGTAGGTTTTTGGATGGACACAACTATCACATAATTAACTTGCGACTCCAAACAAAACGCAATCGAGCAACCTACTCTACATCAGGTCCCTCTTCATCTCTGTGTACTTCTTTCCTCCCTTCAAGCATCCAGCATCCCTATCCTGTTCCTGCCCTTTCCTCGTTTGCCTAACATTCTTCCCTCTATTACCTTCTTCAACATCCCCCTACCGCTCAATATGCCTTTCATCCATTTTTCCTGCCTCCATAGGATTTCTCCCAATAAACCCCTCTCCTCGTCCACCATCCCTAGTACTTCCTTATTTGTTTTCCTTTCAGTCCATTTCACCTTCTCCATACCCACATTTCAAAAGCCTCCAGTCTACGTCTATCTTCCTGCTTCAGTGACCAATTCTCTACACCATACATAGCTACACTCCACATCAAAGTTTTTACGACTCTTTTCTTAATCTCACTACTCAACGTTCCCCTCATCAGCTCCCTCCTCCTTGTGAAAGCCTCTTTGCCTAGTGCAATTCTTCTCCTTACGTCCCCACTACTTTTACCGTGTTGGTCCAAAACACTTCCGAGATACGTGAATTGCTCTACCTGCTCTATTTTTTCCCTCCTATTTTAATGTTTAGCTAAACCTTCTTATTTCTGGAAAATTGCATAACCTTTGTTTTATTAATATTGATTCTCATCCCATATTTGTCGTACTGAATCTCGAATTCACTCGGCAATGCTTGCAATCCCTTGGCTGGCTGAGTAACTAATGCTTGGTCATCAGCGAACCTAACCGATTTTACGAATTCCCCTCCGACTTTCACTCCCACCTCCAGTTTTTTCCTTGCCTCTTTAATCATTTCCTCCACATATAAGTTGAACAGCACCGGTGATAATGGGCAACCCTGCCTAACACTTCCCTTACCTCTTCCTACCTACCTCTTCCTAACACTGCCCATCCAGACTCTCCGTTCCCCACTCATTCACCCCATCCTTTTGTTGAATATCCTGAGAATAACTTTAGCAGCATGGGATATCAAACTTATTGTTCTGTAATCCTCACATGATTTAGCCTTTACTTTTTTCGGAATAGGAACTAACACTGATCTTACAAAGTCTTCCGGCCAGATTCCTTCCTCATAGATACTACGAGTAAGTCCAAATAGAGTCTTCCTCCCACATTTCCCTAAACCTTTCAATAGTTCCCCGGGAATGTTGTCTACCCCAACAGCCTTATTTAGTTTCATCTCCCTTAATTTGGGGGTTGGGAAGGCCCAAGAAATCGTTAGTCGTCTTAAAAGCAAGGAGGGTTTTGTACAGTTGGTGGAAAAACCCACGGGTGGGGAAAACATCCTCAACGTCATACTTGTGAGACCAAAAAAAGTGAGTAGGGGAAGTCAAGATCCTTCAGGAAATAAGTGACCATTCAGCTGTGCGTATATATCTAAACTGGGAAACGGCTAGTATACAAAAAGACAGTTTGGCAATATAAACGTGGTGATAGGGAAGTGTTCCAGACCTTTTTAAGGGAAAAGCAGAATGGGTAAGTGGTGGGAAGAATGTAGAAGAAATCTGGAAAACATTTAAGGGGCTAATGGAGGAGGGATTAAATAAATTTGTCGCGAAAAAAATTGTTAAAGACAATACTGACCCAGAGTTCTACAACCGCAAAATCAGATCCTTGAAGAAAAAACAGAGTGATTCACAAAAAACGAAATGAGAGCTCGGAATGGCTCATAATTTACAAAAAATTAGTTCATGAATTAAATAGAGAAAATAAAATAGCCAAAGAAAGTTTTCTACCGAAAATAATTGGGATAAATAATGGAAATAAATTTTATAAGTACCTCTGGAGGGGGAAATACAACAGGGAAAACATAACAGCTTTAAAAAAAGAGGATGGAACACTAATCGTTGACAATAAGGAAAAGGCTAATGCATTTAATAATTGGTATGCAAGTGTATTTAAGCTGATGGTAAACAAAAACGATTCTGTAGATACGAGGGTCATCCGGAAAGTAGTACCTTCAGTGGCTTGTCTGCCTTCTCTGAGCCAAGTTGCGTGACGCTAGCATTGCCTGTGTTGTTTCTGTGATTGTTTACAATGTTTAAAAAAATTGAGAAAGCCGCCAGTTGTGAAGTGAGGGCAGTGATTAAATTCCTCAATGCAAGAAACGTTCGCCCATGTGATATTCATCGCCAATTAAAGGAGGTGTATGGAGACAATGTAATGGACGAGTCGTCTGTTCGGCGGTGGTGTCGCAACTTCAACATGGGGAGGGGGAACACACACGACGATGAGCGTTCGGGGAGACCGTCTGTCATTACAGACCAACTGGTGAGCTCAGTTGACGAATTCGTGAGGAACGATCGGCGCGTCACAATTGATGACATCTGTGAGCATTTTCCCAATGTTTCTCGAACAATTGTTCATGAAATTGTTAAACACCATCTGCATTATGCAAAAATTTGTGCAAGATGGGTCCCTCGCATGCTTACAGATGAGCACAAAACCAAGCGTATGGCTGCAGCACTGACGTTTTTGGGACGTTATTCTGATGAAGGAGACTCTTTCTTGACTCGCATAATTACTGGTGACGAAACATGGGTTTGTTATGCATCACCTGAGAGTAAACGACAGTCAATGGAGCGGCATCATGCTCATTCACCAAACAAACCAAAAAAATTCAAGACAGTTCTGTCCACCAGGAAACTCATGGCAACCATTTTCTGGGATCGACGAGGTGTATTGCTTATTGATTTTATGGCCCGTGGAGACACTATTAATGCCAATGCGTATTGTGAAACATTAAAGAAATTACGGCGGGCAATACAAAATTGGCGGCGAGGTCTATTGTCTACTGGTGTCATTCTCGTTCATGACAATGCCAGGCCTCATGCAGCTGGGATAACACAAAAACTTTTGCAGCAATTCAAATGGGAAACTTTCGACCATCCACCGTATAGCCCGGACTTGGCCCCTTCAGATTTTCATCTCTTTACAAAGCTTAAAGACTTTTTGGCAGGAAAAAGATTTGACAGCGATGAAGAACTTAAAGAAGGAGTGGCCCTGTATCTCAATGAGCTGGCGGCGAAGGACTATGCAGCAGGAATACAGAAACTTGTCACACGTTATGACAAATGCCTTAATTTGCTTGGAGATTATGTTGAGAAGTAGTTTAAAGTATCCTCTTTCAAATAAAATTTTTTATGTTTGTTAATATTTACTTTTGTGTCTTTATTTCACGAACGGGTACTACTTTCCGGATGACCCTCGTATATCTCTGAGTCAAAAAGGAGCCGAAAAAATATTAAATACCAAAAGTATTAAAACGACGAGCGCAGAAATTTATAAAAAAATAATGAAAATAAGGGCAAATAAATCAGAAGGGCCAGATGGTATCTCATTTGGCTTGCTTAAATTGGGTGGTAATATAGTTTCAAATTATATAAATCATTTATTCAATGTTATCTTAAACAATAATGCCCTGCCAAATGCTTGGAAGGAGGCATATGTTACGCCAATTTTCAAAGGATAAGGCACTAGTTGATAATTATAGACCGGTAGGCTTGACATCAGCAAGTTATTAGAAAAGATAATGGCTGATTATCTCTGGGATTTGTGGGAAAGTGAGTATTGGTTGTACAGTCACCAATACGGTTTTAGAAAAGGGCACTCTTGCAAAACTCAGCTGATAGGGTTCTGCCAAGAAATGTTCAACTCTATGGATGCAGGAATAGAAGTGGATGCTATAATAGTCAACCTGTCAAAAGCCGTTTCAGGCAAGATATGGTGGAATATCATGATTAATTAAAATTGGCAATTTTAATTAATCTGTCAAAAGCCTTTGACAAAGTTGACCACGATTGCTTAATGCTTAAGATGGGCCAATTGCCACTACACACAGATGGAAGAGGGTTTGGGTAAAAAATTTCATGGAAGGTCGATCACAAAGGGTCAAATTAAGAGAAGTGTATACTGAAAAAACAAGGGTAATATCATGAGTCCCACAAGGAAACGTACTTGGCCCGCTCTTGTTTTTAATCTATTTTAATGATATCCCAGTAAATATTAATTCTCAGATAAGACTTTTTGCAAACGACTGTATTATCTAAAGGAAAGTCGAAAATGACAGAGACCGCGACATACTTCAAAGGGGCATTAATAAAATGGCGGATTGGGTGACAAATAATGGGATGAATATTAATGTTAGCAAATGCAAATCCATCACTTTTAGTAACAAGGTAAATTGAAACAATAGGGAATATAAATTCTCGGAAAATGTCATTCCTAGAAGTGATAGCTGCAAGTACTTGGCTGTATATTTAGCTAAGGATTTAGGGTGGGGACTAAATGAGGAGTAAATTTTTAAGAAAGCTTTGAAAACTCTTCATTGGGTGATAAGAAACCTCAAAGGGAGTGTTAGAGCAACTAAGGAGAAAGTGTATCAGACCCTGGTAAGACCAATTTTGGAGTACGCATCTCTAGTATGGGACCCTCATGAAGAAGGACAAATCAAAAAACTGGAAAAGGTACAAAGAAAGGCTGCCAGATGTGTTTACTGGGGAAGCATAGGAGGATGGATAGTGTGTCTGACATGCTAAAAAAAGCTGGGCTAGGAACCTCTACAAACTAGAAGGAAAGTAAGCAGATGCCCCCTTCAGAATGTTCTGCATTCTTAAGGGGGAGAAAGCTTGGGCAGATCTTTGGAAAGAGGCAGGGAACCCAAATTTTATAGGGAAAAATTACCACAAATTTAAGGTAAAATGCCGGGCACAAAGAACGAATAAAAACATTTTCTTTTCTAAATAAAACAATTGTTGTTTGGAACACCTTTCCTACAAAAATATTTGAGCCCTTTCCTAACAGAGTGCATACTTTAAAGAAAAGATGTAAGGAATGCATGTAATAATTTGATTGATGTGTGGTGTAAAATTATATGTAACAGCTTAATTTTTTTTTAATTTATCTTTTTTTCTTGCTGGTTGATTGATGTTAATGAGATCGGGATTTTCTTGCTTTGTGAGAGAGAATTTGTGTTTTTAAGTTCCCTTTCAGTGTACTTTTGCTTAATGACTGATTGTACCTTTGTGATTATTTGGGACTTGTGTGCCACCTGACACTGTCTATCAGCGCATGTGGATTTTTAATAATAATATGCAAAATGCCTTTTCTATCTCATCGTCGAGTATGCCTGGACCTAAGCTATCTTCCTCTATGTCATGTTCTTTTTCAATGTCTAAACTTGTTGGCCTAAGTCCTTTACCATATAGTGTTTCTATATATTCCTTCCATCTCTCTTGGATATAATTGGCAATAATAATTGAGGTGGTTTCCCGTTACCTTCCTCAATGGTGTTTTTAACGTGACACCATCACTTAATGGCCACCCCCGCCTTTGCAGCCGCCTCACTGAGGAACAGATGCTGCGTAGACTACCTTTCATCTGGCTCCTAACCTTCGACCTATCTGGCACAGGAGCAATTATTATTACTCCCGCCAGCACAGCTCTAGGGGTCATCGGAACACACAAGCCCTTCCACCATGGCAAGGTTGTAGTCAATGGGAGGGACTAAGCAGAGACTAAGAGGGGATACAGCATGTGTAATTCACACATCAGCAGGTTAATAAGAGTGCCAGTCCCTGTGCTGGTTATGGTTTCCCAGGAAGATCTAGTACCCGAGAAATCACATAGCTTGGTTGGAGTTGAGGGTGCCCAGAGAAGCTTGCCCAGCAACCAAAGCTGGACCCTCCAGTCGAGACCCCCAATCCTAAGTCAATAAATTACTAATAGTATGTAATTTTTATAGTAATGTATGATAATTTTTTCATTCAAATTACCCCTTTTGGAAAATATTCTTATTGTTTTCATTAATCATCCAAACATCTTATATCAATAGTTTTTAAGCAACTAATTAGCCATGTCTCTTTCTCAATTAATTTGGAAAGAACAAAAAAATGTTTAATTATTATTACTATTCGTTATTTGAGCGTACATGGAGACACTACATACAAGAATAATAATCTTGGGATATAAGAGATTTCATGGACAAAAGTATTTCAAAAATATTACATACTTGTGTGGTAATAATTCATGAATACAATAAAGAATTTTCTGGGCATTATAGAAATGTAATAATAACAATCCAAATTATATAAAAATCTGAAAATTAAGTATTGTGTTTGTTTGGGACACATCACGTCAAAATGGTTAAAAGTAAGGGCTTCTAATTGTTTGCATAAATAGAATAAAAATACACAGAGTAAGATACACTATTTTGGATCCATTTTAGATTTAGTATTTGGAAATACTTTTCTGGAAATATTTTAGATTAAAAAATATCAATCTATAAAAATTCCCACGCACAGATGGCAGTACATATTTCACTCAAAATTAAAATTTCCCTCAAGGAAGAGTGACAAACTGTTGCATTCTTTCTCTAGGAATTATGTTATTTGCAAAAACTTATCTTATGAGTTATCCCCACGGCTGAGCAGACTCTTTATGCAGTGCAGACAAATTTGTAAAATTCAATATTCTCTGATTATTTCTATGAAGTTCTTCTTGCATCATTATATTTGGTAAGCTGCTTCTGAGAAATTCAATGGGTACTTTTGAAGAGCATTAGTTCATTTTTTCAAATTCAGTGTTCATTATGCTTTTCAACATCATATTATATCATATTAATGATTCTAATACTTAAATTAATGTTTGTTGCCTCAGCAAATTACTCGTAAAAATACTTTGAATATTAATGAAAGCAATTATTTATTATAAGTATTTATATTTTTACATGCAAATTACTACCACCTTAAACGTATACATAAAAAACCCAATAATATGAATTCAATTCAGTTACAATTAAGCAGATAAATTTAGGAAGAAGCCAGGCATATCCACTGCAAATCATATGAATTGGTGATCTATGCATGTCACTTTATCCAGTACGAAGCATGATCGTTATTCATCCAACTCTTTTTTTGTGATCCCCTGCTAGGAAATTTTCATTTTTTTAAGAGTTTTTCATTTGAATATTGCATAATAATAATGTTTAATGGTTCCTGAAGGACCTGAATGGAACATGTCGCAAGGATTGCACATATCGCAGGCAAACACAATTCATTGCTATTAGATTTGGATTTCAAATACACAGTCGCAAAAAAAAATAAGTTAACAAATTATTTATCTACTGAGAGTGACTCGACAAAGTCATCCTCCATATAGTATTGATGCTTGCATAGACACATAACTGTTTAGATGTAAATGACAAAAATTATCCATTTCCCTAAGTTTTCTAGGTAATGTTTTTAGAGTTGCATATGGTGGATGCTTCTTTCAATCTACTGATACTTGTTGGTGGTACATCAATTGTTTCTCTACGCTTTCAGTTCACCCTTGAACCTCTTGGCTCCATTATCATGTAGTCCCGCATGGCAATATAGAGTAAATAGGAGCTCAAGCAACATTTTCAACTTGCCCTAATAAGTAGAAATGCATATATCTTGATAATGTGCCTCTGAAATTTTACAGAATTTTCTTTGTATGTTTTGGCCATGCACTGAGAGCATTTCCTCCTGATTCAAAGGCTATGCCCAAATGCTACAATTTATTTTATTGCTAATGGTACTCAAGGTAGGTTTATTACTAATGGTAACTCAAGGTAGGTTTAGGATAGACACCAATACACTTTAAAGCCTCACCCAGCATGACACAATGGAACATTTAACACTGCATGCCTCCTTTGAATTTCCCCCAACAACCCTCTCTCTCTTCCCCCACAGCACCCACTACTTCGTTTATTTTCCTTTTTGCCCAAATTATTTTTGTCATTCTCCCTCAGAAGTGCATTTAAATCCATATCCATCATCCTGCTTCAATGACCAAGTTTCCAAGCTATACTCTGTGTCAAAGTTTGCTCTATTCTTTTCTGACCATCCTTACCCTGAGAATTTGTCTTCAACTTCCTTTTCTTTGGAAACATTTCTTTGCCTAATGCATTTCTTCTTCTCATATCCCAAATACTTTGACTTGACCTATACATTTCCTAGAGGTATGAACCATTTTACCTGCTTCAGTTTATGCTCTTTTTTTGACTTCACTGGAAAGAAGTAGGGAGGCTAAATTGAACTTGGAAGTCATAAACTATATCAGGTTGAGCAAATAAAATATTTGTGAAAGGAATGGGAAACCTCATTAATTAATTACCCCACAAAATACAATGGATAGAAATTTGATAATTTATTTGATAAATCCCAGAGTTTTGTCTTTAGTAGCACCCAGATAATTGCAAACTGGATTGTGATTTGTAAGCTCAACTTTTGTGTCTACATGTTTGAATATTTATTTTAACTCCATATTTGTTTGAATTCAAAAGAGAGCAAGGTAAACTAAGTTCTGATCAAATAAAAATCTGATGAACTTAATATGTTCTCCATCTACCTTAGCACAGGATTTATACAAGTATCTACTAACCAATTTAATTCTTCAAAATAGGACCCCTGGACATTGACAAACTTTTGCCGATGATTTTTCCACTTTTGGAAGGTTCCCTGGAAGTTTTTTCTATAATTTCCTTAAAGCAGTGCATCAAAGCCACTTCGGCCTTTACTACAATCGCATGGTGGTGTCTTTTGAGGAGTTTTTTCTCCGTGTCGTACTTAAAAAAACCATGTTTCATCACAGGTTATCACATTGTCCAAAAACTCAGGATCTGTTTGAACACACTACAAAAGATCTTTGCAAACGAGCACAAAGTTTGACATGAGTGTGTCTTAGATTTTTCTCATATGTAAATCCTCAGTAGTGATGGTGTGCAAAGTCTTTTCATCAGTTCCTGTGTGTTCTGTGATCATTCAAACACTTCACCACCAGTTTGAGTTCAACAGCACATTCACATGCTGAACATTGTCATTTCTGCTCGTGAACGGTTGTCCAGCTTGGGGTTCGTCTTCCACACTCTCTCAACTGTCTTTGAAGCTGTTGTGCCATCTCAAAAAGGCAGCTTTTGAAAGTCCTTTCCTAAACATTTGCTGGATCATGTCCATAGCCGACGTTTGGAATCCCACACAGAATGTAATGGCATAGGGCTATATGAAAGCACCCTGCTTTTTTAAGCTCCAATCGAACCTATAGGCCCATTACAGCACAGAATTGACTAAAACGATGATGCAAACCACATGGAAGCTTGTTGTTGGCGGATGCCTCTTGCATTTTAAAGCTCACTTCCCTCTTCATCGAAGCTGTGTGGAACAAACATACTGTGACATGCAGTCACATGAGGAAAAAATAGGTCTCACTACAACAAACTGTGTCTCCCCCAAATTCTTCCGTTGTTCCTCTTGCCATTTCCTCTTTTCATACGTTTAAAAACACCCGCAATACGAGGGTTGCTATTTAAAGTTTGAATTATGAAAAGATGGTAATTAATTGTTGAAAATAGCTTTATTATTTTTCGAAGTATTCTCAATGTTAATCACTACACTTTTGAAAGCACTCAAAACAATTTTCGTAGCACTTTTCTACTTCGATTGAGCTACCTCCAAAGCATCGTTTTTCAATGAATCAACAGCTTCTTCAGGCACCGAAAAGTGTTGACTACGCAATTTTTTCTTGATAAACAGGAATAAAACGAAGTCATTAGGTGTTAAATCAGGGCTGTACAGAGGATGACCCATCAATTCGACATTTTGGCCAGTCAAATAGGTAGTTGTTTCAGCCGATCTGTGAGAGCTTGCATTGTCATGATGAAGAATGATCCTTCATTGATGCTTCTTTTTCCATCTTTCACCAAGCACTCTTGGCAAACAAATGCTTGTGTACCACTCAGAGTTCACAGTTCTACGTTGCTCTAACAGAATGGTTGCCACATGTCCAGTTATTCCGAAGAAACAGGCAAACATTTGCTTCGATGTGCACGAATCACTTTTGTCGGATATGGCTCATCTGGAAGACCCATACAGTGAATTGCCGTTTTGTTTCGGGTTAATATGCATAGGTCCAAGATTCGTCACCTGCGTAGATGTTATACACAGCTTTTGATGCTCCGCGATTGTATTTGTTGAGCATTTCTTTGCACCAATTGACATGAGCATCTTTTTCAGCTCAGCTTTTGTCAAATTATGTGGCATCCAACATGAGCAAATTTTTTCACAACTAAATGTTCATGCAATATTTTATTAATGCTCATCATACTAATCCCCAAGGATGCCTCAATCTTGCGATAAGTCACATGACAATTTTCCTATACTAGTTCTTGCACAGCATCATGTTTTCCGGCACAACAACTGTTTTTGGACGACCTTTATGACTTTCATCACTGAGTGAAGGTAGCCTTTCATTATATCAGCGTTTGAAAGTGGCCAAGAATGGGACTTCATCGCCAAAAGTGGAGGCAAGTTGATCAATGCACTTTTTGTCTTGATAATCCACATTGAAAGTCGTAAAAAGTCATTGCATGAGTGTTCATAAGTTAACTCCATTTTTTCGCTGAGACAAAATTTTCCTGTCTCTGTAAACAACACAAATCAAATGGGAAAATGTTCTGAAGAAATTTAGTGTTAAAAGAGTTAAACTTTCAGATGGAAATGATAGATGGCACCTAACGCACTTAGTGTTGTCAAGGTGCTAAATATAAATAGCAACCCCTGACAACCCTGTCCATCATAACCTATGCTCATTGTCCACCCCTACTTTAATAATTTTGTCAAGCACCTTCACAAACGTGCATAAAGTAAGCCCATGGACTTCCTGCTTGAATTCTGTCGGTATTCACCTTAGTGTTCTTACTAAGCATAAGATGATGTAATAAGGTTGAGTTAGCCATTCTCTAAATCTCTAAATTCTCCACCCTCCATGACCCATTGTGAGTACAATGCAGCAAATGCCCTTTCTCACTGCAATGCCCTCCTCCTCCCACAGCCGAGGGATTGGGGGGCAGCAACGGGTGCCGAGATAGCCGAAGAGCCAGCGGTCGAGGTGGTGAGTGACAGCAGTTTGCAGCTAGGTCATAGCAGTGGTCCAAGAGCACTTCCAGGGGCACTGCTGCTGCCCCTGTGCCTGCATCGGGATGCCTGCCAATTGGCAGTGCGACTCAAGCAAACTTTGCTCCCCATGGTCACCTCTGCCCTCACCACAACAACTGGAGCCAGCACCCAAAGCGAGGGCATTTCTGATATCTTAAAAAGTAAGCTTTTGCCATTTTGGCACTCACTCTTGAGGTGGTGCTCATGTACCATCATGTCCGACTCTATTTCAATGCTAAGACTTTCCCATTCTTCGTCTCCACAGTACCAAATCGCTGTCCCTGGGCCATCCCATCTATTTTTTTAGGAAAAGATAGTTGGGTACTTTGCTCATAAAATATATTTTTCTGTTAAAAGCCAATACTATTATTTGCTGCAGACTAGCAATATTTTTTTACCAAATACAACTTTGCGACTGCTGTAGTTCACACATGTATGCTGTCATAATATACAATTCAAGCTGATATGGCTCCAGTATTGGTCATCTCCCTTGAACAGTGAAAATATATTTACTACAAACAGCATCTACAAAGCCCTGCAATGAAACAATTTTTGAAAGTACTTGATGACTAGAAGCTGACATAGTTTCCAGATTTACTTTGTGGAAGCGATCCATGGCTCAAAAGAGTACATTTTGTATTTCCACATAAATTGCATATTTAGAAGAGCTACATTTAAATACTTAGCATCATCATCAGTAAAACAATTAAAATTTTCTCCGACAGTAAAAACCAAATCCGTTTTCCGAAAAAAGTGGAGCGTAAAAACTCGAGTAGGCCAGTGTACGTGGGCCAAACCGGAAGAAAGTTGAAGGAAAGGGTGAAGGAACATAGAGCCCGTTTCCTGAATGGGAACCATGATTCTAACTTCACCAAGCACCTTCTGAACACCAACCATGTGAGTGACTTTATTCCCAAAGTTTCACATGTGGAAAAGAAAGGACCTCAGCTGGATGCCCTCAACCAATTATAAATAGTGGAAACTTTGAACTCTGATGTGGAAATACTTAATGGCGTGCTGTTTATCTCCAATTCTCTAACCTCCCATGTTTCCAACCATCCCCCAACACCACGGTTCCTCCTCCCCCAGTCCCTCCCTTTGACATTCCTTCGTCACCTTTCCTCTCCCATATCCCCCATCCCCCCCTTTTCTAAAACTCGCCAATAACCATCACCATCCACAACTCCTACCCCAACTCCCACCATGGGTATGTATTGAATGCAGTCCCTCTATGTGCACCCGATGATGATGCAATGCATTGAAACCTAACTCGTCTAAATATATAATTTATGTGAAAATACAAAGTGTATTGTTTTGAGTCATGAGCTTGAAGCTGATATCAAGGCTGAATGTAGTTATGATATCCAATCATCACGGAATACTCAACCTATGAGAGTTGAATCGTGATGTCTAGAAAGGGTGAACTGTACTTTTCACTGAAGCTTAAAGCATGAGATGAGTAAAAAATATTTTTCAGATGAGTGATGTCTGTTTAGAATCTTGTTTTTTTAAGATGCCAACATTGAGAAGAGATCTTGCTCTCCACTCGAGTGACATTTCCCGATCTCTCTCCCCCTCCAGGGAGTCTGGATGATGGGCTGAGGGCATTGTCTGACATTGCACCCCTGGCATCACGGTGCTTGGTGCACATTGTCTCCCAGGGGTCTCTGCCACACCTCCGGCAGTGCCGCGATATCCCTCGCTTCTACCGGAGGACCAATCGTGTGCACCCCACATGTCCACGCCCTTACGTCTCGTCCGCCCTCGCCACCCCACTTTGCTTCCAGTCCATCATCCTGGCCTCCTTCTCGCTGCCTCCCGCTCCCACCACGAGCCATCACGCAGCATGGGTTGCCTCTGATCTCCTCGCCCACTGGATGCAGGAGATATTCTCAGAGGTCACCATCCAGTGAGTAGCTGCTCTCTTGTTCACTCCACAATTTGTACGGTATTTCAAAAGGGCAACATCGGGTAATTTTCCAATTGAATGTTGATGACCCTCTTGCATCAATTTCATTCCGGAGACTGTTGGGCAATGGTAATGGTCATTGAAGAAAAGTGCATGAAAAATTTCATAAAAAACTGTTTGTCTTTAAGAGGTAAATACGTGCATTCAAAATTAAATCTGATCAACTCAAATTTGCACCTCACCTCAACTTATTCATATGAATTTTGCACCATTATTCATTAGTTGAAGTAGAGATTCTTCAATACAGCTCTGAAGATGTTCCTGATGTCTTTTCCTTAAAATGTCTATTATAAGTATTTCCATGGTTTGCTGATTTCATTTCTGCTTCTGCAAGTTTATACATGTTTTCTTTTCCAATAAATTTGATTTTTTTTCAGATTTTAACAAATATCCCACCCACATATCAATATTGTGGAGTTTGCTAAAAAAGATTCTCACACTTCCATCTTATTTCTTATATTTCAGTAGACGACACTATTTTGGTCTG
Source organism: Hetaerina titia (assembly GCA_037158775.1). Lineage (NCBI taxonomy): Eukaryota > Metazoa > Arthropoda > Insecta > Odonata > Calopterygidae > Hetaerina > Hetaerina titia. The sequence continues at coordinate 116,766,379 of CM073773.1, read as the reverse complement.
TGGGTATCTTACAAATAGTGTCATTGATTTAATGAGGGAAAAGAGGAGACCAGCCATGCTTTCCTTCAGCTTGTCATCGGCTACTTTCTCAAAATTGAAACTGAGTCGATCAATTTTTCAAAGTGTTTTTGCACAAAGAGGAAACCTGAACCCAATATGTCTTCAATGTAATAATCCCATTCATTGTGGAATATTCAACGTATGCAAGAGTTGAATAATTAAAACTACTACTTGTAGAAATGGGGAAGTGAGTCTCCACTATTTTTCACTAGACCTTAGTACATGGGCTAAGTACTAAATAAAGTCATACTCTCTGTGATTATATTTTTAAATGTAAGAGTGTACGTGTGGATTCAGACAGATTTGTCTAATATTAAAATATATTTAACCTGGGCATGAAGGAAAAGGTGGGACATTTTGGGAGTGCTATGGGTAAATGAAATTACTTAAGGGGCAGTTTGTCATGCATATGGAATGATAATGTCATAATCTGTTAGCCAGGTAGCTAGGGGAAAACAAAGGTAATAAAATGGCAAATTCATCAAAGACATCATGATGGTGCAAAAGATCATTTTAAAAGATTATAAAATATCCTAGTTTCTTCCATAAATGATAAAGTACAACATTCCTGAAAGTTACATGGATTGTGGAACGTTTTAATGGTAAAACCAAAAATATGAACCAATACAAAAAACTGACTTTGCACATACAATAAAAAATATTAATTTCTCTTATGGCACATTGTGAATAAGAGTGGGCTTAAGCATCACTTTTGCTCCTGCCATTACTAGCTGCAAATGATGTTAAGTAATTTTTAAGTAATGTCGTAAATTTTCTCATAAATGATCTTTTCAATGAAACTTTATTTTGCAATTTAAGTCTTAAGATTGAACTATCAAAAATGCACTGAATGTTTACCTAGAATCAAGTCCAATGGGAACATTGCTTTGTTCTCAAGAGGAGAATCACCAGTAAAGCTACCTTTTTGAAACTTTTCTGAAATTTCATTTTCAATGTGAATGACTGCAATTCATATCTGCCAATTATTTCTCTAACAATTAAAGACTCAGAAAGGTCCGCGTTTTCTTTTAAGGAGAGGGAATGTTCTCTTAGGCATTACCAGTGGCCATGCTTCCTTCATCCATAGCCATTAACTTCTGATGTTCAATGCATCGCATTCTAAGTGGAGTCAGTCCAATCAGTAGAATTGCCTCAACCTGATGTAATCCCCCTTTCACGTCTCCGATGTGTAGGTATCACTTAGGGGTGTCCGAGGTGCTGACGTCAGTGCATAAGATGGAGGAATCCCTGAGGAGACTTAAGAGGATAAAGGGAAGGGTGAGTGCCGATGCCATGTCAACTGGTGAATCCCCTGCCACTGATGATGACGACAAGATCCGGGCGCAGCTTGCACTTGATGTGCACCACTTCTGCCAGCAGGTAACTGGTGCACGTGTGCATGTAATTGTGCAATAATTCCCTCAGAAATTAGTACACCTATTCCTCATACATGGGTGCATTGATATTATGTGCTAGCATTAACAAAATTATGCAAATTTTAGCTTGCAATTCAACATTCCTACATGTATGTTTGTCAACCCTTGTCATTGTTGAATAACCCATCGTTCAATAAGTCCTGGGACTTATTGAATGGGATATATTTTGGGGTGCACGAGGTATAATTTACATCAACTACCTTGAAAAGGGAAAATCTATCAATAGCGACTATTGCATTGAGTTATTGGTGCTTTTGAAAGATGAAATCACAAAAAAAAGACCTTACATGAAGAAAAAAATCATCTTTCATCAAGACAATGCACCTCCATGCCACAAGTCAACAATGGCCACATTGAATGATTTGGGGCTTCAATGTGTTCTCCCCACCTCTCCCCGCCACCCATCATACCACTACTATGTCTACATACGTCCAGATGTAGCGACTACTGGCTGTTTACTGATCTCAAAAATATGCTCCAGGGAAAAACATTTGGCTCGAATGAGGAAGTCATTGCTGATCAACTGAAACTTATTTTGAGGACAAGGACAAATTGTTTTACAAACATGGTATCGAGGAGTTAGAAAAGCATTGGGATTATTGTCTAGTCCTTGAAGGTGATTAGGTTGATGAATAAAAATGAATTTTGCAAAACAAATGTTTTCTTAGTCCTGGGACTTATTGAACATTGGTTTATTTGATAATGACATTGGGACCATGGCATGGAATTTCCCTGAAATTCATCACTCTCATGTACCTTTGCCCTTCTATCATGCATCAGCATATCGTATTATTATAAGGTAATCTACCACATAAGGTAGGTTTTTGGATGGACACAACTATCATATAAATATTTTGTGACTCCAAAAAAAACACAATCCAGGAACCTACTCTACATCAGTTCCTTCTTCATCTCTATTAGTCTATTTCCTTCCTCCTTTCATCCCGTCCAACATCCCTATTCTGTTCCTGCCCCTTCCTCGTTCGCTCAACATTTTCCCCTCTATTACCTTCTTCAAAATCCCACTGCCAACCAATTTTCTTTTCATCCATTTTTTCTGCCTCATTATGATTTCTTCCAACAAAACCCTCCCCTCTTACCATACAAAGTACTTCCTCATTTATTTTCCTTTCGGTCCATTTCACCTTCTCCATTCTTCTCCACACCCACATTTCAAAAGCCTCCAATCTACATCAATCCTCTTGCTTCAGTGACCGCGTTTCCGTGCTACATAGCTACGCTCCATATTAGAGTTTTTACGAGTCTTGTCTTAACTTCCCTACTCAACGTCCCCATCATCAACTCTCTCCTCCTTGAGAAAGCATCCTTGCCTAGTGCAATTCTTCTCCTTACGTCCCTACCACTTTGACCGTATTGGTCCAAAACACTTCCAAGATACGTGAACTGTTCTACCTGCTCTATTTTTTCCCCACCTATTTTAATGTTTAGCTTAGCCTTTTTCTTTCTGGAAAATCACATAGCCTTTGTTTTATTAATATTGATTCTCATCCCATTCATATCGCACTGAACCTCCAATTCACTCAGCAATGCTTGCAACCCCTTGGGTGACTGAGCAACTAATGCTTGATCATCAGCAAACCTAACCGATTCTCCAACTTTCATTCTTACCTCCAGTACTTTCCATGCCTCTTTAATCATTTCCTCCACATATACGTTGAACAGCACCGGTGACAATGGGCAACCCTGCCTTGCACTTCTTCCTAACACTGCCCATCCGGGCTCTCTGTTCCCCACTCGCACCTGAGCAGTCTGAGACATGTACAGGTTGTGGATCAGTCTCCTGTCCTTCCAATCCATTCCTACTTTCTGCAATACAAGCATTAGTTTTTCCAAATTCACTCTAACAAACACTTTTTTGTGATCTAAGAAACAGGCAAATAAGACCTGATTGTATTCTATATTCCTCTCGATTAGTGATTTCATTACTGCAATGGCATCACGTGTACCTCTCCCTTTCCTAAGCCTAGACTGATCGTCCCCTAAGTAGTCATTTGCCTTACTCTCTATCCTTTTGTTGATGATCCTGAAACAACTTTAGCTGTGTGGGATATCAAGCTTATTGTTCTGTAATCCTCACATGATGTAGCCTTAACCTTTTTAGGGATAGGAACTTGCACTGATCTGACAAAATCTTCCGGCCAGATTCCTTCCTCTTAGATACTACAAATCAATCCATATAGTCTTCTTTCCACATTTTCCTAAACATTTCAAAAGATCCAAAGAACTATTGTCTACCCCCATGGCCTTATTTGGTTTCATCTCCCTTAATGCCATCTCTATTTCATCGTCAAGTATGCCTGGACCTAAGCTATCTTCTTCTACATCATGTTCCTTTTCTATGTCTAACCTTGTCGGCCTAAGTTCTGTACCGTACAGTATTTCTATATATTCCTTCCATCTCTCTTGGATCTTTCTTGCTTCAACTATTAACTTAACCTTGCTGTATAGAGCACCAATTTCACCCTTCTTCTGTAAACTTTCCATATCCTCGCATTGCGTTTTCCATCATTCTTCTTTTGCTTTATTTGTGGCCCTTCTAAATTTATTGTTTAACTCCTTGTACTTCATTTTGCCTATCTCTGTGTTTACATTCTTCCATCTTCTTCTCTCATCCATCTTTGCAATCATCTCATCCATGACCCATGGTTTCCTTATCCTTTTCCCGTTAGTGGTTCCTATAGTGTCTTTTGCAGCTTTTGATATCACTTTTTTGGTATATTCCCATTTTTCTTCAATAGTACTCAGCTCTTTACCGTCATCCATGATTTTCTCTACAGTCTGCTGATACTCCTTCCTTGTATGAGTTCTTCTCGGGTCTTCCACTGGGTTAATGTCTCCATAGCTGCCGACGTTTCGGTTCCAGACTCGGTCATCGAAACGTCAGCAGCTATGGTGACATTAACCCGATGGAAGACCCAAGAAGAGTTCACTCAACTCATACGCTGGGATAGCACCAGATCTTTCATTACTCCTTCCTTGTTAATCCACTTAATGCTTCTACATTCCATTTCCTACCCCGCCGCCCCTGCCTTACATTTTTGAAATGGACGTTACATTTCATAACAACTAAATTGTGGTCAGAGTCCGCATCCACTCCCGGGAAGCTGTGCGAATCGCACTGTCCCTAAACCTGTGCCTACCCAGAATATAATCCATCTGATACATTTCTGAGTCACCTGGCATTTTCCATGTGTACCTATGCCTTTTGTGATGTCTAAAACATGTTTTGGTGATAACTAACTTCTGTCTCCTGCAGAACTCAAATGCTTTCTCCCCATGTTCTTTCCGCGTGCCTAAGCCATAGTCCCACACCTCATCACTATCTCTTCTTTTGCCTAACGTCGCATTCTAATCCCCCATCACTATCAAATGTTTCCCTGCAGGAACATACGCAACTATATCCTCTAACTCATCGTACATCCTATCGACTTCTTCCTCCTTGTGGTTACTCGGTGGCATGTATACATGAACAATGACCACGTTCGTTGGTTCTGCTTTAATCTCTATGAGGAATATTCTACCAGTTGCTTGCTCTATGTTGACTACGCTTCTTCCTACCCCTTTATTTAATATTACGGCAACCCCTCGTTGGCTCTCGTCCCCGCCGCTGTATATCACTCTATAATTGTCACTCCAGTAATCCCCGCTATCCTTCCATCTCACCTCGCAGAGACCTAAAACATCTATATTACCTCTTTCCATCTCTCGCTTAATTTGCCTGTCCTCAACATTTTCCTGACATTCCATGTTCCTATTCTAACTACTTTTGTCTTCTTCTGCGTCTTCTGTCCTGCTGCTGTTATTTCCTCCCAGCAAGGGTTTTGTGGGATGATGACCGCGGAAGCCTTGCCTCCCCCGCTGCCGGGTACGACACATGGGCCCTCGGGCCGAGTCCCACAGTTGCCAGGACTCAATTTTTGTATACTGTCCATCATTTGGTCTTGGCAATAATAATTGAGGTGGTTCCCCGTTGCCTTCCTTGATAGTGTTTTTAATGTGACACCATTACTTAATGGCCGCCCCACTTGGGCCTTTGCAGCTGCCAACTGAGGAACAGACACTGCGTGGACTACCTTTCATCTGGCTCCTAACCTTTGACCTATCTGGCTTGGGTGACTATAAAATGAGCAATTACTATTGCTTCCGCCAGCACAGCTCTAGGGGTCATCGGAACACACGAGCCCTTCGACCACGTCAAGGTTGTAGTCCATGGGAGGGCAACATATTGTATATTTTATCAAATATTTTTAGAGTAGTGACCTCAGCACGTCATCCAGAACATTCAGCATTTATTTTTCATTTTGAAACGATTTTCTTCTTTGGTCTCCTGTGGAGAAATGACTGTTTTTGATGAAATGGGGTAAAAAAATAATTATCCACAAACAAATAACCACTCTAATCAAAGGAATAGATTTTCCATAATGTTTAGTAAGACTCTTTTCACTCCTGAGATGATTTTCATTTTTTGAAGTAATATACCATTGTATGCTGGTGGTGGTGGGGTTATGTCCTTGCCTGCCAACCCAGAGGTCATGGGTTTGATTCCCGCCTGGGTGTGTGTTCCTCCACTTAGGGCTTGGGTGTTTGTTATTGCCTTTAATGTTTATGTTTTATGCTAAGGATCATATTTTAACACCAAAAGGTACTCATTTTGGATTATTTCTGAATAAATTTATAATGTACAAAATTTCATCATAGGCAATTCTATTTCATATATTTTTTTTCTGGAAACCTCTCAACTTGCTCTTCATGAGAGCATTGGACTCAGAGTAGTGGACCAATCTAGCTGAAACTTTGTGCGTGTTACTGCAAGAGATTCTACTTACTGGAAAAACTGAATTAAATAACTGAAAAAACTCCAATAGCCGTAAACAGTTTACCTTTCAAAACAGAGTACAATTGAAATTAGTTGGCAAACGCCACAAGTCAAAGGATGTGGTAAAGGATAAATAAAAGGTAAAATTCTAGTTCTATTGAATAGCCCTCCTAATCAAATTTTTATCATAAAAACTCTCCTAACATAGGGTTGAAGTAAAACTTTATCAGTCAGTACTTAATATTTGTGGTACATTACCATTATAAAGTAATGAAATGAGACCACATTAGCCTTTCATTGTAAATGTTTTCACTTGGTCTGGTTCCACATGGCTTTTTTTTGTGACTGCACATTTTTTTCAGATTTAAGTACTAATGTTATTGATATCACTAGAAAGGGCTTGCAGGTTTATTAAATATACCTTAGCAAATGACAGCACCATCATCATACTCTTATAAGTGTATTCCTGCTTTGTTGCTCCACAATTTGACCCTTGTGCAGGTTAATATGTAAGGGAGCATTCTGCTACGAATAAATGATGAAATTGGTAACACTCCATAATGACTTTTTCTCTGACAGATAGAGAGTACAGGGGTGAACAAGGAACAAGTCAAGCAGTTATTTGAACTTGTTGAGCTTGTGGACAGTGCCATCAATAAGGTCAGTATCAAATCCTGACAGTGAGATGAGTAACATAAGGCAATGGATCATGATGAACAACACCTTGAATATTATTGTTTTGTGAGATGATACATGCAGCTATGTGCATGGCTTATTGCTGTAAGTTGTAAAGATTGTAAATGTTAGTAAAAATTGTCATATAAAAACATTGTACCTGAGTGGATATTATTTTGTATTTCTCCTCCCCCATGCCCATGTTCGCACAAGTCAAATATCAGTCTTTCTCCTGAGTACTTGAAACTCTGAAGCTCTGTTTACATATATAGTGTTGTCAGTAGGTGGGTCAAAATATTCATCTGAAGTATACCAAGTTTACAAAGACATTCCACAAGGTTCAACCCTTGGGCCACTCCTTTTTCTGATGATCTATGACTGCTATCAATGACCTATGTAACTGCTCAAAGAATAATGAAGGAATAATACCAGTGTCGTATGCTGATTTCAGTAAGGTAAAAATAGCAACACAAACATATCCCAGCCTTGTGGAAAAATCAAAGTCTATCACACTTACAATGGACGAGTGGTGTACAGATAACCTTCTACAGTTAAATATAAATAAAAGTAAAATAGGTTACTTTATATGCAATAAGAATGTGACAGATGATCTGCTGGTAAAAATTAATGACCAATCGATTGAGCATGTGACGGAATGTAAACTTTAGGTACTTCTCTGTGTGCAAATATTTCTTGGGATACGCATGTAAAAGCCCTTCAACATAAGCTCAGTTCAACTTGCTATTTATTATGACAGCTGCATGGGACTACAAGTAAAACTGTACTATTCAATTTATACTATGGGCCAATTTATTAAAATATAACCTATAGCATAATGTTAACAAAAAATACCGGGACCGTAAACTTAAATGGCATTAAGTAGTTAAAAAATATATCTATATATTCAAACACGAAATCCTGCCATACGGCGAACAAATATTCATTCACATAGAAATAGAGATTATCCGAAACAAATAATAAAAAATAATAATGATAAAATAAATAAAAAATAATAAAACAAACTTACAACCACTCGATCACTTGGGTGAGTTACAAAATAACTTTCACTCTCGTGAATCACATTCACACACACACTCAGGGTTTGCAAGGATCCCTCCTATGTCAGTGACCCGTCAATCACACAAATAAGTGAAAATTATTAAAGGATGTAAAGAAACAAATCAACTTACGTGAATACACAGTCACTCAATCACTCAGGTATGCTCGAAATCATTGACCATTGTGATTCACATATACTCACACATTCAGGGTTTACCAGGATTCCTCCCAGGCCAGGGACCCGCCAATCACAGGAAAATAACTAAACGGAAAATACAGGACTTTGGTAAAAACGCAATCACTCAGGTGTATCGGACGTTTGTGAAATGCACACACTCATTCATTCAGGGTTTACCAGGTTTCCTCCTAGGTCAGGGACCCGCCAATCACACAGAAATAGCAAAACAGAAAATAAGGGACTTCGGTAAAAATGCAATCACTCAGGTGTATCGGACCTTTGTAAAATGCACGCACTCACTCATTCAGAGTTTACAAGGATTCCTCCTATGGCAGGGACCTGTCAATCACACAAACAAAATTAAAGAACTAAAATTGCGGGTAGGTAAGTGCCTAAGAAAACCTGACACCGGATGTTTCGCCTGCCAAGCAGGCCTCTTCAGAGAAGAATGAGAATTCCATTGGGGAGGTTTGAAAGAATGGCTCATTGGGAGGGAGAGGGGGTGATGGGGAAACCTCGTGATTGGGCAACAGAGAGGGAGAATAGATGGTCCAATGGGTACTGTGGGTTCAGTGGAGGTGAGGGAGGAAGAGTACTTTATAAACTCTGAATGAGGGAGTGCGTGCATTTTACAAAGGTCCGATACACCTGAGTGATTGCATTTTTACCAAAGTCCCTTATTTCCATTTAGTTATTTTCGTGTGATTGGCGGGTCCCTGGCCTGGGAGGAATCCTGGTAAACCCTGAACGTGTGAGTATATGTGAATCACAAAGGTCAATGTTTTCGAGCACACCTGAGTGATTGAGTGACTGTGTATTCACGCAAGTTGATTTGTTTTTTTTACATCCTTTAATAATTTTCATTTATTTGTGTGATTGACGGGTCACTGACATAGGAGGGATCCTTGCAAACTCTGAGTGTGTGTGTGTGTGAATATGATTCACGAGAGTGAAAGTTATTTCGTAACTCACCCCAGTGATCGAGTGGTTGTAAGTTTGTTTTATTATTTTTTATTTATTTTATTATTATTTTTTTATTTGTTTTGGATTTTGTTTGTGTGTGTGTGTGGTGGTTTTTATTTTTTATTTAATTTTTCTATCATTATTATTGTATTTATTTATTTTTATTTATTGAAATGCATATTTGTTTTTTTTAACTACTTAGTGCCATTTACCTGTGACTGCCAAATACTGTGCCATGTTTACAATGATTCACGTCCATATCTACGTTCCTTGTATATTTAAACTATAACATTATATTATGGGGATCAGCTGCTACTTCTCAAACCATCTCTAAAATGCAAAAGAAAGCTGTTAGAATAATAATCAGGAAACCACACAATGCTCCATCAAGGCCTCTTTTCCAGGAATTAAATCTGCTACCACTCCCGTGCATATACATTACATTCTTAATTCTGTATATAAGAAATAACATTGGAAACTATTCTCTTAACTCTGCCTATCATCATCACTACACCAGAGGAAGGAACAACATCCATTATGGGAATATTAGAACCAAAGCATTGAAATTAGGACCCAATGAAATGGGCATCGGATTATATAACAAACTACCCAAAAGTATAAAGGAAACCAAGGGAACTGCTGCTTTCAGGCATAAATTAAAAAGATATATCTACAAAGCAATATGTTCTACTCAGTTGACGAATATCTAAACAATATTCCTGACCAGTAGGTTCATACACTCTGTTTATAGCAATGGTCATGGTCCGTTCCATGTTGGTGATCAATCATTTTTCTTAATTGGTTTGTCATATGCATGTTATAGTCAATGTTCATGGGTTTGTGCCAAATGTTCTGTTTCTGTGAGTACCATTTCTTTTTTTTTTAATTGAGCCTGTGTCTTTGCTCCTTTTTGACGCGCCTTATATCATGTTCATACACTTGTTGGAGCAGCAGGCGATGATTCCTCGATCACAGGTTATTATTTTAGGTAAACTACCGGTTATGGTAGGTTTTTGGATGGACCCAATTATCAAATAAATATTTTGTAACTCCAAACAAAACCCAATCCAGCAACCCACTCTATGTCAGGTCTCTCTTCATCTCTGTGTACTTCTTTCCTCCCTTCATGCCGTCCAACATCCCTATCCTGTTCCTGTCCTTGTTTACTGATTCCTCCTTTCCTCTATTACCTTCTTCAACATCCCACTGCCGCTCAATACACCTTTCATCCATTTTCCGGCCTCCATAGGATTTCTGCCAACAAACCCCTCTCCTCACCCACCATCCCTAGTACTTCCTCATTTGTTTTCCTTCCGGTCCATTTCACCTTCTCCATTCTTCTCCTCACCCACATTCCAAAAGCCTCCAATCTACGTCTATCCTCCTGCTTCAGTGACCACGTTTCTGCGCCCTACATAGCTATTCTCCATATCAGAGTTTTTACGAGTCTTGTCTTAACCTCCGTACTCAACGTCCCCATCATCAACTCCCTCCTCCTTGTGAAAGCCTCCTTGCCTAACGCTATTCTTTTCCTTACGTCCCTACTACTTTCGCCCAAATAAAGTCCTTTATCTATCTATCTACTTTGACTGTGTTGGTCCAAAATACTTCCGAGATATGTAAATACCTGCTCTATTTTTTCCCCTCTTATTTTAATGGTTTAGTTTAGCCTTTTTCTTTCTGGAAAATCGCATAACCTTTGTTTTACTGATATTGACTCTCATCCCATATCTATGGCACTGAACCTCCAATTCACTCAGCAATACTTGCAACCTCTTGGCTGACTGAGCAACAAATGCTTGATCATCAGCAATCCTAACCGATTTTACGAATTCCCCTCTGACTTTCATTCCTAGTTCCCAATAACAGGTATCCCATGGAAATCCACATGCCTGCAAGGAACTTCCACATCAATACCACTGCTGAAGACATCAAAATGTATTTTTATTATTAGGTAATCTACCGTTTAAGGTAGGTTTTTGGATGGACACAACTATCAAATAAACATTTTGTGACTCCAAACAAAACCCAATCCAGCAATCTCATCTACATCAGGTCCCTCTTCATCTCTGTGTACTTCTTTCCTCCCTTCATCCCGTCCAACATCCCTATCCTGTTCCTGCCCTTACCTCGCTTGCCCAACATTCTCCCCTCTATTACCCTCTTCAACATTCCACTACCGCTCAATACGCCTTTCATCCATTTTTCCTGTCTCCATAGGATTTCTCTCAACAAACCCCTCTCCTCACCCACCATCTCCAGTACTTCCTCATTTATTTTCCTTTCGGTCCATTTCACCTTCTCCATTCTTCTCCACACCCACATTTCAAAAGCCTCCATATCAGAGTTTTTACGAGTCTTGTCTTAACATCCCTACTCAACGTCCCCGTCGTCAACTCCCTCCTCCTTGAGAAAGCCTCCTTGCCTAATGCAATTCTTCTCCTTACGTCCCTACCACTTTGACCGTATTGGTCCAAAACACTTTCGAGATATGTAAACTGCTCTACCTGCTCAATTTTTTCCCCGCCTATTTTAATATTTAGCTTAGCCTTTTTCTTTCTGGAAAATCTCATAACCTTTGTTTTATTAATGTTGATTCTCATCCCATATTTATCGCACTGAACCTCCTATTCACTCAGCAATGCTTGCAACCCCTTGGCTGACTGAGCAACTAATGCTTGGTCATCAGCAAACCTCACCGATTTTACGAATTCCCCTCCGACTTACATTCCTACCTCCAGTTCTTCCCATGCCTCTTTAATCATTTCCTCCATATATACGTTGAACAGCACCGGTGACAATGGGCAACCCTGCCTTACCCCTCTTCCTAACACTGCCCTTCCGGACTCTCCATTCCCCACTCGCACCTGAGCAGTCTGAGACATGTACAGGTTGCAGATCAGTCTCCTGTCCCTCCAATCCATTCCTATTTTCTACAATACACGCATCAATTTTTCCCAATTCACTCTATCAAATGCTTTTTCGAAATCTACAAAACAGGCAAAAACGTCCCGATTGTATTCTATATTTCTCTCAATTAGTGATCTCATTACTGCAATGGCATCACGCGTACCTCTTCCCTTCTTAAACCCAAACTGATCATCCCCTAAGTAATCATTTGCCTTACTCTCTATCCTTTTGTTGATGATCCTGAGAATAACTTTAGCTGCGTGGGATATCAAACTTATTGTTCTGTAATCCTCACATGATGTAGCCTTTGCCTTTTTTGGAATAGGAACTAACACCGATCTCACAAAATCTTCCGGCCAGATTCCTTCTTCATTGATACTACGAATCAGTCCATAGAGGGCCTTCTTCCCGCATTGTCCTAAACAGGAATGTACATTGAAGAAAAATGAAACAGCAAAAAACAATACGATTAAGTAAACAACCCAGGGGTGGAACAGTTAAAAGTAACCAAAGGATTGAATGCATCTTTTAAGAACAGCGTGGATAAGGACTGAAAAGACACCATTTTAGACCCTTCCTTCTAGCCGAAAAAAATATTGGTGAAAAATTATTTTTTTCTGAAAGTTTGCTCTTTGCAAAGACAGACCTAACAAAGGCATTCCAAATAAACCAACCAAATCTTTAAGTATATTACCAAAATGTTAGAGATTTGTGCTCAAAGTTACCTATTCTGAGAGACTCAGTTCTAAACTGTGATCTTGATGTGATTGCCCTCACCGAGACTTGGCTTAATCCTAACATTTTAAGTAGTGAACTAAGCCTTGATGACTTTAACATCTACAGGAAAGATCAAAGTGTATTTACTAGCTCGAAATGCAGTGGTGGAGGAGTTGTGATTGCAGTGAGATCTACATATGTGTGCAATCTTGAATCTCTTTTTGTTTCCATTAAAACTTCTCCATCAAAACTATTGATTGGCATGGTTTACTTGCCTCCATACTCCTCAACTGATGCATATCATGCTTATTACAAGGCAATTGAAAATGTCATTGACTCAGATAATTATTCTGATGTTTTAATAATGGGTGATTTTAATATACCTCAATTCTTTTCCTGGGATTTACTGAATTCTGCAGAACAGTCATCCTGTTTAACCACCTCTCTGCCTGCTCCTGCTTGTGTGCTGATAGACAAAATGTGCTATTTGCCATTTCAACAAGTTAATAACATCCATAATTATAATGGAAAAGTATTAGACCTAATTTTTACAAATTCAAACTGCACTTCCACTTCCCAGGATAACAATCCTCTATTATTATGCAATCCCCATCAACCTACCATAAATGTTTCCTTTCAACTGCAATGTCCAATTCAGGTAATTGATTTTATGTTGGACAAATATGGTATAATGAAAAGAGAAACTTTATAATTCCACATAGATTTATTAGACGGACGACCCAGGTTTCGACGTGGCACGTCATCATCGGGTACTTTTTGCAAAGGAGACAGAGAATATATAGTCACACAAAATTGGGGGGGGAAAGAGGGGGAGAGATTGGGGAGGGGGGAAAGGCGAGAAGAGAGAGACAACTCCCTGGTCTGAGGAGAGGGTTAGGGGGTGGAAGAGGGGAAACCCCAGGGGGTGGGGGGGGGTTTTGGCCCGGAGGTGGTTAAGGGGGCTGAGAGCATAGGGACTAGAAGAAAGGAAAGGATTAGGAACTCCGTAATCTAAGGAAGGGGGTGGTAGTGTAGGGGACGCATGGGTCAGGAGGGAGAGGGGAAATCCCGAGTATACGTAAAAACGCTGTATTAAGAGCCGGTAGGGGAGGTAAGGTAGGTGAAGAATCATTAGGTGTGCAAGGAAGGAAGGTCTAGAAGGGGGGAGTGGGAAGGGTACAAGATTTCGTTAACAATATTAGCCTTATTTTGAACACATTTCAAAATTTCATTTTGCTCCAGCGCGTCAAGCCTCTGTCCTTTCCTCTCAAAATGCAGAAACTCTGGCACAAAATCACTCAGATGATTCTCGTCCAGCAGATGTTTGGCAAAGAGAGACGCCGAGTCCTTATTTTTGACGCACGATTGGTGTTCCTTGATCCTTTCTTTAAACTTTCTCCCAGTCTGGCCGATGTATCCTGCTCCACATTGACAATTTAATTTATACACGCCACTTTTCTCACTTGTAGGAATTCCGTCTTTGGTATGAGAAATTAAATTCCTCATGCACTGTTTGTTATAAAACGCTAGTTTTATTTTGTCTTTGGGGATTTTTCTGCATACCCTCATGGATAATGGGCCTAAATAGAGAAACCTTCTCCATTGAGCACTTGATGTATCGCTAGGTATAGACCCATAAATACAGTTTCTGGCTAACTTGGACATTTTCCTCTTATAAAGTTTGTCTATTAATTTTTCCGGGTAGCCATTGTTCACTGCTATTGTCTTAATAATATTAAGTTCCTTTAAAACCCTGGAAACCGTCATTGGTATTGAAGTTAGTCCATTGATCATGGAATGAAATGCTGCAAGTTTTTGTGAAAAGCAATGTCTGGAGGTGAAGTGAATAACATGGTCCGTGTATGTGTCTTTCCTAAATATGGAAAATTGCAATTTCTCATGGGACCTTGAAATGCAGATATCTAGAAAATTCAGGCAACCGTTTTCTTCCTTTTCGATAGAAAATTGAATATTGGATTTTAATGAATTTAAGTGGGAGAGAAAATTGTCCAATTGTCTATCCGTCCCGGACCAGACACATAAAACATCGTCCACATATCTGTGCCAGCTAACTACGTTCTTGGTGAGGGGGTGGGGAGAGGAAAACAAGTCCTTTTCGAATGCATCCATGTAAATATCTGCTAAGACAGGGGATAGGGGAGAGCCCATGGCTAAACCATTGGACTGTCTGTAAAACTGTCCGTTGAAGACGAAATAATTATGGGAGACGCACAAGGAGAGAAGAAGACACAGTTCATAGACAATGGGAGTCAAAATGGACTTCCGAAGGAGGAGGTCTTGAACTAGGTTCACGGCTACTTTCGGGTTCACGTTGGTAAAAAGATCTTTAACGTCAAAAGACACTAGAGTACAATTTTTGTGAATTGACATTCCCGAGAGCTTGTTCACCAAGTCCACTGAGTTTAACACACTGTACTTCGCAGAAAATTGAGACAAGTCTCTAAATAACACATTTAGTTTTTTCGCTAGCAGGTAGTTGGGGGAAGACACACTAGAAACAACTGGTCTTATTGGAATGTCTTTCTTATGCACTTTCGGGAGTCCGAAAAATCTCGGAGCGGAAGGATTCATTTGGAAAAGTTGAAATATTTCTGACCATTCAAACAGTCCCTCACTGGTTTTTAACTCTTTTTTGCACTCTTGTTGGAATTTAGGGGTAGGATCAGAACGAAGGACTTCTAAGTCATTACCTTTAATGAAGTCTTCACATTTTTTGACATAACTGCTTTTATCCATCACCACCACTGCGTTGCCTTTATCGGCTTTTTGAATAATCAGGTTTTTGGCGGCCAAGGTACGTTTTAGAGATCTCAAAGCCGCGTTCTCGGAAGAATAAATTACTTCGTTTCTAATTTGAGAGGCCTTAAGTAACTGCTGTTTAACTACGTGTTTGATAGCACTATTTTCTTTCCGGAGGGCAACTTCACAGTCCACAGCTAAGTTTAACAAGTCTTTGTTGGAGACAGGAATGTGAGGAATGTGTTTGAGACCTTTTTCTAACAATAACACTTCATTGGGTTTAAAGGAATGTCCTGAAAGATTCACAATTCATGGTCCAAATTGGTGGGAGTCATGGTCGGGAGAAAAGTCCGATTTCCAATTAGGTTTGTTACGTTGTTGCAGCATAACGAGTTTCCGGTTGATAGTAGCTCTTTTGAGACAAGAGCCCTCACTACATTGTTGTTGCACTTTATCATCGAGACACAACCACTCAATCCAATTGAGCTTGTGGGTTAGTTCCACATGCAATAACAGTAAATATTCGGAAATAGCATCCCTTTTTAAATACCACCCATGCAGTTCCCGTTTAAGCCAGGTTTTCTTGGCTTCTTCCATGGCGAAGTTTCCTGCAGAAGATCGGGTTTCCTTGCAATGGAAGTTGATGTAGTTCGGGAAGATCCCGAGGGACACGCAGCAACTGTTGAAGTAGATGTTGAGCGACGCGTTCAGATATTTGATGGAGAGTCTTCTATACAATATTGCCTTTACTGCGTTACTGGCGCACTTGATATAATTTGTTGTCTCGGGCGTGACTTCATGGAATCTAATTGGAAATCGGACTTTTCTCCCGACCATGACTCCCACCAATTTGGACCACGAATTGTAAGGCCTCTCAAATTAGAAACAAAGTAATTTACTCTTCCGAGAACGCAGCTTTGAGATCTCTAAAACGTACTTTTACGGAACCGGACCCAAAGGCATACGCGACTATCCCCTTCGTATCGGGAACATCCGAGAAGATAGCCAGAATCCTTAAAAAGCACGACGTGGTGACAAGGTTTAACTGCACCAAGAAAATAGCGGACGCGCTCCCCGGACCGAAGGACAAAATCTCGAAAGACCTATACGAAGGGGTATATCAAGTACCGTGTTCATGTGGGAAAGCCTACATCGGGGAAACATGCCGAGCTATGAAAGTTAGGATGAAAGAACACCTCCGGGCTACTACGAACAAACAGTTTCACCTCTCGGCTATCTCCGAGCATAAATGGAGTGAACCCGGCCATGATATTCTATTCCATGACGCTACAATCATAAGTAAAGAAAGTAGATATTACCCACGCCTAATCAGAGAAGCCATTGAGATAGCCAAAAACCCGGCGAATTTCAATAGAGATGAAGGCTACCATCTCCATAACGCGTGGAAGAGAGTCCTCCGAAAAAGGACCAATCAGAGAGCAGCACCCGGACGGGACCACCTATATAAGGACGGCCAAAATCTGAATCCTCATCTTCGACCTGAAGACGCCGGATGAAACTTCGGCAAAACTGTTGTCGGCTTCAAACAACAACGCGGTGAAAACCCGGACATGCAGAATTCTTCAATCTGAATTGTAATTTGATTATGCTAAATTTTCACAGTTAAGGTCAAAATGTGCTAAATTAATAAGGAATTGTTACAACACAACATAACACAACTTGAGTCAGCTATACAACATAATCCAAAACACTTTGGGAATCATGTCAACAGTATGAGGAAGACGGACAGATTACCCAATATAATGCTTTTTAATTATCTTTCTGCTTGTTCATTTGATGACATAGCAAACCTTTTTGTTATGTATTTCTCTTCTGTATATGTAAAACACAATAGTGCTCCCCTGCACAATTTTCATACTACCTCTATTTCTATCTCATCAAAACAATCTCAGTAGAAGACATCAAAACTGAACTATGCCAACTTGACCTCCAAAAGGGCTGTGGTCCTGATGAAATCCCAGCCCTACTTCTGAGTACATGTCTTGTGCCATTACTTTATCCTTTTTATGTATTGTAAAAACTTTAAACATATAAAGTTCTGTTCGTCTCATTAGTTAGGTCACTCTGTGAATACTGCTCTACTGTTTTACCTTACTACCAACTCCACATTCATGGAATCAAATGTGTTCAAAGAAATTTTGTGCCCAAAATTGCATTCAAATTCAATCTTCACAAAGATTTATCATGAAATGCTACCTCAACTAAATCTTCCCTCCTTGCATAAACGTAGAAAAATTAATAACAGACCTTTTCTTTATAAATTACTTCATAACAAGACTGATTCCTGGTTGGTTGGTTTTGTTGGGGAGGCAACCAACAGCTGAGGTCATTTGCGCCATTAGGGATGGGTGGGAAAGGAAGGGTGGAGTGAAACCCGGCATCAGCATCCGCCTACTTTTGTCGAAAGGTGCCAAGGGGTCCGTAGTTTAACGTCCCATCCGATGGACTCTCCATGGCCATACTCACTCAAAGTGCTCTCCACAAAGCACCTCAAAGTAGGGATTGTGATACCACTGAAAAATATTTGTTGCCTTTAGGATTTGAACCTGGGCCTTCCACCTGCCTTCCCGGTGGGAAGCCTGCACATTAGCCTCAGCACCATCCCGATCTCTGACTGATTCCTTAGAAATCCTAAGGGCAATATCTTTCTGAGTACCTTCAAATAACACCAGGTGTGAAGCACTCTTTGAAATTAGATATCATGCATAAAACTATACTTACTGCTCGCCCATAAGCCAGACTATGAGAGATGCCAACAGTTGTGATTATATTTTCTACTACCTTGATCAAAAGGTTCCCGGAATTTATTCAGAAAATTAAAAATACAAGTTTATTCATCTAAATCTATATTGTCCCCTTCAAAGTAATCCCCATCGACTGCAACACACTTATGCCAGCGCTTGATCCAATCCTCGAAACATTTTTTATATTCGGTTTTCGGTATGTCCATCAGTGCTTCCTGCGATTTTTCCATTACTTCCTCTCGGCTGCTAAAACACGTTCCCCGTAATGGTTTTTTAACTCGATTGAACAGAAAGAAGTCACAGGGAGCCAAATTAGGTGAATTCGGTGGCTGTTGGATGGTATTTGTTGCATTTTTCGTCAAAAAATTACGAATAATGATAGCACTGTGCGACGGTCTCGACGCACTGTGCGACGATTTCTGGTCTCTTTCTGCGAATTGCTTCACGCAAACGTCTCATAACGCCCAAATAATACTCTTTGTTTACTGTCTGGCCTTCTGGCAAAAATTCATGATGCACTACACTGTTGTAATCCATGAAAACCGTCAGCATTGCCTTCTTTTTTGACTGAAAACGACGTGGTTTTTTTGGTCTCGGCTCATTTGGTGAATGCCATTCACTTGCCTGATGTCTGGATTGCGTGTCGTACTCATAAACCCACGTCTCGTCTCCAGTAATGATCCTTTTGATGAATGTGGGATCGGATTCAGCCTCGCAAATCATGTCTTTTGCGACGTCAACACGGTCTCTTTTTTGCATGAAATTGAGGTCTTTTGGCACCAACTTTGCTGCTACACGACGGAAACCCAAATGATTAACCACAATGTCTTGGGCGGATCCATAGGCAATGTTCAAGTCCTCCGCTATTTCTCTGATGGTTAATTTGCTGTTATTGACCAACATTTCTTTTACTTTATCAATTTTTTCACCGACTTTCGATGTCGATGGTCTGCCACTGCGTTCATCATCTTCGATTGACTCACGACCACTTCTGAACCGCTCGTGCCACTGGTAAACGACCGTTTTTTTTAGAGAATCGTTGCCGAAACACTTTTCCAACATTTCCAACGTCCGTGCGCCACTAAATCCGTTTTTTAGGCAAAATTTAATACAAGTTCGTTGTTGCAAATTTAAATCCATTTCTGCAATTGTAAAAAATCGCCAACACACACAGAGATAGATGTACTCTTGGTTACGTAACTTCTGCAAATGTCAAGTTATGACACTAAGATTTAAAGGGAATATCAACAACAGATGTACCAATTTAACAAAAAAAAACAGAACTCAAATCGGAACGATGGGAGCGCCACACGGTGGTTATTCCGGGAACTTTTTGTTCAAGGTAGTATATCACCAGGATCCCTTAAAAAAATGTCATTAAAAATATCTGAAGAATTTTAGAATGCTAATTAATCCTATGTGGATATCTGTACATGTCAATAATTTGTTCCTGATGCCCATTGGGAAAATTTTCTTAATTGATGACACAAGGTCTAATTAATAACTACTACTAACATTTATCATTTTGTGCCATCATATGGCTTGTAACAAATACTATATTTCTAATAATCTGCTTCTATTTTTTAATTTGAATATTATTTAATATTGCTATTTTTTCTACATTAATTAGCCTAACTAGGTATGTTTGTCTACCTGTATACCATCTGAAAATGTCTTTCATGAAATTCAACTTGCAAATGCAAATCAAAATTCTTCTTTAATTTTAAATTATATTTTATAGTAATTCTCAATAATGAGTATGTAACTTTATGTAATTTGTACTCATTTGTAAACTTTTCTTTTATAATTGTGGAATCAGTATATGTTTTTTGCCTTTCTTTGTGTAAAAGGGTTATTCCCGTTAAATAAATACACCACCCACCTAGTATTTTTGTATTGTGATCTCTGGGCAAATAAAAAATAATAATAATAACATATCCGAGTACCTCCTGTTGTGCCTGTGCCCTCTTTGAGTGGTGGAGTATGGGCAATGATATGCTGGATATTGAGATGGGCCCATCATAAAGGATGATAACTTGTTTAGAATAGTGAAAGAAGGCCTGGAATCGAGAAGTATTGGTGTGATGGCACAATGTTGATGAAATTGTGCCAAAATTGACTGTTAAGAGTTCCATAACTGACAATGGGTATGGCACAGGTACTGTAAAGGCATGCCTTCACCTTTAATTCCATTGAAATTCAATTTTAACAAAAATGTCTAAAGGCCAAAGCAGTGATGGCTAGCAGAATACATAAGAAAGAACCAGAGTTAGCGAAAGAAATTATTGCAAGAGTAATGCATGTCCAACGTGTATCTGAAACGGCATGAAAAGATTTGACATAGAAATTAATGGCAATGGTATAGTATTCTTATTATCATTTGCAAAAATCAAGGTAACAAGGCCATATTTCCCAGTCCATTAGATCCACTGTGATTTTGCAGGTCAGGATTTACAAAAAAATACTTGTATCAGACAGAAAAGAATCAAAGCATTTTAATGTTAGCAATTAATGCCAAGAAAATGGAATTGTTTACATTAACAAATTTACAGATATATCAATGTGTATTGATCACAGAATCCCAGAAATTTGTCATCACTGCTGGTGCATCATTTCTGTAGTTTTTTCACTGGGTTTGTTGCTTTTCTCAAATACAATGTCAATTTCACTTAATCAAGCGCATTGCTAGTTTGACATGTTTAAAAAGATATTATATAATAATAACTTGCTTTAACTTCCTGCAAGGACTTTTTCGGCTGACCAAAAAAAGCTATAAAATGAAAGAGAGAATGCACTTTTCCTTGGGTTTCCTTGAAATTTGTAATAAAGGTAACCATTTTCTATGCCTGATGCAGGAGAAAAAGACTTCTAGTATGTATTTTTTGATGAATCAGTCAGAGGTCAAAGTTAAAACCATATTTACCCTTGGCCCATACAATGCAGGCTGGTTTAGACATTTAAGCACGAGCCATTTACCAGAAAATTTCTTACTATTATGTATTTTTCCTGTACCATGCATAGAAAATTGTTGCCCTGATTACAAATGCCAATAATATCACTGTTTTTCGTAGTAAGCAGGAGAGTTTCAATGTTTCGTTGAAAGACCTTCCTAAAAGAATTCCTGAATAAATCTTAAATGTATACAGTGTAGTGCATTTAGTTTCATGTCACATGTGATGCTGCCATAATATGCGTTTGGTTAACAGGGATGTCGCCCCTCTGCTAATGCATGCACACATACATTGTATCTCTCCTGATCTCAGGAGTCTACAAGCATTCAACCTCCAGTAGTATGTATGTCATGAAGGCATAGAAAATGCTGTGTTTAATACAATTTTGGCTACTATCAAAATAATAAGAGAAGCTAAGCATCATGTGAAAAGTTAAACTGATAATAATCTCATGGGGTCTAAAGAGAGAAGATTGCCATTCAGTATTACAATGATAATCGAATACGTAAATTATGCTTCAGAACATGGCAGCTTAAAAGTGTTTTAATCCAGTGATGTTAAATTTCCAGGATTCTGCAATAAATAAGCATTGAAATATGTGTATCTGCTTATTTTTTAATATAACATTCCAACTTTCTGCATATTAAGTGCTAATATCAAAATACTTTAATCCTTTTCTTTTTGATCCAAGTATTTATCATAAATTGTAACCTGAACAATCAGAGTGCATCTTGTGTGCTGAGAAATAAGGTACCACCAATTAAAAAAGTGGATAAGTCATAAGCAGGTGGGAGATAGAAGTATCACATTTCTTCCAGTGATCAACAGGTTTACACTAAACCTCCATTGTTGGGCAATCAGTTGATAATAATAAAAATAAATTTTATTTGTCCAGCGATCAAGTTGTTACAACTGTTACACTTGATACAGGACATGTCAGGGGAAGTAACAAAATACATGTAATGGATACAAGACACACATCAAGGATATTAAGAATTTCAGCAATTGAATAAAACATTTTTAATTTTAAGAACCTAAGCAGATTGACTTTGAATGCAGCCACATTTTTTTGGGTCTTAATCTCAGCTGGGAGTTTTGGAGGCCCATAAAATTTGGACCAGCACCTGCATTTTTTGTGTGTACATATTAAACATGCAGCTGCTTATTCTGCCTTGTAGAATATTTATCAATATTACGATTTTTCACATACTCAGATGCATTTCTTTTCGTATATACGACTAAATGAAATTTATATACATGGCACTGGCAATAAATTCAATTTTTTAAACAGGAAATGGCAAGGGTTTGTATTTACCAAAACTCATGTGCCGAATGGCTCTTTTTTGGATCCTGAATATGGTCAAGGAAATGAACCCCAGTAAAGGATACTTACTATAGGCCATATGAGAATAAAATTCTCCATAGTATAGTGCACAGAGAACAGCTACTGAAACAGTGGATCTCATGGACCTTATTAAGAAGCAGGCCGAGCTTAACTTACTGGTTAAAGTACTTATGTGTTCATCCCAAAAGATTTGAGAATTAATGTGGAAACCCAAAAATTTGGTAATTTGTACATGTGGGATCACCTTCTTATCAACGTCCACAGAAAGTACTTTGCTTACTTTATTTTTACTTGCAAAGTATTTTAGGTGAGACTTTTCTATATTCAAATCTAGGAAATTATTAAGTAAGGTGTCTCTAACGTGTTCATACTTAACTTTCAATTCATCAAAAGGAGGTGATATAAGGATAATATTGTTGTAATTAGCATATAACAAGGGGGTAGCACCCTTAATGTGTATAAAACTATCTACAAGGTCATTTATATATGAAAGAAAAAAGACAGGCCCAAGAACAGAGCCTTGAGGAACACCTTGATTAAGGACCTTACTTGGGGAAACAAAAGATTTTTAGGAGCACCATTTAAAAGAGCACCATTTTTAGGAACAACAACGCATTGCATTCAATCAAATAGGTAGGATTTAATACAAGCGTCGGGTATGCCACAAATACCCATCCTGTTGAGTTTCTTGGGAAGTAATTGGTGGTCAACACAGTCAAAAGCTTTCAAGAAATCAAAAAACTTTGCAGCAATTTCCATTTTTTTATCTCGAGCATTTAAAATCTGGATTATTGACTGATAGTTAGCAGAAGATTTAGATATTATTATTAGGTAGTCTACCAGTTAAGGTAGGTTTTTGGATGGACACCATATATGTATATATCTATTTTGGTTTTGTTTGGAAGAAGGTATACAGACTTGAAGAAGGGGGCTACGTTGTAAATAAGAAGTTATAAATTATATTGTGTTTGTTATGAGAGACAAGGGGATTGTCGCTGTACCGTTTGGAAGATTGTGTACATCGAAAACCTACCTTAAACGGTAGATTACCTATAATACGAGTATATCCATATTTTTATTAGGTAATCCACCGGTCAAGGCAGGTTTCTGGATGGACACAACTATCAAATAAACATTTTGTAACTCCAAACAAAACCCAATCCAGCAACCTCATCTACATCAGGTCCCTCTTCATCTATGTGTAATTCTTTCCTCCCTTCATCCCGTCCAACATCCCTATCCTGTTCCTGCCCTTTCCTCGCTTGCCCAACATTCTCCCCTCTATTACCTTCTTCAACATTCCATTACCGCTCAATACGCCTTTCATCCATTTTTCCTGTCTCCATAGGATTTCTCTCAACAAACCCCTCTCCTCACCCACCATCTCCAGTACTTCCTCATTTATTTTCCTTTCGGTCCATTTCACCTTCTCCATTCTTTTCCACACCCACATTTCAAAAGCCTCCAATCTACTATATGTCAATCCTCCTGCTTCAGTGACCAAATTTCCGCGCCGTACATAGCTACGCTCCATATCAGAGTTTTTACGAGTCTTATCTTAACATCCCTACTCAACGTCCCCGTCATCAACTCCCTCCTGCTTGAGAAAGCCTCCTTGCCTAGCGCAATTCTTCTCCTTACGTCCCTACCACTTTGACCGTATTGGTGCAAAACATTTCCGAGATATGTAAACTGTTCTACCTGCTCTATTTTTTCCCCGCCTATTTTAAAATTTAGCTTAGCCTTTTTCTTCCTGGAAAATCGCATAACCTTTGTTTTATTAATATTGATTCTCATCCCATATTTATCGCACTGAACCTCCAATTCACTCAGCAATGCTTGCAACCCCTTGGCTGACTGAGCAACTAATGCTTGGTCACCAGCAAACCTAACCGATTTTACCAATTCCCCTCCGACTTTCATTCCTACCTCCAGTTCTTCCCATGCCTCTTTAATCATTTCCTGTGTATGGATTTAGATATATGTTCCCTAAAATTATCATGAGATGGTGAAAGAAGATTGGAAACCTCTGGGTAAGAAATTAACCTAACATATGAGGGTAGGCTGAAAACTAATGCACACATACAAGACCGCAAACAAAATGACCTTCAGAAGCACTCCTGGTGCCATGTGGAAGTAACATTCCCCCTCAAAACGCATACACAGGTTTGAGGTTGTTGCATTCATCCAGGGTATTGTGGGAAGCGGAAGTAAGGAGACGTGTTCTAGTGCTCAAAACTCAAAAAACTACTGCGAGACTCTAAAGAAACTTTAACGAGCCATCCAAAACAATAGAAGGGGTAGGCTCACCAAAGAAGTATGTTTGAATCATGGCATAGCTCGCCGACATGAGACACATCAAACGACCACCCTACTCGATGAATTCGTCGACGTAGCCCCCAGTGACTACCACTTGTTTCCCGCTCTCAAAAAACACCATGGGGGACAGAAATTCAAGTCAGACTGGGAAAAAGTGCAAGAAGCAGTCGTTAGTTGGCTTCACGACGAGGCGGGAGAAAGGTACGACGCCGGTATTAAAAAGCTGATTACAAGGATGCAAAAAGTGATTAATCGTTAAGCCGACTATGTAGAAAAATAGCTAAATGCTAAACTTTTCTAATGATGTACGCAAAGTTCAGAATAAACTTGATTTTTCGTTAAAAGAAAATAGGAGACCGAACTTTTCAATGCGCCCTCGTAGTATTTTACTGTCCCTGAAACAGAACAAAATCTCATGCTATATCGCAAAAAATACTAGAAACAAAATCCACATTCTATAGAAATTGTCTCGTGAATCAATTCAAGCGATTTTGTGTATTTCATTTGAAAATAAAGCGTTTCCCAATGCGCTTTGACGTGGCACGCAGTAATGGATTCGACGGTGATTACCTCTCTGCCCTATTAGAAAGTGCAAGCATGCATTGACTAAGCGAGAATAACATAGAAAGTGTATTTTGACCTGACCAAACTGCTTGAAATATTTAGGGATTATACACGTATATTAGTTGGAGGCGTTACATGTCATACAATTTAGGTAACTACACCCGAATTCTGATGAATAACATCAACAATCTCAACAATTAAATAGAAGTAAATCAAATGCTTACCCATAAAGGAAGAAGGCCTCCAATTCGTTCTCCGAGATGACGCCCTGGACTCCAGTAGTCGGGAGGGAACACGGACACCGTTCTTCACTTAACCAAGGTAGGAAGTGAACCGATACGGCGGTCGTCCACTCGCCAAGAAATAGGGAGCAGCTAGGGGAAGAGGGTGGACTGGAGGGGCCATAAGTTGGGAGAAGTGGCAAGGGAGTGTGGGAGGCAGCAGGAGGGAACCAGGGGGGAAGGAGTGGGGAAAAGGGGATTACTACCGAACGCGAGGAAGGCAGCGGCGGTGTCGGGAGAGTGTTTGGAGATGTGGCGGGTCAAAGGCCCGGCCGCAGGAATATGGTCCCCGTTGAGAAGGCCGTGCCGAGGGTTGAATGGGCGCGGCGGATGAAGAGAATGACGCCTCGGAGCCCACGTTGACCTCCTGTCAGAGGCCAGGACACGGCCTCCCAGCCCCGCGAGGTCATTGCCTGCCTGCTCCGACGTCAATATCACAGTGCGCTCGAACTACCCTCCGTCCCTCTTCGGCCCGCCCTCTTCTGGACGCGGCAAATAAGCCTTTTCGACGCGTCTTTAATAATTTTAAATCGTTCCACTTAGCGCAGACAGAAATAGAATTTGCACAAAAAACGTGGAATTATGTGGTCGTCTGAAGGACTTTAAAAGGACTGAAAAACCGAGCAATTTATTTTCGAACAACCCACCACGTCCGATGAAATGAAACTCATTTATTTTCCTCCATAGAGGTCAGGAGTAGGAAAAATACAATTTAGAATTCTCCACGGGCCAACTGATGGCATATGCCTTCTTCCCACTGGTATCAAAGAGTGACGACGGTTATCTCCTCCCAATTTGTTACCCAGTGATACTAGTTCTTGAAAATTAATCTAATATCAAAACATTTGTCAATAAAAACAATTGGAACAGGAATAAGAACTTTTAATGTCTAAAACAAAAGAAAATGCATGAAAAAAGTTATATATTTTTTGTAATTTAATTTACATAAATATCATAATAGCATCATACCATAGTAGAAGTATCTCCTCTATAAGTAAAACGAGTAATGACTATACAAAGGATACCAAGACAGTGGAGTTCCCTTTCTGGTCTCGTGTTTCCATTTCTACAAATCAAAAGAGACTGTAGCCGCACAAAATACATTTACTCCTTCCTAATTCCACAGCCAACTTGGTTACTTTGTCAAAGAATGTAGTGCGCAGAAATTCAATTCAATAGCCCCATAATTATCTTAAATATCCCTGCTCACTTGAATATTTCTCCAGATATTATTTAAACTGATAAAGATAGGAATTCCAGGAGCTAGAACCTTTTTTGTTGCCAACTTGAGTTTCATTCCAAAAACTTCCAGATGGATTTTATTTAAATGTTAAAGTACATATATATATATTCCTTGTTTTATTCTTGGAGGAACAAGGTCAGCTTTTTCCTTGCATCCTTGATTTATAGGTTTTTCTCTCACACTGAAAATACTGATTATATGGAACATGACAAAAAGGAATAACACTCTTATTTAAAAATCACCTACAAATATGGTAAAATAAAACCAATTATATATTTTTGCCATGCATTAATTGCTTTATTTTTCATTTAACACATAAATGTGTCTGTACACACACTCATTTACACAGTCAATACCCTTCATCAATCTTGCTCTCATGTGTTATATATTCCTTTCTCCATGACGTTACTCAAATATTGTACAAAGAGAAGTTCACTCACACTTTTTTTATGCTTCGGAAAAATATTCCAAAGGAGAGGAAAACATTTTTTCTTTTTTTAAAAATCATTTTTGCAATTAACTTTAAATTGCTGCACTATGCCACAATAAAAAAAAATATGATCAGAAAACACATACAATGGAAAACTTCCCAGAGAGTCAGGGAATATCCAACATTTTATTTAGGACATTCCCATGGTAGGAGCGTGGCATTTTGGATGGCACAAACAAGCAAAAAGACCGCCATTTTTCTTTGCCTTCTTCTGTCTCTCTCAAAGTGAGAGCAATAAAACCATACCTATGACACAGGCAATGAAAAATGCATTGCTGAGGAATTAGATCGATTAGGTGAATAGGAGTTGGAAGTCTTTAACGGGACTATGGAGGAGGGCTTATTTTTTCTCTTTTCACTGGCACATTTCCGAGGCAAAATGTTTTGCACAAATGGTGGCAATATGTAAATTTATTACTCTAAGTGGTAACTAAGAGGGAGAAGATATTATTTCAATTAACTGCTCTGCGAGAGGCCATGAGACTTTACTTAATAAAGTCACAAATGTTTAATATCATCATAGGCCAATATCTCGCGTGTGAATGTATTAACCCTGATGACCCATATAGAATCCCATTCAAACTATTTCCTACCACAAAAAAGGATTTTTAAAAGTATACAAACTCATTCCTCTCTAAATATTTATACTCTGAAAAATGGACGTACAAAAATCATGGGGCAGATGGAGTGAGACTGATGGATTAGCAGATTTCAAAGGTACTGGAAATGGGTGACATATAAATACCAAAGGGGTTTTTTCTCAGGGATCCTTTTTAAGTATTACAAAGAACCCCTTTCTGGGGGACATCATCTAATATTTCATTCAAATGATATTCATGGGGAGACCTTAAAATGCATATCTCTTGACAAATAATGTCAGCTATATCATTAAAATTAAGAACAGAAATTACAAAATATATAAATCACATAGAAACTGAATGGCATTTTTACATATACTTTACAACTTTGTACACAACAACCATCTTAACTTAAGATACACACTCTTTCCTAAAGCAAGAGCTAATAGCTGGTGCAAAAATTAAAACTTTTCACTGCATTTTTGCTAAGTATTGAATCAATACTTACAGTCTCTGAACTCCCCTCCAAAAAATAATCACAGTTGTCTTTTCTCAATGGGGTAAATATTGATCCCCAGGGTTTTGCCCACCCAAGAGGAATCTTTTTCTCGAGCATTCTCACATGTTCTTTTTCACCGAACCCCGAATCTTATTGCTTTGACGAGACGTAATGCATTGCTAGCAGATGTCAAATGAAATGATTCCATACTGCAATGTATAAGACAGTTAAAAAATAGAAAATACCCAATGGCAATTGAAGAATGTAAAAATGTGTGTAATAAAATCCTCATCTTGAAAATACTAAAGAAATCCTCTTGCAGTTGTGTGGCAGTAGCAAATTTAAGTCCAAGACTTCTAGAAATGCATGACCTAACTTTGACCACCAAGGAACATGTAGTTGCTGAAACCATAAACTGTGGTACAAAACTAGATTCTAGGTATTAAGTTTCTTGAAAAATATTGGTTTAAAAAGTGCACGAAAAACTTATGCCCATTAACACAAAAAAACTATTTTTTGAAAAATGTTAGGGAAAACATGCTATCATTTAAGCAGAGAATGACATATGGATATTAAATAATTGTTTTCAGGACCAATAAAATCTTCAATTCAAAGCAATCGACATAATTCAATGTCGATTGCTTTGAATCCAATAGTTTTCTTTTGTGAACATAAAAATAATAGATTCATAAATGTATCTGGTTTAAAACACAGAGTAGACAGAAAACATCAACTATTCTCACGACCTCTTATGATCAATAGAAAAGAGGATAAATAAATATATGATTTTTTTCATTTAAACATGGTGTTTTGGACAATAACTGTTCTTCACTTTATACATAACCCCTTAGTGTCAATGTCACAAAGTAACTCACTTGTAACACCCCACTTATGAGGACTTTATACTGATGAGCTGCCCAGAGTTTATTCAGCAAACTCGCACAGCCTAGACAACCACACCCAGCCATTTTCAACCCTTCACTCATCATCTTCTCATTAAGGAACTATATTACAAGAGATACCTAGAGGGGTTTGCATAAGTCAATATCAAAACTTGTCTTCCTTTCCCTCAATCATGAAGCCATTCAAGAACTATACACATTCCCATCTTTAGATAAAAAAAATACATCAACAATTAGCTATTCCTAACTTCGAAAAAGTCATCCTTTCAGCAACACATACACAAATGTCTGGGCTCCCTCCAAAGTTTTAGTCATTGGTATCTTTAAAAAAAATTCCATGAATTAGAGTAAGAGATGAGTACATATGATGAAAACACTGATATGTCACAATAATTCATATTATTATCATTGCAAGGACAGAAGTTGAGGAAAGAGCTATTTGGCACACTATGTGTTCCCTGTCTAAAATTCCCCTTCAACATTCACCTCCCAATGCCAACCACATTATTATGCCTCTTTCCATAAATAGGCTAAAAAATTAATATTGAGAATTTTCAGGCAAATGTGAGGAGCTTCTTACACCACTGAAATGATATGAATTAACTTCCAATTTTGTCAGAAACATATGTTCCACATTCATTGACTATTGCCAGTTCATCTACATTAAACAAAAAATATGGCTCTCTTCAAAGGTAATGCAAAATCACCTACTATAAATGTCACTGTAAGCTGCATACTTGGTGAACTGTTTCAATGAAAAATGCAAAATATCATCATAGGCTTATGTAAATACTATATGTATCAATTCTTCATTACTGTACTATGTCTTAGATTCTTCAGAAATTTACTTGTAAGATAACCAATCAATTTATAGAAATTTCATTTAAGGAAGGACCATTAAGTGAATGATGCATGAATATGTATGACCAGAGCAAGGTACAATCGTTAACATAAGACCCTTCTAATGGCTTGAGTGACCAATTGGCAGCAAGGCAGTAGGCATGATGCCCAAATTGTAGACAACATGCTTCATTCAAGGACAGCAGAGATGCAAGCTTCAGTAAACCATTGAACATTTCTTTCATTCTGAATTGGGCATGGAGTTTCCTAAATAAAACTTATCGAGGGCCTTGATTAACATGGATTGCCTTTCATTGGACTTGGCTGATATTATCCCTTGCACTGTAAATAAATGCTAGCCAATTTATAACATGGAATGGCAACATACTAGAGTAACAATCATGTAATGCAAAGAAGAAATAGAGAACATGAATGGAAATCATTTCCCCTTCTTCTGGAATGCCAAAAATTAGCAGGAGAAATAAAAGTGAGATTTGCACTCAAACGCACATTAGTCTCCTCATTCCCTTTCTATAAATCCTCACATTCATCAGTGATTGGCATACCTCTGAGAATTCGACCATAAGATGAGAAAGGCTTTCACTTTGTTTAGGGGGAACACATTTTCAAAACATTCACATCACTGCTGGAGTCACTAAAAATCTGCCACGGACGAATTTTTTTTTAAATCACCCTTGTTGCTATGTTTTGGGAAAAAGTTCAACTGGGAATGCACTCCAGAGAGTAATATGTCCAGGCAATGCTCCGCCTCATTGCCCTCTACTCGCATCCCCTTACTTAAGAACCCACAAGAATAAGTTTGCCCAAAGTCACTTTGATTCTTACTCTTGCCGTTTGTTGAGGTAACAATCTCTGTACACTTGGTTCATTTCAGACAAGGAAGCCTTCTGATAAATTAGCAGATATTTGTGCTCTCATGGCTTGAACACTGTTCATTATCTTCTTCTGGTGGCCGACTAGGGTGACGCCAAGGGCTGTGAGTTCTTTCACTGTTAGCTGAACTACCGCATCCATTGTGGTGACACCTCCGCGCTCAAAGCCCTCTGCATATCGCCCCATCTTGAGGGACCCCAGCCACTCACTCACCGATGCAAATTGGGTCATATCTGGTGCATCCGGGGCCAATGGATTTGCGGCTCTGAGGAAAATTGTTACCTATTAGGCCAAGCTATCAACATGAGTTAGCACAACATAGACAAATATCTACATTTTTAATGTTTTCTCCATTAATCACTAGGGAAATAAAGTTTTAAGCAGTGATCACTTGTCATACTTCTCTTCGAATTTGAAATTTTGGTTAATAAAACATTCTTGCCATTTAAAATGTGTGTAAAATTTACCTTCAAATCATAAGAACATTTAGGTGATTAATTTTTTTTTAATTCATCAAATATTTTATAATCAAACCCCACTTACTATGAATCTCATTCCCATCTCAATTCCCTCACTCATTCTGTTTTATGAATTTATTTTACTCAAAAAAGTATGCATGCAGTCATATTTCTCATGTAACTGCAACTAATAATCCAATGAGTAATAATATCTATAGTAGATTCGGTAAATATCAGTGAATATTTTCCATTACTGTATTGCCAGAATTTTGAAATGTAACTGCTGATGTGATTTTGGTACATCTTTCCTATTCCTTAATTCCTGTGATCTCAATTACATTAAGAACAACTAATAAAAATTTAGAAAATAAACACTTCAATTAAAAAATGATATTTTATTATCATATTTTCATTACTCTCAATTTATATTTTATTCTAATTTATTAATATTAAAATATGGAACTATAAAGTACTTGAGTTCTTGACTTGGACCCTCACACCTTTGACTAAAAATATTCCCAACCAAAATAAGTCTATTCATATTTTATGTTGATGGCTAATAAAAATAATAATAGAAAAATGCAAGTTGATTAAAGCTTCCCTTAATTTATATTGCAATAATGAAATACTGTCACAGCAACAAAAATACAAGATTTGGAAAATATTGAATGTTTATTTTTGCTGTAGATGCTTACTCCACGTTCAAAACTAACACTCTGAATGAATGAACACCATCAGAAACTAATTTTCATGGAGTAAATGAAGGTAAGTAAGTTATTATTCATTCCACCTAATTATTTACTCAGAAAATTATTTAATGTGAAAACTTGGGCTCAAATTATTAATCCTATTATGAGTTTAAATAATGAATTCATCAAAAAATATTATTTTATATGGGAAATGAGAAACTTTTTTCCACCAGTCCTTTGAAATTTGAATTCAAAATGCTATTAAAACATCATATTAGCACTGTCACAAACACAGTAAACCCTTCATCACCACCATCTGTGTATGTTTTTGGTTGTTTCCTTCATAGTTGACAATTATTATAAGGAAGTTGCAAAGATAGAAAATGCTTTCTTTTGAACCTATATACCTTTCAGCATAGTGGTACTAGGAAATCAGTTTGAGGCCTAGGAGGAAATGACTAAAGTAGCTGAGAATATCAACCATTTAGAATTGAATATGAATAAAAATGGGAATTAAAAGGCTATATGAATGGCACAATAAAACTATTTGAAAAAATCCCATCATTCAAACCATATTAACCACCAACTGCAGCAATCAACCTGAAACCCATTTGATACACTGGAGCTCACCTAATATCAATAGTACCAATGGCAAGTGAATTTACATATCAGAGTAGGGGGAGGGGCCAGTTCCTTATTTTCTGTGCCACCTATGGTTTCTCAGACGACACAGGAAGATTGTGAATTAAAAAAAATCAACTTAATTGAACCTAAGGTTTGCCAGAGGCATCACCTAGATTCAAATCCAGGCCCTCCTGTCAGTAGCCCACTATGCTACTGGGTTACAGTTCCACCATGCCTCTATTATTATATTAAATATAACAATTAAATACTCTGGGAATTTCATTTCTTCATAAGTAGAGGAGGAAAAAACATGATGAGATTCTCAGTTGTGGAGTGATTGAAAAATTTAATGTGCAATACAATATTGTTCTTTGAATTATTTTCAGTGGATTGCAATTTTCATAGTCTTTATTTTATATTCAGGGAAATGAGTGATAATCATCCCTGCAACCTCATATACAACACTTAACACCAAAGTGATTTCCAATATCACCCTTCAAAGATTCTGAAAACAACGGATGTAATCAAATAAGGGTATATGTTTAATGAATTAATTAGACTAATCAGAAATACTAGAAAAGTTTGCCAGTTAAGTGAAAGAGCCAAGCAGCTAGCTCTGAAGTTATGGATTTGAGTCATTCCATAAGAAGACAAGCACCCAACTCTGGTGACTTAGTCCTTCAAGACCAAGATGAGCCAAAGGCGGCCTACTGAATCACCAGAGGCCGACTCTCACTGAATTGTGAATTCACTTGAATGCACGACCCCATTAAATTACTGAATAAACATTTCCATGGGACATGTACCAGTGGAAGATGTTTTATTTTTCAATCAAGTCCTTTCCGGCTATAAGTTTTAAAATTAATGAAGTAGATTTCTTCCTGAATTTACTCCTATTAAATGTATCACATCTAATTACTACCAGGACACATTGAACCTTAGATAGCAATATATAATATTTCCCCCAAAATTATCCAATTCTTTTTGTTTGGAAAATATAATAAACAAAGTAATTATTTAATTAACTCATTGTAAGCACAAAAATAGATCAGTTATAATTAATGACATAATTATACCATGGTCAAGTTAATGACACCAATGCCCACCACATAAATTTTTATTCTTAAGATTTAGAAGGTATGGAAATAAATGCACTGACTTTGTTGTTAATAAAAAGACTAAATACCCTTATTAAAGGCATAACCACCTGTTAGTTACAACATTTATCAAAACATTCTGGACAATGGGTTTAAGGAATCAACAACATTGAAGGTATGTACACATTCATCACTAAGCTGAAAACAAGAGGCAATAGATAAATTTTAGGGTTGGTTGCAGGCTCACAAGCATCAGCAGGGTTATCATAAGCATGTAATAGGGGCTGGGTAGGAATAATTTCATTGTTGATTATGTTAGCATCAACTATTTCAAGTTAAATTCCCACATAAGCATAAAGGTGAACATCTCAAAGACAAATGAAGAAGTATTATAATTATAATAAGTAAGAAGAGGAATTGGAAATATGGTTGGACAAGGGGAACATTTCAAAAACAAACACAGCAGCAACTAAGATATGATTCATTGTTCTCACATTTTCTTATACTCTGCTTTAGTGAGCAAAGTGATACTTCAATATATGTACAATATATATTCAGCTAACGATGAAGGTGAGGAGAATGGTATCTGGGATGGCTTTGGAATTACACATTCTTCTAGTCATGGGTCTCCACTTATCAACTTCAAACGTTAGAAATAAGACAGGTGAGTTCTCTTTTGAGAGATGAAGGTTATCATGCAGACCAGAACCAGAAGGAGAAAACATGGTGTCTACATTTTTTATATCCTAACCCCTGAGGTGGACTCCCATGCTACTACTGTACGTACAACATCCAATTCATTATGATTGTGTTAATTTTCTTATGAATGGGAAGTTTAGATTGCTCATCAAAACTATAGGAATCTATTGGCAAAATATTCTATTTACAGTTCTCATTACAGTCAGTCCCCGAGTTATGCAAGCTTCAACTTATGTAAATTCTCACTTATGTAAATGGCCACTACCCAAGAAGACTGCAAGATGATGCCAATTCTTGACCAGCTTCTGGACAACAGCACAACAAAAATCTAATTTGCATGCAGTTGCCAGTTACAACACACAAAAAATAACTAAGAATCCTAGGACGAAGTCACTAATACATTGTTAAAAAATGGCTAGCTGAATGTAAGACGATATTCCAACTGTGCAGTTTCAGTGGAAGGGCGAAATTTTATCAAAACCTTCTAATTCTTCAGCATTTTAAACTGAGAGCAGTGTGCCCTGGTGCCAATGACATCTCAGTGAGAATAAATGTGTGTGTGTGAGAGAGTGTGAAAGGCAATTCGAATTGAGTACATAATGAAATAGGGGCCCAAGTAATGAGCATACAGTGATTGAAGAATTCCCAGAATAACCATAAAGTTCCTGTAAAGTTAGAAATATGTACCATGCAGACAGAAACCACACTTTAGTTTTATTTAAAGGTTATTTATATTCAATAACAACTAATAAAGTGCAATCATCAGAGTTCTTTCATTGTTTAAATTTATTTTTCTGCAAACTATTTACCACTATTCTCTGCATCTACCATTATAACTGAGTATTTATGACACACACAACTAATGTAGGAACACATTAACTATATAACTCAGGGATTGTTTGTATGTAGAAATTCCTCAGTGAATGAAACAAAGCCCCATCAGAAGAAATATTTCACAAAGCATCTTCTGAGAACTGAAAAAAATCCAAAGGTGCCTTAAACTCACCAGCACTTGTTGAGAAAGCATTAAGAAAGCTTTTGTACAGTTAATGCACAAAAAACATGCATCAACAAAAGAATGCCATTCATGTAACCTTACCAAAAGGAACCTTCTGCTTCAACATAGCAACATTCATCATGCCCATGCTTCAATGTCAATGATCAAAAATATCATTATAAGATTAGAAGAAAGGTATTCGCGATCAGTTAAAGCAATGAAATACTAAGGAGTGAATGCATAGACACCCAACATTAGAAGTGCTGGTTTGTCATCAAGATCTGCATATGTAAAGGAGCCACTGTTACCATCACTACATTATCCCTAGTACAAAAACTTAGCAATTTGATTGACTTGGTGGAATGTTCAGACAGCACATTGATGGTGCATTGTATAAGTTGGACTCTTCAATTTAGCACTTTAAAATCAAAAAGTAAGAAGAGAAAGAGTCAAATTGCATTCTGTAAAACTCACAAAGGTAGACAAATTCCAAATATGTGCAGAGAAGCATGTGTCATTGATAACCTTCCCTACTTGCCTATATCATACATTTTCATTTTTAAAAATTAGGGAACTTTGAGCTGTGAAAATGAGCTACTCTAAATGATTCTTAGAATGGTGGAAGTGGATGTGAGTGACAAAAACCACTCTTTTGTCATGTGAAAAGAAAAAATCAGTTGAACATGATACATATCAAACCATTAACAAGAGATAAACAGTTGACTGACAGATACCAATATTGATAAAGGTGCAGTGAATTTCTCAATAGACATTGAACTAGAATGACAAAAGACTTGTCATTTACCTGCATTTACCTGGAAAGGGTTTAAGTTAAATATTGAATGAAGACATAAACCACACAATACCCCATGGAAGCATTCAATTGTTTCAATTTATCGAAAGATATTTTCAAAAATATCTTAACCTTCGGTAAATTTGTCTAATTTAATTTAGACCATCATTATTTGTCAATCAACGAAGCATGATTAAATACAAAATGGTTTGAATCTGATGTCTTCAATATCTGAACTCCAGTTTATCAAAATGTGATCCGCGACCCAACAAGCACATCCATAAGTACCATTACTATGGTTGGTTTTCTTCTCTATTTGATGGTAAAGTGTCATTTGACAATCTGTTACATAAGTAAAGCTACAATGTAGCATATTTCAAGGAAAATAAATAGTTGTAATTTTTAATTACAGTTTAAGTCATTTGTTTGCATCACAGTCTTATTTTATCTAATGATAGTCAGCAAGAAACTATTGCTTTATAAAAAAGTCTGACACTAGAGCACATAGTAGAAATGTGAGTATATTAAAATGTGTCTGAATTTGGCCCACTCTACACTGTTTCTGTTTATATCAACATAAGCTCAGTGTGGATTTGCGTAAAATAATTATTCTTGCAGCATTAACATTTTCCAAGAGCCCTAGCCTGACAAATTCATTTCCTTCATTTTTTTACGAATGCTTGAAGATTTTTTGTGCATGCTGCCAAGTAAATGTGTCCATTAAATACATTAATGAAGGAATGGAATTGCATGAAACAATAGTGCAATACTGTGACCATTTGACTCGGTTATCTGCAAACAATCATGGCTAAAAACAGTTATTACTCAAACAATGAGGTACTGCAGCAACAAATACCCATTTTGCAGTTGGAACAATTGCATTATTTTGGAGGGATCAACAAGCTGGAGTACTGTTGGACAAAATGTATAAGCCTAGGTCTCAACCTAGAAGACAGGGTTAAAAAATAAAAATATTTTATCCAGAAAAATGTTGTAGTTTTCATTAAGCTTTTCAGAATACCCTCATACTCAACACGGAACAGGGTAGGTACTTATTCCAGAATGAATGATAATTTTCAATGGCTCCTTAGCTGCAGAAAACTTAAATAAATTAAGAAGCTGAGATTATTTTTTATGTCTGCATTATGTTGTTAAAGAAGGCCTTCTAGAAGTATATTATTTTAAGAATAGAGAAAGAATTAAAATTAAATTATTACTACCAATGCATTTATCTTGGATAAAGAAGTTTGAGCCCAGAGAAAGCATATCTTATTCTCCTATGGAATGCAAAATTGAGTGGAGCTTCCCCAAATATAAGATCTGCACCCAATGAGACAAAAATTGTGTAAAACATATTTCAGAATAAGTTTTTCATTTCACTATTCTAACATTTATTTCATTCAAAGAATAATTAAAATTTACAATGTTGTAAAGAAAGTATGTACTTGCAAGAAAAAACTGTTTAAAACATTTATATTTATGTTAGCATAAAAATGCATAACATTTGACCATTCACTTTGTGCACTAACTTCAGATGCAACTGAGAGACCAAAGCCCAGATTCAGAATCACCTCACAGTTTAATGATTCTCTTGGGAATCTCCTTCATCAAAAACCATGCATGGAAGACTAAAGTAGGAAACTAGACAGACCCTCCAAGCTATTAGTCTATTGCTAACATAGGTCTACCAAATTTAGTTCGGGGAAGTCCCTGAATTGGACATTATTATGCACCTGTGTTACAGGATTTATTAGTAAAATTTCCAAGATAACCCATAATCTGCAGTCTTGTATGGAATTTCAAAATGTATGGAATTATATTATCATCAATAAAAGTTATGTAGCATTATTTTTAATTTTCAATAAAAAAATAACCTCTCCTGAAAGTGAACATGGTTGTTAGATGCCATGCATATGTAAAATTAACAATGAATTCAATGTCATTCTAAGAAACACAAATTAAATTACAACATTTATACACAAAAATGTTGCAATTTATTTATTTGAGCAACATAATATTTCAAGTTACTGTAATTGCATTGCATTGAAAAATGCATTACATGTATGATAAGAGAACAATAGGCAGACTACCATATACCAACTACACAATTAAAAAACATAATGCAGTGCCATCTATCTCAATAAAAATTGTATTCTATAAACTCATGTATGCAGTAAAAAAGTTATACATTTTTGACCATGGAACCAATAGATATATTTCAGAAAACATATTAAGGGAAGCTTCACTCAAGATGGATTAAAAATGATCACCTCGGCAATTCAGCAATATTGTATGAATAAATTAAATAAATCAATTTAAAATGAAATAAAATGCATAATTATAACAATATTAACATCATTATTCAAATAATCTACAAATAAATCAAGATGTTATGCATATTTCTGATTTAGACTTGACTGACCACAACATCACTTGGTGGATTTACAAAATACATGCAACAAGAAAAATGATTATGCTAGTGGAATAATTATTAGTTAGTAAATTGAAAACCATAATGTTAAAAATCACAAAAGTGATGGAACATGTATCAAATCATAAAAACAAAGCCAATGAAATAAAAGTATAAGCAGCATTTTTGATACTCTACCTTACAGCATCCCTTGCTCTATTGTTTGGTTTTGCCTGAAAATCCCAGCAACACTTGCACAACAGAATACACACACAACACAAGCTAGAGCCACCCATAAAACCTTCTCCTCAACTACCACCATCCAAGTTTTCATTGCAATTCCTCTTGTTTTGTCCTTATCTTCCCTGACTGATATGTAATGAATATTTGTGTTAATTGCTTTCTCATTATGCATTCTTTCATTTCTCTTCCTTCTCCTTTATTTATTGTTTTTTGCCTCTCACCCTACACTCATCCAAGTTGGTTAAACGCGACCCACTGCGGTTGAACCACAACTGTAGGGGTGTAATACGGATTTTGAGGAGGTGGTCGCCTGTGGGCAGAAACAGAGAAGCAGGAGGGGGATGAAAAGTGTGGGAGTGTA
This sequence comes from Hetaerina titia, assembly GCA_037158775.1. Taxonomy (NCBI): domain Eukaryota; kingdom Metazoa; phylum Arthropoda; class Insecta; order Odonata; family Calopterygidae; genus Hetaerina; species Hetaerina titia. The sequence goes on along the minus strand of CM073773.1, from coordinate 116,726,742 downwards.
TGGAAGGCGAAAGGGGGAAGGAGAGAGGTGGGGGGAGAGAGAGAGAGAGAGAGACAGAGATAGAGAGAGGAGGAAAAATAGAGGAGGGGGGAGATGATCAGATTCATTAAGGCCCGAGTTAAATGAGCATATGTACATGATAATGGTTCCACTGATTCAGACCCAAATAAGAAACTATGCAGTTGTTGAGGATGTAAAAAAGGATTTCTTTTCCAAATAAAAGAATCATAAATAATCAATAATCAAGCCAAAAACATTATACCATCTTTCCATCATTAAATCTTTTAAGTTTCAATGCCCAAAAGATGACCCTCAAATCTCTCTCGAATGCATACTAGTGATTATTGAAAACTGAATTAACAGAAACAGAAACATGAACTCTTAAGAATGAAATATAACAACATGCATAGCTAAAATTTTTCAGCAAACAAAATGAAGTAGTTTATTTTGCAAAGCACCTGGCCCCAAATTTGTTTCAATGAAATTATTTCAAGTATATTGATGGGCAAGCAGCATATTGATATTGAGCCAATAGAAAAGTGTAGGCAATTCATTCCAAATAACTCTAGGCCACAAAATGCCATCACTTAAGAAGCAAAAAGCCACCACCAAATACATTATATTGTGTCATCTTGAAGAGTTATCTTAAAAAAAAATGTTTAACCCCGCATTTATTATATGCTTTACTGAAATGAAATACTCACCATGGCAATACCATAATACTTGATAAAAAAATTACATATAAAAGTAAGAAACATGTAAATATGAAACTCTGCTTCTGAACTGGTAAAACCAAGGTATTACACAACAGAGCACCACCCTATGAAACAATTTAACAGGAATTGTCACTATATCTTAGGCAAATTGAAATGGTCACTTATTTTAAAATGAGAACTTTAATCTCCCTTGTCATATATTCCTAAACTATTTGCCATGAACTGATTACACTATATGACAAAGGATCCTCCTTCCTTCTGTATTCTACTTCTATAAATTTTCCCATACACATTTTGAATGAAATTGGTAAAAATTATGCTTAGGCACAAATCAATTTTTTTTTATTAAATGCAAGTCACATATATTTACAGAACAATATCAAAACTGATTTAACAAGGTCAAATTTGAACTGCATTGCCCTATGTAATTAGTTGTAGCATTAGTATTCACTGGAGACAGTAAATAAGGATTCAGAGTAAAGAAAAGACAACTGAAGGGGTTATCATAATGTGGTCTTACTCTTCATCAACATTTAACAAAAGCATTTATCTCTACATGATTCTGTTTACCTTTAACCAATTAATTCATAATTTTAATGTGCCTACCAAACTCTAAAATCCATGGTTTACAAATATTCAAAAAACCAGCATGCACAACAAGAATTTGCATGTCAATCTACTGAAGATCCAGTTTTTTACCTAGCATAGATTATATGAAGGCCAAGCTATTTATAACTTCATTTAGAACTCACTCAAAACAGTAATTTTACTCAGTAAATATAAGTAAAAAGATGTCTTACCTGTTTTGTGCAATTTTGCGAAGTGTGTCTGGACACCTAATGAGTTTGTCCAATGTTTTAACTATAGATGCAAATGTTGGTCGGTGTGTTCTCTCTTTTTGCCAGCAATCCAACATTAGTTGGTAGATAGCCTCCGGACAGTCCATTGGAGCAGGCAGCCTGAGGGAAGTGAAGGGTGATTTGCATAAGATACTAACCAACTTGCAGTTACATCCTACATATTTACAATCAAATTAAATGAATTTCATTCATGGCTGATCACAAATGCACATTGCAAGAATAGCAACATAATTCAAATCCCCATTTCAGTAGGTCAACCTAAAAACTAAATTTTTTTTAAGATTTTCAACTGTGCACATAGGTTTGTTATTTAAATTTTACTGAGAAGTTGGTTTGGCCACCATAAAGTTGCAATACGTATCAGTGACCTTTTGTATGTGTTTCTCTGCGTTTTTGTATCTTTTGCTGGTGAAACCTCATTTACAATATGCCACTAGTATATGGGATCCTCACGAAGTTAGATTGATTGCCGAATGCAGCGTAGAGGAGTTATATTTGTGAAACGTTATGATAAACTTGAGTTTTCTATCAAAATTACCACAGGAGTTAGGTTAGGAATCACTCATGGAGCAAATATTAAATTAGAGATTAAATCTTTTGCATGAACTAAAAGGTCTCTTCAGCAATGATATTAATAATGTATTATTAACCCCATCATACTTTGGTAGGAGAGATCATGTAATAAAATTAGATAGATTATGAGTAGAACAAAGAGATTTAAAATGTCTTTTTTCCTGGTCGATGGTCACACATTAAATGCTAGTAATTATCCAAAGAAATCCATTCAATTGCGCCAAAAGGATGGACTCATCGAAGGTAAATCTGGTTATGTTTTAATTTGTGAAAATGTTCTAAGCTAATATTCTATGCATATTATCTGGAACACATATTTCCTGCCAATAAACAGGAGGAAAGTGGCCCGAGGGAGAACGCTTGTTGGGGTGTAGATGAGGGTACAAGCCCAAAAGAAGGAAAAACGTCAGCATTAACAAAACCCATAATTCAAGACAAAGAGCTATTTCCATGCTATCATTTATTAAAATGTTTACAATTTATCTTTCTTGAACACTTCGGGCTCATTAAAACAAATAAGTCAACAGCCAAATTATTACTGCAAACATACTGCAATTCATACCTGTAGCCTTTTTCAATCGACTTGATTACATCTTGATTTGACCAATTCCAGTAAGGCCTCTCTCCATATGACATGACTTCCCAACACACTATCCCCATACTCCACACATCTGAGGCTGAGGTGAACTTTCGGAAAGCTATAGCTTCTGGAGCTGTCCACCGCACAGGAATCTTACCCCCCTGAAAATTAATTACATTGAATTTTTCATTGAATACTTGAATTAGATTGAATCATTAATTGTAATTGTTCATAAAATGATCATGCAAGGCATAAAACAAGACACTTGATGGATGAAACAATGACCGTCTTCTTCCATTATTAAAGTTCATTCATCTGTGATGGATTATACCTAGTTCTCTCTCTTTATACAAATGTCATGCAACACAAATGTGAAATTGCCTGAGGGAAAATATTCAGAATAATTTTTTTGTAAAAAATAACTTCAAGGCATGGGGCCAGAATTTCTAAAACATAATTAAATTGCCATTAACCCCTTTCAAAATTTTAATGACATTTGGAGTATTTGATAACACCAACTATCAACATGCACAAATCACTAGTTGCCTCTCAAAAAGAGATGGATACTACAAAATTCACTAAAGTTCAATAGATATTTGTTCAAATTTACCCTAGTTGTATATGCTCCTTCTGTGGTGCTTTCTATTTCTCTTGAGAGACCAAAGTCAGCAATTTTACAGACAAGACGAGCATTGACCAGGACATTACGTGCAGCAAGATCCCGATGAACATAGTTCATTTCAGAGAGGTACTGCATTCCAGAAGCAATACCCCGAAGCATACCCACCAACTGTAGGACTTGGAACTTTCCATCATTTGCCTGAAAATGAAAAGAATATTTGATGCATAAATGAATTTAACAATAATTGATATTTGAATACCATTATAACTGAAAGTTGAAAGAACGATAACCCTTACATAAGGGTTATTGGAAAAGCTCGCTAAATGGATAAGATATAAATGACTTATCTCAGTAAAACTTTTATTTTTCAATGCAATTTCCCTGTACACTAATGCACTCGGTCCAGTGATGTTTCAATATCTAGATCTCATCTTGAAAATTAGATTCCTTCAAGCCTACAAAATACCCCTCTAATTGACTGTTGGTTCTTTGTGTGAAGAGAATTTATGTTCACTGAGGAAAATTTTGAGCTTGAGGAAGAGATGGAAATCTGATGGAGTCAAATTAGGTGAATATGGTTGGTGTGGCAACAATTCTCATCTTGGTTCACATATTTTTGCCATGGCAATGACACTTGTATGTGAGTGTGCATTGTCTTGATGAGAAATTACTTTCGTCCTTGCCAAACCTGCCCTTTTTTCCTGTATCTTTTGCTGTAGTTGGTCCAGCAGGTTAGCATTGTATTGTTCAGTAATTATTTGACCAGTGTTGGTCACTCTGAAAACGGGTAAAACATTGCTCGGAAATTCAATTCTGATATGACTGTGATCCTGCATCAAGAGTCATGGACCCAATCTAGCAGATGATTTTCTCATATCAAATTCCACTGTTTTAATGTGCTATGCCCATTTAAATGACATTCCTACAGCTTCAGCAATTTCTTATACCTTCACAATCCTCCATGACCATTTGATACACTTTTGCAATAATTTCTGGGTTTTGGCACATTTTGGATGACCACATTAATCATCACCTAAGCTCTTCTGACCAAACTTAAACTCTTTTGTCCACTTGGCAACAGTTGAATATGAAGATGCATAGTGCTCTGAAACTCAGCATGAATTTACTTCGCTATCTCATACCTACTACATGGGAACAATAAAAGAGGAGCATCCGCATCACAGATTTCTTCCCACTCGAGTGTTAAGTGCTTACTCAAACAGGATTGATTACCTATCACTCCTGAGAAATTCATTGTGCTAGCGCTGACATCTGGTGGTGATTCAGAGAACCTTTCTAATTACCCTCGTATATAAAAAATAACTACAGAGCCATTAACAGATTGAAGTCTTGAATACGTGTGCACAGCTGAATCTGTGAATTAAAGATTTAATGTGAAAGATCTCCAACTAATAGTTGTGACAGTTGTATAGGCACTATATCCTGATGAACTGGACTTCGCTAAAAGCTAAAAGTTAAAAGTTACCACACTCCACAGATATCTTATTTGATATCAAACAATGAGTGAATAAATCAAACTTTGAGCATACAAACATTAATGTTTGTAGGTCAAATTCCTAGGCCAGAATATATAAACCAGTGAGTAACTTCTTGGCAATGATATAGACAAACATATACCCGTAGAACGTCAAGGGATGTCATTCACAATTCAAATTAAATAGAGTGAAACCTCAATTCATCATTTTTGTTGGGAATATAAAAGAGTGCCCAATTAACACAAATAGTTTAGCAAATTGGGATAAAGGAGTCAATACAATAACAGTTTTTACCCCTGTATTTTTGTAAACTGGTACGATCATACTAATTTTCTGTTTGCCAGGAAAAATTTCACATCACATTCAAGGATTCATTTATCAAATACACTAGGGGTTCAGTATTGTGATCTTTGCATTCCAGCAACAAATTTCTAGTAATTTCATCTGTCCCTGGATATTTTCAAAATTTTCTGAAGGGAGGCAAACACCTCTTTACGATTACTGGGATATAGATACAGCATTTCTGGGATGCTATTTTGATGAGCAGTTGACTGTTTTGCCATGGAGTATTTCCCTGGATTTTATAAAACTTAAAAAAAGATTAATTCATTCTGTTTGTAATCAGTTTGGCATAAGTGATATATGTACCAGATTATAAATTGGGAGAAAAAATACTGGCTAATATTCATGCAACTACAGTAGATATATTATAATAATTAATAATTACAAAGAGATGGAATTCTGAAATGAAATGGATTCATTAATGCCATTCCTTGGAATGCAGTTTAAAAAATTTCATGGCGCTTAGAAGTTCCATAGCACTACACAGAGAATTATATATGATAAGTACATAAAAACATGATGCCATTGCATCATTTTACACTTAAAGTTTTCATAATTGCATAAACTTTACTGAAGAATACAAAAAGAATACAATGAATTCATTATGTAGGTATTTATGTAGAATGTATTTATATAGCAAGACAAGTTTAGTTATGACATGGAAAACATGTCATTACACCTAAAATATGCATACCATCAATCTGTAGTTATAAATATTTTATTTTATGTCTTTCACTTTAATTTGAAAAGTTGAAAACATCCATTATGGATTGTAGATGTCATTTAATGACAAATAAGTTTTTTATTATTTCACATTTTTAGCTACAATAATTCCATATTCATATACTACATGGCTTATTATGGAGATCTACAAACAATGTGAACACACCATATTTTGCATATGATGAACACCCTTTGGTCTCAAATTAATGGTACCTGGTGCTTTCATTGATTCTGTTTCACATGAATATATTACAACATAAATGAGCTACTTATGATTAACTATGACTTATGGAAATCTTCCAGCTGGGCCACTTTTTGGCAAGAAATATTACTGCACTTTGGGAGAGCAGATTTATAAACCAATTTCATAACTGTTCCATTTATTCTTTAACTCAAGATGCTCATGACAGTAACTTGCACTTTTCACTACCAATTCTAACCATTCAGTTAAATTTGTATTTAGAGCATACATACAAAAAAGTGAGTAGATTATTTAAATTTTGAAGTATAGAATATAAAAAATTTCCATCAAACATTATAAAAATTAACAAATCCACTCACCCTGAGGAAGGTGTCTAAGGAACCATTTTCCATATATTCAGTGATAATCATAACTGGGTTTGACTTGGTGACCACTCCCTGCAAGAATATCACATTTGGGTGCTCAAACTGTCCCATGATACTGGCTTCTGTGAGGAAATCTATTCTCGCCTTCTCCGAACTCCCTGGTTTCAGAGTCTTTATGGCAGCATCTGTTGTTGTGACATTGCTATCATCATCTCCTATGGATTTAAATGTGGACAATTTGGTTAGAGGCCAAACCAGAAAATATATTTTGTAGCAGTATTGCTGGTTTAAAAAGTGTTGATTGAGGGAAAGGCCATGCCGGGCAAATCAAACATTCCTCTTTCTACTCAGCCCCCTCCATTACACTTCAAGTCTTCGGCATGAAATGCCCAAGATTTTGTTCATTACAAAGATAAAAAAATAATAATGTAATAATATTCCTTTGTGCTTTCATTCATTTATGAGGTCAAGGAAAAGATGAGGGCATTAATCATCCTGGCCCCATATTTGACCACCTTCCAATTTTATCCTTTAACTGGCATGTCCATTGAATGGTATCAGTGGTTGTTAAAATAAAGATTTTATTAGCAGGTGGCATTTATTTCTTAAATAGTACAGTACTGAAGGATTTCACACTTGGACAGAATTGAATCTCATGTGTTGACTGGGAATTACTACGTTCTGCAGCACATCAGACAAGCCGGGAAGACCACCTTCAGAAATAGTAAAGTGGCAATGTTTAATGGATGCTGCTATCTCATGACATTGGATATGAGATAACACACAGAACATGCAAAACCTGATGCTCTATCCCTCCAAGAACGTAATCTCACCTCCATGCGGTGGCTGCCACCTTAGTTTCCCACGGCATACGTCTCCAAACTCTCCCCCGCCAATAATTGCTTCAATGGTGATGCACGAAGCATCAATCTCCCGTGCGAATTCTCTGACTGCCTGGTTCGGATCCTCGTAGGTGTGTGGGTCCACGTAAGTCCTGGACGAGGTCGAGGTGGGAGCGGGTGGGACGGATGGCTGCCCACCAGCACCACCAACCACTCCTCCTCCTCCAACCACCACGCCGGCACCAGCCACTCCCCCGAGGGTACTCACGCCTGCCCCACCAGCTGCGGCACCACCTCCCGACACTTGTGTGAAGAGTGGGGTAGTCACTGAATGGTCGGGATGGGAGAGACAAGGTTAAGAGGTGGAAGGGACGCTCCTATTTGCTTTGATTGGGGAGTCCAGGTTGGGTTGCGAGTAATCCACAACGGTTTCACAAAGATTTCGGAGAAGACATTGCAATATTTTTCAAAAATGACTCTTTGGGATGTGTATTTACTCTAGAAATTAATACAGGTTTACGAGTCAATTAAAAACTAAAAAAATGGTGAAGACAACCATTTGCCTCAAAGTTGATAGATAATCATAAATTTTTTTGCCAAAGCCACGACAACGTTTACAAACAAACTTCACCAGACATTGACATTAATCTATCTTGCTTAAATTCTCAGTTCAAAACATGACCACCTTGCTCAATGTACAAAACAAATGACAAGGATTAAACAGGGATCCTTGAGTAATAGCATCATTTTTCCTTTAATAAATTTCCTTAATTAAATTTCTTATAGAAAACTAAAAAAAAATAATTAACACTTTTACAAAGCTGTAACTTGTACATTTACAGCTACTCCTGACATAATTCAATTATGAAATGCAAGCATTAGGGTAGACATCTATTATTTGAATCCACACCACTCAAACCTATCAGTGTAGAACATTTAAACTTTACATTTAAACAATCAAGGGACTTAATAAATCATTTTCACAAGCAATACTTCCACAAATAATTACAAAATAAAAGTGTGTGGGCACAAACGGTTATCAATGAAAGGAAACCTAAGCTCAAAAGGGATGCCAAATGCACATACAGGAAAAAGAAAAAGTTGCACTTCAAGGAATAACATTCTACGATGGGATTTAGGATGAGAAGATGATTTGCAAGCTAAAATGGGCACAAATTACTAATAATATGGGGAGGCCAAACAGCAAAAAGCATACATACTGAAGCAACAAGTTAAACTCAAATAAATTGCCATGGTAATCATGCAAGCAAAATGGAAATAAAAGCAAGCTGGAAAGGCTTGAAGGTAACAAAGGCATAAATATGTAAACAAACAAATTTGCGAATAATATCTTGTATATTAATTGATGACACATACATTTCCCCAATGACTTTATTTGTATTCCCTCCTCCATTAGTGTAGTGATCCCAAAGTGCTCCCCACCTTTAAGTTAGTGACAATGAGAGGAACATCTCCCTTTCAGCCTAACAGCTTAAGAAATGTGACTATAACAATGATCTGCCATGGCATCAATACACCTGAACATCAAAAGGATGCTTAGGCATAATGATCATACTTGAGTATTCACAATTGTTGCTGGGTGACTTTTATTCCAAAACATATAATCCTCAACCAACTTAAGAGGAAACAAGATGATGAATTGCATTTGCTGCTGTAAATAGCTAATCTCACGGCGAGCGGTGGAGCATACTTGAGGATTGGTAGGTACTTACTGCCATTTGTGTGGGTGGTAACAATTGGGGGGCTGTCCAGGTGGCAGTGCACTGGAAATAGGGTTGAGAGACAAAAAATATAGACAAAGAAATAAAAACCAAAGACAATACGGGCAGAAAAAAAACAGTATGAACACTAAGTTTGGATAGTGATTTTGGATTATTGTAATGAAGAGTAGTTTTTCTTGCAGGTAAAAAAAACTTAGGATTTGGGTAGCAAAAGAAGAAGTGTAGAAATATAAACAAAAAAATCTTAAAGCTTGTTCGTTCATTTGTTCTGACAGCTTTTATCAAAATAATTTTTTAATTCAAATTTTAAAATAAGTTAGCAAAAAATCCAAAAAAACTTCAAAAGGCCTGATAATTAATCAATTCATACGAATCTAGAGATTCTATTGGAGATGTTCACAATCCATATGTATTGGTCCTTTCATAATAACTCTGCTCCATACTGAAAGTTTCCTTAAGGGCATAAGCGGTACCAAAAAAATCTAGGAAGAAGTAAGACAAGAATGAAGTGTTTTTTGTTTTCAGGAGTAAATTTTTCACAAAAGATTTTCCAGAGAAATGTTTTGCGTTACGTTTTCTGAGATGCTCTCATTAAAATGCTTTACATACATGCTTTAACTTTTAACATCTTCACGAGTCTGTTAATGATTACTTTCATGTGAATTGTCCATTTCCCAATTATGAGGAGTGCCTTGATCCAGAGAAAAGGTTAAAATAAAATGTAGGCATAATGAAAACACAAGAAAGCAGGGTAAGGTATTAATCAAGATCAGCACAACAGCCATACATATTTCATAAGCAATAGGGCAGCTGAACTACAGAATGTGCTACAAAGAATGAGAAGCATAGCATAAAACTGACTATATTATATACTATCAGAAAAAAAACATACATAAAAGTGACAACATCTAGGGCACACATATGAAACATTACGATACATAACATGTTGCTGCAATGTTCACAAATTCAGACTTTTTTGGATCACACTTACTGTACGTGACTACAAGTCCTGCGTGATTGGAGATTGCATGTTGAGGATAGTGGAGAAAAGAGAGACACAAAATAGGGTTTCAGTGACTTTCACATTCTCTTTGCTCTTAAAAGCTAACGAGTCATTAATGAGAGGTTGTGCCTTGTTCGTACACACTATGGGTGGGGAGGCACTACAGTACTGTACACAAATGGGTTTGCATAAGGGTTCCATTACACGGGGTTTACAAAGGGCATTTCAATGTACACAACTTTACATATATATATATATATATATATACACACACACACATACACATGTATGTATATGTATATTCAATATATGAAATACGGATGACAAGTTCATCAAGATATGTTATCTGTATCAAGCAACCATTAACTAGGAATACAATTTTTCACCCAAACCATTGATAACAAATTAAGTAATCTGGTTTGTCATCACATATAAATCCAAATACATATGTACACCAAACTTTTAAATGAAAATATGCATCGTTTTCCTTTGCAATACAGGCACATCTTGATTGACTTACTTTCCAACATTACATTCCATGACATTATTATTAATGAAATGTAGTAAAAAAAGAACAGGAAGTTAAAAGTTGGGCTCTATGCACAATCATGGGGCATTCTAGCAATTACACATAATAAAGGTAACCCACAAAAATATACTGGGTACTGATACCAAAACATTCAGGATTAGGAAACTGACGTTAACCACACCAAGATATAAAATACAGAGTCCATAAATAACATAATAATAATAGGTGGTTCCACAAGGCAATTACAATATGATGCGTACTTAAAATATTAAAGTAAACCCACCATACCCAAATCAAACATTCAAAATATTACCTTCAAAGCTAAAGCACTTGGCAAACAAATGTTCAAATCAAGTGACATTAGGACTATAAGAACTATCTCAAGTGATACATATATATCAGGCCAATAACTAGCAAAATTAGTCATTGCCATATAAGAATCTTTTCAATAGGTTACTACCCAAGTTCAATAAAATATTTAATATGTTGATATAATACTGTGAAAGTGAATGGAATAATATCCTAGAGAATTTCAAAATATACACTTCAAATAAATTCATAAAACCAATAAATTGGTATTGATTCTCCAGCAGTAGAAGAAAAAATGAAATTAATTGTTAGAGCATTATGAAATTTTAATTGTGTATTCAAATGAAAATATCTTAATTGGATGACAAATGATCTCAACATCTAACGAAAACTGAGGGTATCTTTCAGAGAGAATCTTCAAGATAGTAGGAAGCCAACTTGTTAAAAAGCACGTTTTTACAAACATTAAGATTGAAATTGATAGATTTCAATTAAAGTTCACATTCCAATCTATGCAATTAGCTGCCAGATAAACATTTAATACCAATTTGAATTCCTCACTAGCTAGGAACACTAATTAAACAAGAGACTCATTTGGACTTCCTTCCAAGGCACATTAGCATCCAAATAAAATGATCAGAAAAATGAAGAGATGGGATTTTCCCTCTTGTTATGTGAGTGGCAACACTTTCCTAGAGAATTCCGAGTTAAATATGAAATCTCATTAAAGTCCATCAAAATTATATCAGTTTCATGCAATAAGGAGGAAACTATATATGCTTCAACTCTTACCTTCACCATTTCGGTATTCCAACGTATCACAATCACTAGGCTGTTTTTTGTTGCAATCATCTGTACCGCGACTGTTAGGAGTAGCAACATTTTAAAAATTAACAATGTAAAATTTGAGTTTTGTCAGAGTATTCTTTGCAATCAAGTACAAAGGGGAATAAATGTATTTTGTGCTCTCTGGATGCCCCCAGGTGGTCTGTGTTCCCCTTGAGACTTCTCCCTATAAGCTTTTGGGTTAACATCTCAGGTTTCCCATGGAAAACCAACAGAGCTGTTATAAAACACCCATGGCCAAGGTGGGACTCGAATCCATGACCTTCCAGTTACAAAGCACGTGCATTACCCACCCAATAATGATGAAAGATTTGGGCATAACAAAATAGTGAAAAATGCAACTCCAAAAATTTGACCTGAAGACCCACATTTATCACCATTTCTACAAACTTTATACAAATATCAAAATTAAAAAATTGTCCATGATAAAATTAAAATTATCATCAGGTAACACATGGCAAACACCTGCTGTAACTAATTCAAATTAAAAGGACTGACCCAAGAGAATAGTAATTTGGTATCCTTACCTTCTCAGGAATATGACAGTCATGACAATGATGACAACCACTAAAACTACCACAGCAACTGTGGCCACAGCTATTATCTGCACCTGCATATTGTCTTCATCCCCAACATAAGCTGCAGAAATAGAAAGAGTTTCAAATTTCAAGTATACCGAAAGAGGATGAGGGAAATTATTTAATTCCCTCTTATATTTCTCACATGTTACACCCTGCAGATTACAATAAAACAAACTAACCACCTTGACATTATCCTAAATACATTTACTACTAAGTATACTACTGAGTGGTATTACACAAAATTCATGAAAACAATAAGAATACAATGTACCTTGTTTAACTCTATTTGAAAATGAATATTTCAAAGAAATTGGAGACCAACCTGTTCCAAGTACTTGTCCTGTCATCTTGAAAACGGGAGCACTATATTCACCCCAACCACCAAGTGTTTTGGCACGCACTTGGAACCCATGCTCTGTTCGCTGGCGAAGTCCAGTGAAGGTTGCTTCTAGGCCCTTGGTGAGGATACTTGTCGAGTTCCCAGTACCACCTATTATCCCATTATCCAACGTGATTGGTTCTCTTGCAAAGCAGCGGACTTCATAAATTTCGACCTGCATGGAAAGTAAATAATTCCCATCACAATATGAAACTGGACATGAGGACACGTCTACCACTAATGCTCAATGAGGTTATTCTTCCAATTAATAACTGGCCATGATATCAATAATCAACATTCCACTCTATATCACAGGTACACAGACTTTTAAAAATTACATTAACTTCCAACACTGAAGATAGAATTCCACTAAGATTTTCCCAGTTAATATTTGTTATGTGTTTGATGCATGATAGATTAGATGATTTATTAGCATGGATTGGATGATTTATTAGCATTATATTAGATGATAGATTAGCATGGCCCCTGCGCAAGGATGACACGCAAAATCGTGAAGCGTTCCACATTTTTTCCCTCCCATGGACTACAACCTTGTCGTGGTGGAAGGGCTTGTGTGTTCCGATGACCCCTAGAGCTGTGCTGGCGGGAGTAATAATAATTACTCCTGGAAGGGTCACCCATGCCAGATAGGTCGAAGGTTAGGAGCCAGACGAAAGGTAGTCCACGCAGCGTCTGTTCCTCAGTGAGGCGGCTGCAATGGCGTCTGACCCCAGTGGGGCGGCCATTAAGTGATGGTGTCACGTTAAAAACACTATTGAGGAAGGCAACGGGAAACCACCTCAATTATGATTCCCAAGAATATTATGATGGGCACTATAGATAATATGAGTCCTGGCAACTACGGGACACGGCCCAAGAGGCCGTGTGTCGTGCCCGGCAGCGGGAGAGGCAAGGCTTCCGCGGTCGTCATCCCACGAAACCCTTGCGGGGAAGGAATAACTTCAGCAGGACAGAAGACTCAGAAGAAGGCGAAAGTAGTTAGAATAGGAACCTGGAACGTCAGGACAATGTTGAGGAGAGGCAAATTAGAAAATATTAAGCGAGAGATGGAAAGAGGTAACATAGATGTTTTAGGCCTCTGCGAGGTGAGATGGAAGGATAGCGGGGATTACTGGAGTGACAATTATAGAGTAATATACAGCGGCGGGGATGAGAGCCAACGAGGGGTTGCCGTAATTTTAAATAAAGGGGTAGGAAGAAGCGTAGTCAACATAGAGCAAGAGACAGATAGAATTTTACTCTTAGAGATTAAAGCAGAGCCGACGAACTTGGTAATCATTCAGGTATACATGCCACCGAGCAACCACAAGGAGGAAGAAGTCGATAGGATGTATGATGAGTTAGAGGATATCATCGCGAGTGTTCCTGCAGGGAAACATTTGATAGTGATGGGGGATTGGAATGCGACGGTAGGCGAAGGAAGAGATGGTGGTGAGGTGGGGGACTATGGGTTAGGCACGAGGAATGAACGCGGGGAGAAAGCAATTGAATTCTGCAGGAGACAGGGGTTAGTCATCACTAACACATGGTTTAGACACCACAAAAGGCGTAGGTATACATGGAAAATGCCAGGTGACTCAGAAAGGTATCAGTTAGATTATATTATGGTTAGGCACAGGTTTAGGAACAGTGTGATAAATTCGCACAGTTTCCCAGGAGCGGATGCGGACTCTGACCACAATTTAGTTGTTATGAAATGTAATGTTCGTTTCAAGAAGATAAGGCAAGGGCGGCGGGTTAAAAAATGGAATTTAGAGGCAGTAAATGAATTAACGAGGAAGGAGTATCAGGAGGCTGTAGAGAAAATGATGGATGACGGTAAAGAACTGAGTGCTATCGAAGAAAAATGGGAATGTATCAAGAAAGGGATATTGGAAGCCGCTAAAGACACTATAGGAACTGTTAACGGGAAAAGGATAAGGAAACCATGGGTAACGGATGAGATGATTGCGAAGATGGATGAGAGAAGAAGATGGAAAAATGTAAACACAGAGTTAGGCAAAATGAAGTACAAAGAGTTAAACAATAAATTGAGAAGGGCCACAAATAAAGCAAAAGAAGAATGGTGGAAAACGCAATGCGAGGATATGGAAAGTTTACAGAAGAAGGGTGAAATTGGTGCTCTATACAGCAAGGTTAAGCTATTATCGGGAAGTAAAAAGGCAAGAGCTGTGCTAACAGTTAAAGATAAATGGGGTAAGATAATAGTTGAACCAGGAAAAATCCAAGAGAGATGGAAGGAATATATAGAAACACTGTATGGTAAAGAACTTAGGCCGACAAGGTTAGACATAGAAAAGGAACATGACGTAGAAGAAGATAGCTTAGGTCCAGGCATACTCGACGATGAAATAGAAAGGGCATTAAAGGAGATGAAAGCAAATAAGGCTATGGGGGTGGACAATATTCCTGTAGAAATGTTGAAATGGTTAGGGAAAGGTGGGAAAAAGGCCATATATGGACTGATTCGTAGTATCTATGAGGAAGGAATCTGGCCGGAAGATTTTGTGAGATCGGTGTTAGTTCCTATTCCAAAAAAGGCAAAGGCTTCGTCATGTGAGGATTACAGAACAATAAGTTTGATATCCCATGCAGCTAAAGTTATTCTCAGGATCATCAACAAAAGGATAGAGAGTAAGGCAAATGATTACTTAGGAGATGATCAGTTTGGGTTCAGGAAAGGAAGAGGTACGCGTGATGCCATTGCAGTAATGAGATCACTAGTCGAGAGGAATATAGAATACAATCAGGACGTTTTTGCCTGTTTTGTAGATTTCGAAAAAGCGTTTGATAGAGTGAATTGGGAAAAATTAATGCGTGTATTGCAGAAAATAGGAATGGATTGGAGGGACAGGAGACTGATCCGCAACCTGTACATGTCTCAGACTGCTCAGGTGCGAGTGGGGAACGGAGAGTCTGGATGGGCAGTGTTAGGAAGAGGTGTAAGGCAGGGTTGCCCATTGTCACCGGTACTGTTCAACGTATATGTAGAGGAAATGATTAAAGAGGCATGGGAAGAACTGGAGGTAGGAATGAAAGTCGGAGGGGAACTCGTAAAATCGGTTAGGTTTGCTGATGACCAAGCATTAGTTGCTCAGTCAGCCAAGGGGTTGCAAGCATTGTTGAGTGAATTGGAGGTTCAGTGCGATAAATATGGGATGAGAATCAATATTAATAAAACAAAGGTTATGCGATTTTCCAGAAAGAAAAAGGCTAAGCTAAATATTAAAATAGGCGGGGAAAAAATAGAGCAGGTAGAGCAGTTTACATATCTCGGAAGTGTTTTGGACCAATACGGTCAAAGTGGTAGGGACGTAAGGAGAAGAATTGCGCTAGGCAAGGAGGCTTTCTCAAGGAGGAGGGAGTTGATGACGGGGACGTTGAGTAGGGATGTTAAGACAAGACTCGTAAAAACTCTGATATGGAGCGTAGCTATGTACGGCGCGGAAACGTGGTCGCTGAAGCAGGAGGATAGACGTAGATTGGAGGCTTTTGAAATGTGGGTGTGGAGAAGAATGGAGAAGGTGAAATGGACCGAAAGGAAAACAAATGAGGAAGTACTGGAAATGGTGGGTGAGGAGAGGGGTTTGTTGAGAGAAATCCTATGGAGGCAGGAAAAATGGATGAAAGGCGTATTGAGCGGTAGTGGAATGTTGAAGAGGGTAATAGAGGGGAGAATGTTGGGCAAGCGAGGTAAGGGTAGGAACAGGATAGGGATGTTGGACGGGATGAAGGGAGGAAAGAAGTACACCGAGATGAAGAGGGACCTGATATAGATTAGTTTGCTAGGTGGGGAGTCACAAAATGTTTATTTGATAGTTGTGTCCATCCAAAAACCTACCTTAACCGGTAGATTACCTAATAATAATAATATTTGTTATGAATTTTCTCACAATCACAGGAAAGATGAAACAAGATGGAATAACTACAGTAGGATCTCTTGTAATGAAAATGAATAAATGAGAGCTTCCCAATTTGCTCACACTTTCACATCTTGCCTTCCTTTACAAAGGCTCTTCCTTTCAAAAGAAGCTTGATTCTCACCTGATTGATGTCATTTCCCTCCTCATCTTTCCCCAATGGGAAGGGTGCCAGGGATGATCCTGGAGGGGCCAAAGAGGGAGGTGATGGTGGTGGCGGTGGGTCCCATGCCACTGTCACTTCTGTTGACTTCACTGAGGTGATGCGCACATTAACCACACCAGTAGATGGCGAGGATATGGCCGATGCCTCTGTCGTGACGGTGACATCCACGTACTTCCCGCCTCCACCCCTCCCGCCACTCAGACCTCCTTCAGCCTCCATGGCTGACCCCGACACGCCATTTTCAGCAAAGACTTGGAAACGATATGTTGTGACTGGGTTCAGACCTCCAATTGTTACTTTAGTTTCATTGAATCTCTCCTGAAAATTCGGGGAAAGAATGTGAAAATTAAGTTTGAGAAAATAATTGAACCATTCAATCAAATTGAGCTGGAAATTTTCAAAAGATACCTAAACTACCACAAGGAGTGACAATGAATGATTTACAAATAAGCATCAAATAGACCAACAATAAAACTCACTGTATGAGGCATGTAAGAGACAGAATGACCACAGGCATCACAGACAACTCTGTAGGCGGTATCCATCCGACCCCCAAGATAACCTGGTGGGCTCCAAGACAAGATTACAGTTGACTGATCCACAAAGTTCACTGTTAAATTCTGAGGAGCAGAGGGTGGTTCTGAAAGGAACATAATATCAATGTCTTCAAACTCAATAGATCAGCATATAGCATCAATATATCAACATGAGAAGCTAGCAGTGGTGAATTTATCCATAAATTGACCCCATCTTTGATAGCAAGCAAAGTTATGTACTGAGAAACATGGTCACTGACGTAGGAGGATAGACATACAGGATTGGAGGCTTTTTAAATGTGGGTGTGGAGAAGGATGGAGAAGGTGAAATGCACCGAAAGGAAAACAAATGAGGGAGTGCTTTGTATGGTAAGAGGGGAGGGGTCTGTTGGGAGAAATCATAACGAGGTAGAAAAAATGGATGAAAGGAGTGTTGAGCGGTAGTGGGATGTTGAAGAAGGTAATAGAGGGGAGAATGTTGGGCAAAAAAGGAAGGGGTAGGAATAGGGGATAGGGATGTTGGATGGGATGAAAGGAGGAAAGAAATACACAGAGATGAAGAGGGACTTTTTGTAGAGTAGGATGTTGAGTCGTTTTGTTAGGCGAGATGAGATATTTATTTTGTAGTCAGGTCCATCCAAAAACCTACCTTAATCGGTACATTACATTAAAACTAAAAAGTGGCTACAAAAATGAAATTAATATATTACATGTTTTTAGATAAATTTCATCACAATGGTATTTCAATTCTATTCTTCTTCAGATACTGCACATTCATTAAACAGATTAATGTTTGATTATTTTTTTAATTTTGAAATATTTCTATATATTCCTCTTATTCTTGTTCTATAGCTGTAGACGATGCGACAATAACTTAGTATCCACATGCTACAGTCAAGACCATTTTACTCATTCTTGCAGAGATTGACATGTCAAGTACAACGAAATTATGAGCTTCAGTGGATTTAATGGGGCTAAACATTCTCTTAAAATAAATATAACAATCACAAATACAACTTACGTGTACATGGCATCGACTTAGGATCTGTAGGTGCTCTATAATAGCCAACGTCACAACGGCACTCTGAATATCCAAAGTCTGGAGCTTTACTTTTCTCAGGGCAGGGCAGGCAGCGATCATCGGAGCCTGGGTTATTTTTATACTTTCCAGGAGGGCAGACTGAAAATAAGTCAAAATAAATTAAATAAATCTTAGGCAAACATCTAATAAAATATTTGAATAACTGAACACCCCAAATTAGCAGTTAAAAATCTACATATTTCAAAATTACAAATGAAAAAAATTCAGCAGGAACACCAACTGTAATCGTTTAACTGCAATTCATTTTTATGAAAACCTGATGGAATTTTCCGCAAATATGGATAACATACATTCTGCTACCACAGGTATTTCTTTTTTAGCAGTAACTCAAAAAAGGCAATATCAGGAGCTGAAAACCTCTCCTAAGTCTTTAAATTCTCCACTGGTCCATAATTTACATTTACCATTACTACATGGCCAAGAGCAACAAGTTTACTAAAAACAGCACTAACTGTTGCAGCTCTGCTTGTCCACATCCGCTTCAAATCCTGGTTTGCATCGGCAGCCTCCGGTGAGGAGATACCACTTCCCATCCCCTTTGCAGAGGTACGTTGGTGCTCCCCCATCACCATCCCTCTCTGCATTCTCCACGCACTCCCCACTTGCTTGCTCAATGATTGTCACCTCCCTCCCCGTAGGAGTGGTTGGGAAGCGAGTGAAGTTGACCGTGACCTCTGGGCATGTTATGTAGTACATCTACAAATAAGAATCCATGAGTGATGTAATTGTTATGTCCATGTAATATGCACACCATGGTAAAGTAGCATAAAATGCAATACCAAGAAGCACTCTTAAGAAAATCAAATTGATTACCTTTATGGCCAGTAGAGATATGCAAGCACCCTGATCTCGGAATGCAAAGTATACTCCTTTCTTTGTCACAGGAATTGACTTCACTTCCGTGTTGATAACTCCTTGCTGCAAAATGGATACAATCACACATTATTAAATTACGATTTTATGTTATTAAATTTTCAATAAAATCCAAATGATTTATGGAGACAGTGCAGATAAGAGAAATGATATCAATAGATGAATAAATAAAACAGTTTCTGGCGTAACTTGGTGGAAAATCTTCATACTGACTTTTAATAATCAAACCACTTTACTTTTCCACATAAACTTTTTAATTTTTACTACCCAGGTTTCGTTATAACATAACATCATCAGGTAAAAATTGACAAGTCCAACACCATATATATACATATCGCTGGGCGGAGGGGAAGAGGAGGGAGGAAAGAAAGGATTGGTTGAGCTATGAAGAGGGGGGCTAAAAGTCTATGGTTTGAGGCAGATAATATTATATAATTAGCTGGAAGGATATGGTCAATACAATGTTGCAAAAAGCCCACCTGACATCAGATTAGTTGGCAGAGGATTAGGGAAATGATTATTATGAACTGGGAGAACGGCACTTAGTAATTAGTTAGGTGAATCAGTAGCGGCGCCCAGAGATATGTATATATACGGTGTTGGACTTGTCAATTTTTACCTGATGATGTTATGTTATAACGAAACCTGGGTAGTAAAAATTAAAAAGTTTATGTGGAAAAGTAAAGTGGTTTGATTATTAAAAGTCAATAGATGAATAATTTACACAAAGAGCACATACAGAAAATTAAACTACTTTCAGTAAGCCATTGAATTTTCCTTTCATGACAACAATATGTATTTCCTTATTTGTTCAATATTAAGACAATCATTCATGAACACTGAATACTGTATTCCTTTTACATTTCATCATATCACCTTTGTAACATGATATCAAACTAAAGCACAGTGATAATCCAAATACTGGTTTAATTTTCCCACAGCTTTATAACATGAATAACTTGATACATGAACATTTGCAACCTAACAACGAAGAAAAATTAACAAGATGATTACAAAAACTCTTCAATTTAACCAGCTCAAAGCTACTTAGAATAGCAACACATTAAAATCGCACATGAATCTGTTTAATGAGTCCATCAATAGTATAAACCATAAAAGAATTCCTTCTATTTATTAACACTGTAAAATACTTCTAGAGAGTTAGTCTTTCAAAAGGCCCTTGCAGACGATGTTCCATTAAGTAGAGTAAAGTTACATACTGTGTTCCCCAAGCTAGTCTCATCATTCTCATTTTTGGATTAATGGCATACTCAGTTTCATCATAAACTCAAGGAATTTTCTGAAAACACTGCAGCCTTAATGCACAGTCAGGTAGTGATAGCAAACATCACAGATACATCTAATCCATGATGTGTGATTCTTGGTCATTGAAGTAAATTTGAAAAACATGTAGCAACTCATGTGACAACTTAGCAAGCAACTTGGGCACTACTCTTCCCCAACCTGGTGACAGTATGCATAGGAAATGAGTAAAATCTAACAGAAAATTAGAATTTGTGAAAAGAATTCTGAGGAAGTGTCACAAGAAGATAAAAGAGGTCCTATTTTTTATTCATTAGACCTCACTGAGAATACAGTGGCAATAATGCATAGGATCTGCACAATGTCAGTTTGATTTCAGTATTAGAATGCAACTAATAATCTATTACCTCGTAGGGGCACTTGATTCGCAACATTCAGATAATTTGATACATTCAGCATAACTACATTGGTAGAATAAGGTTAACAATTATACACAGATGGAAGGTTAAATAACAATTAATTAATTTGTAGCAAGGTATATTTTGCAATTATGCCAAAAACTTATTGAGGACCCCGTAGTATTGTTGCAGCAGGACAGAGAATGAATTTAAGATTAGATTAGAGAGACAGACACACAGCAAGTTTGAAATGTCATTAATAAATCTGTCACTGAAGTAGTCCATGTAAATCCCCTTGACTGGCAGACATTTTTACCATAAATTAATTATAATGAATAACAGCCCATTACGACTAACCTTAGTCATTGGTAATCCATTTGATGACAACTTTGTCTTCCAAATGAATGACGGTGGGATCTTGATCTTGCTATTCATTTTCAAAATCCAAACAGTGAACACATCAAGAAATGATAAGCAAACAATCACTGAAAGATGGCATTGGAGCCAAGACTAATCAATACAGTGCTCACCAATTACTGTATCTAATTCTTATTACATCCCAATCACAATTTGGAGCTTGCCTCGACTGCTTAAAATACTAGATGAAACTTAATTAGTTCACTGATGACCCAGATGGCAGATGACTTGAAATGTGAAGGGAACACCAGTGCTTCGGTGACAACCAATCACAGTCAACAAAAGAATCATTCCCACCATTCCTCAGGGATGTTCATCAATATCAGAAATTTCCAGAAAAAGCAAAGATTTTCCTATATTCCGTGGCTTTAAATATTAAACATGTAGTATTTTTATCACTAAATATTAAGAAAGCACAAGTATCTCACCCACTTATAAGCATTGCCTCATGGGGGTTAAACACATGATTCCTGACCTCACAATAGCCACAGATTTTTCAGAGCATTCTGGAGCATCCCAATTGACTCTAAATTTCCATCACCAAAGAAAACTTTGAGGGTAAGTGTTGACTCCCTCTATGCCAAAGGATACTCACGTCAGAGTTTGTGTTGAATCTTCCTCCTTCCCCAGCAGCTATCCTTCCAATGAGCTTGTAACTCTCTGGCTCCCATGGTGGCGGCTCCCTCGTGGCAACGTCAAACTCATAGTAAAGCAGCGAGAAGGTTTCCTTGCAGGAGAGGGCATTCCCTGGGAACAGGGAACAGTCACGAATGGTGAAGCGGACTTCAATGTAGATTCGATTGGCTGGGCCACGCTCCACAAAAGGAGTCCAAAGCCAATTGTTGACGTTATTGTAGGCAACGTCGCAGACAACATATGATCTCCAGTTTATTCCCTTCTCAAAGTCAGTGAAGGATTCTTCTACCCACTGAAAATGAGGAGAAAAAAATTAAATATTTATTAGTGAAAACAAACAGCAGTTCAGAACTGTGTAGCACTATTACAGAATAAATCGATAAGATGAAAATGTAAAAGGTAGCATGTTCATGGAGGCATGCTGCCCCAACTAACACCTCATGTCTGCAGAGAGAAGGTAATGTATTATTCCCAAGAAAATATCTTCTCCAAAATATAATTAAAAGCTATTATTGACTTGGAAACCTTCAAACCACAGTAAAAAACTCTAAAAAATGTTTTTGGTAAAATATATGAAGGAAGGACTAAATAGTACATGGAATTTACCCATGATAGAGATTTAAGGAATGCCAGTTCATTTCCCTGTGACACCTGCTGCTTCCTATTCAGATCTGGTACCCAACAAATAACACTATTCTGGTGAAGCTGGAGGCGCCCATGGAGTAACACACTGGTATTGAACCCACAACCTCCAGTTCCAGAGCATCTCTCCTCATGGAACTACCACACCTACTCGAGTACTTTTTTCAAGCAGACAAACTGAAGGGTATTGGTAAAAAGTTTAGAACAAAAAATGCACTTTATTTCTCAAATAGAACATGCAATTCTGCTAAAAAAAACAGCAATCCCTTGGCAAACTGTTAACCGGGATCCCGGTCAAAGCGAATAATTTTTACTCTCTGAAATTGTTGCAATGAAACCAAGAAATAGTCAAAACTTAACCTTTGCCCATTCAATCAGGCCACAAAACGTTTTTCATTTGTTTAAGATGCCCCTGTCCTCTCAGATTAACATGTTTTAATCACGACAGATATTCAGACAGGATGGGGGCACGCATATGGCAAAATAATTGTCAAGAGCGAGAAAGAAGGGAGAAAACAAAGCGGTCAGGTTGTACATATGGCGACACATTCATTGAAATATATCAAGAGGGAACAATTTCCCAACTATGACATAGGAAATTTTCTCAAACGCACACAAAATCTGCATTCGCGGCTGCCAATTGGAAGCCAACATTACGTCCACAACCTTCACAACGGCCCTTCCATTAACAAGTTAATTTTATCCGAATGACAGAACACGCCAACAATTTCGTGCGAGTCCAAATAAGCACAGGCTGATCCGTTGGAAAAAAAATGTGTCATAAAAGAGGTCCAAAGGTCGACGTAGTAACTTTTTAAAATTTTTTTGGCCAATGGGGATGAGATAGGGAGCAGGTACAAGGAGAAGGGCGAAAGAATTGAAGATGCTTGGATAAAAAAGCGATTGTGGGGGCAGAAGAGAAGGCGAGATGACATAATAGATATGGCGATATTGGGAGGGACATTAAGGAATAGACGACAGTAAGGGAATAATGTATGAAGTGGGAAGGAAGGATTGTGACAAATTGGTCAACAGAGGAGAGGAGAGAGAGGGGGGGGGGAGGGAGTCAAGAAAGCAGAATAATAAGAATAAATGGACGGGGAGAGAGAAGGCCGTGGATCAACGTCGAACGAACGAATGGAACTGGTGGATGAAGATAAAATGAAGTTGGTAATGAAATCATGATCAACGAGCAACGAATTGCAATTGAGAGAAGTGAAAAAGGGCAAAGAGAGGAGGGGAGGGAGATAATTGAAAAGTTTCAAAAGGATAAACATAGGCACGGGCGATTAACCAAGGGCAGGGGAGCGAATGGAAGAACTGGCGTGTATCAAAATAGAAGATGGCGCAAGGTCACCCACCGCCTCTGGACAACGAGGCAGAAGAAATAATAGAGAAAGGGGAGAGATGGGTTCGTCATTAATCCTTTTGGGCTAAATTAACTCCTAGTGGCGACATTTTTTGCCGCCCTCGCCTTCCGCCACTCGGAAAGAATCCGTTAACCGGGCGAGAGGAACGAAGAAATCCCCCTCACATAGAGCATCCTCGAAATATAATCACCGCACTCGCACATCTCCGCACGCTCACGGTGAAATGCAAGGAGCACTTACGAGGGCATTTTCCGTTCGGGGTAAGAGTGCTAACACGCCAAAATGAAGGGTCGGCCGGGGTTGAATGGATTTCATTCTGATGGATATTTCATTTTTCTGATTTTCCCACTAGCACAATTCTTTACTCAACGGGTGTCACGTATGCAAAAATTATCGAAGTCGTTTCCAAATGTCAAAAGTAGCAACGGACAGTTTTATTCGGGCGTCAAGTGCCATTTTTGCGTCGTAAACCCTCAGCATTCAGCCTAGTCCGTCGTTAGAGTTAGAGAGTTCAAGTCGTGAATTTCAAAATCCAGCCATGAAAATACATGACTTGCCATACATTAGGTATTTTAGTGAATTACTTAGGCTTAAAAATAAATGATGATGCAAGAAACGTTTTCACATGGAAAATATTGATTAACGTTGTGAATGAAAGTTAAGGATACGCTTCTGTTAACTTAATCGTTGACTAAGAGCAGCGATCCATTTTACATTTGCTTCATTTAGAAAACATTTACATAACATGTCATAGTCGTTCTTTCATAATTAATGTTGTCTCGATAGTTTATAATTTGTTGGCAAATGTAACGGCACACATCTGCTGGTGTTAGAAAAACCCATTTTCATTTCTTCGCCATTCAAGCGGCTTTGAATGGCGTTCACATTTTTTGATGGTGTGTTTGGATTTGAGGGTGTTAACGGTGGGTGATTTTTGAACAGTATATGAAATTGAAGAGTGCGTGAATATGGACGGAGTGCGGCTGTGGACGGAGGGTTCGTTGTATATATGGTTTGAACCTAGCCCATGTGTGATGGTAAAGGTGCGGTTGGTGTTATGAAAGTGTATATAAGAGCATTTTGTCTCATATCTGTTCTTCCTGTGTATGTATGTGCATTGTAAGAGTAGCCGTTGGCACCAGGACATTTGCCTAATTGCAACAAGACTTATGTAATAATAATGTTTTCATACGCAGTTGTTTTGGACCGCGAGAATGCAGTTCCTCGGAAAAAACAAGGTCATTCTTATTCTTCTTCGGGGAAGCAAATGAACTTCACAATTACAATGCTAGATTCACAACGTCCAATCCACTATCGGAATATTCAGCAATACCTAAATACGTGCACAGGCAAGGGAATGAATGGAAGAATGTAAAGGGGGCAACAGGGGGGAAAATGGGGGTGGTGACGACGGACCAGGGGAGGAGGAACTGAAAGTGACCAGAGAGAGAATTCCACGAAGACTCCGCCGGACGATGTTTAATCTAACAACGAGCCCTCCTCGCGCCCTCTCCCGTCTCAGATTGGGTTTGATGGCACAGCCTTACTCGTAACACATAAATGGGACGAAGGGGATGCACTGGGGCAAGTTGCGTTTCCCAGAAGAAAATAGATAATTTGAAATCGTAGGCAAAATATTTCATAGAAAATGTCATTTATATTAATTCGAACCAGGCACGGCATTACGGCATTATCTACGCAAAATCATTTATCCAATTTCGATATTCTCAGAGACCAAAAACATGCAAATGACTAGTGACACACATCGAATGATAATAAATATTAAATATAATGATTAATGTGTAATACCACATTTTGAACCGGTGGAGAGTAAACATATATAATAATATCGACAATTAGTGGCGACCTGAAAGCCTAAAATTCGAACCCAAAGGACTAAAACAGCGCTCTCCTTCCGGCGTGGTCGGCGCTAATTCAGGAATCCCATTTGACCGCATCACGAAATCCAAGACGCAGCGCTCTGACTGCCAACACGGTATTTCGCCGTTTAAAGAATAGGTGCGCTCACATTGCTTACTAAGGGCGAGTTTCAAAAGATTCGGGAAATGAATTACTTTACTCGGCCTTTAAATTCTCCTCTTTTGAAGGTTACATTTGTAGAGTAGGTAATCGAGTAGAAGATTAAAGGGTTGCCTTGCTTTTGGCGTGCATGTGCAACCATCTACGCATATTTTTTGTCGTCCCCTCAGAAAGAAGAAGAGTGAGGTAATAAATGAACTGATGTTATCATTTATAGGAAAGCGACGCCACTATCAGGTGGGTATTCAATACTGGCACCTTGAAGTCGAGTTTGCGAAGTTTACATTCGAAATAACAGACTTCACAGCGTTCGGAGTCCGGAACAGCTTCCACGGCGAAAGAGCATCAGGGATGAAGCCCTTGGCATTCCCCGCTGCCATCTGCCACAATTTGGTCAGTGGACAAAGGATCACGGGAAATTCAGGTGTAAATCGTCCGCTGGACGATGAACTGACAGATGAAACGAATGCCTGAGATTCAAAACATGGGCTCGAGTAGGTGAACAGAGATGCATTGACAACAAATACAAAGAAGGAACTCGCAAAAGAAAGGATTTCGTCTATAAAATCAGAGCTATCACTAGCACACTTCAAGCGGAGCTTGAAATTAAATATTTTTAATTTATCGCACCTAAGTTAGAATTTTACTGAGCTAAAACCAGAAATTCCTATCGGCGTGCCGTATAAGTAATTTTCCAATAAACGCCATCTTATGGCCAAAGAATCGGGGCACATGGCCGCATAAACCCTCCAAAGCATATTTCAGGATAAATTACGTTTCCTGCTCTTGTGACCTGCTCGATTCTGCCTTCTCCATCTCTCTTTTGTTCGTCCTTTATATGTGTTCCTATCCCTTTTCCTTACTTTTTTACTTTCTTACTTACTTACTATCATTTTTTATCTCCACATGAAATATTCGCTTGTTTTCCTCCGTGTCACTGCAATTAACATTCATTTTTCAATGCGAGACAAATGCACTTCTACCACCATACCAGAAATGATCAAGTCGCCCAATACCCCTTGCCATGTCTCACAGTCTTCCTCATGTACTTAGTGTAAAATACGATGGGCAAAAAGACGCAAACCTACTATATCGCAAGCTTTATGTCCACCAGTGCTTTTTGATAACTTCAAATTTCATGAAAACCTTTTTAAAGTCGGCACACTTAATGTAAAAGGCAACAAGAAACTTTGGATTTTTAGAAGGGGCGTACACACACACAAACTGGGAATTTGAAAATAGGAATCAAAAGGATCACGAGCAATTCAGAGAGGTGTCACGAAAACATGTTCTTTGTTACAAGACAATGCCGCAGGAAACTGGAACTCTCCGCCCAAATGCCAACGAAATCTCGGGAGTTTCGGTAAAGAGAGGATACGCCGCCAATCCTTACAATATTAATCATCCGCTCTGAATCTATGAAACTCGAGGGAGAAACATTTCCGATTCCACGGAACTCTTGGCGAAACTTTTTTTCCCAGGTTTACGATGCTAAGGACGCGAAATGGAAGATGGCGCGAGCACGTGCCGGATAAAAGAGCGGGGCGCTTGAGGAGCGATGCGGCCGGCGGAGGTGAAATGCTCAGAGGAGCGAGCACCTCCCAGCAGGTTTGTGCGGGGGCAACCGGGCGTGGAAGGGAGGGAAGTTAGGAGGGAAGGAGGAGCGTCTGGTCCGAAGCAGTTGGGTGCCGGGCGTCGTAGAAAAACGGCTCTTCCCTGACGGGGTGAGTGAATGAAGGGGGATGGGGGCAAGGGGGTCAACTACTCCCTGGTGTCCCAAAAACATTTCAAATTAAAATGAGAAGATGTCGAAACTCGAGGGCAGGAAAAGTATTGCAGAATGAGAGAGGATCTGGACGAGGAGGGGGCTGATGGGAGGGAGAGGGGGTGGAACAGACTGCGCCCCTGGGGGTGCGGTGTCCGGATTGAGAGAAGACAAGACAGACAGTGGCAGACAGTGGAGGCAGGCGGGAGGGCGATGACGGAGGTAGAGGAACCTCGCCCAATCGACCAACGGGTGGTGCATTTCCAGCGATCGCCTCTCTCAAGGTAACTCCTCCAAAGCCACGAGTGTCATCGCTCTCCGTGACACGACTGCCGCACGCGCGTGCGTCTACCTCATATCGGCCCGATGGAAGTCAATCGCAGGCCGCATCATCCACCTTCATCATCCATTCGGGGACACATCGGGAAACCACGACGCGTCGCGTCGGCACCGGAAAGAGAATGGGTGAGCGTCGTTCATGGTAAGCCATCACGCTGGGCTCCACGAAAACCGTTCACCGTGGCTCAAAGCGGCCTTTGACCGGAGCCAAAAGCGCCGGCGATGGCCGATGTTTGGATTTCCGGAGCATACTCCCGAGGAAACATTTCAAATAAGGCACCAACTTTTCAACAGTACTCTCGCCTACCGTGGGGTCTCAACTATACTTACATCTCCTGTAAAACTCTGGACTTGTCTCCAGGCGGGCATTCCTTTCTCCTACGCTGTACTTTCCTTCCTCACACACGCCACCCCCTTTAATTAACATCAAATTTTAATTCCCCTGCACTACCACGTGCCCTCCTTTAGTTTGCATTCGCAATCGTTTTTCTAACCATTCATAATCACTAACTACTCCTTCCTCCATTTGAATGACTTGTCATTTACACCCAGAATACCACCAGATCTACAATTTTAGTCCTATTTTACTACCAATACTCTGTTACTCATATGTTCCACATTCGCTACCCTTCTCCTCAGTTTCCCATTCAGTTCAATGGCTTAACATTCCAAGGCCCCGTCGTGCAGTTCACAATGATAGACTTCGTAAGCGAAACTTACCACCGTCCAAATTTATATTTCGTACTGTTACTGGAGAAACACGAGAGCAAAGGAGAGAAGGACGCACCACTGTTTAAAGATAAAGGCAGATGAAAAAGAAAGCAGCGAGACCCTAGGAGTGAAGAACCCCTTCTCCATTACTTTCCTCTTTTTCTCCCCACTTGACTCTCAGCCGCGAGATGAAGGGAAACTTTGGCGGCGTCTAAACTGTCGCGCCCTCGGGCCCTTCGGGTCTGACGAGAGGGCCGGAAGCGAGAGAGAGCGCGTGCGTCCTTTGACCTCCTCCTCCCGCCAAAGAAAAGCAACCAATCACTAATCACTCAACTCCATCGACTCGACCCCTCCACCAGTGGTGCACGGTCGCGACGCCGCCCGCCCACACACATACGCCTCACTGCTCCCACGGCCGCTGACCCCCCCCCTCCATTTCCGCGCTCCCGAGCACACCCTCCGGCATCATCCAAGGGCCCCCGTGGCATCCCTCCAGGAGCCATTTCCTCTTCGACCCTCCTCCAGTCCATCTTTCATCATCGCCGCTTCCAAGCTGAGAGGCCGTCCCCCTCGGAGAACACCCTTTGCCCGGGGGCGGGGGGACGAGGTTTGGGAGTCGGGGGCGGGGCTTCGATGACTCCGGTCGGCACGGGCAAGGCAATCTCCAATCAATCGATGCCACCCTCACCCCTGAACGTCCTAGACTCAAAGAGAAACCATTTCCCGTCCGCTCCCTCTCTCCCCTCGACTCCCACGATTCTCTCCGAGTCCGTTCGGCTCCCTCGACGCTAAAATATTAAGTTAATCCCTCACACGTCCATTCTTCATTCTCGCGAAATAAGTGTGACGGGTGGCGAAAAAATAAAGACGAATCCTTTTCATCAAAATTCTCCAGGGGGGCGGGAGACACACTCGACATCTTCATAGTGCGACGCCGCGTCCAAGAAGTTGGTGGAAAAACCTCCTGGGAGGGAGAAGGGTGGGGGCGGAAAGGGTTTAAATTTGAATGGGTTCGTCAATCCAGAAATTTGCGGATTTTCTTTCAAAAGGAAATGAACGGAGCCAAGTTTCCCTCCCCCCCCACCATCCCTCCTTCCCTTTGCTCTCATCCGGTGAACCACGGTCCGATTCCACATGAAATGTCACGCACATCACCTGGACGCCAATTCAGAATCTCTCCCTTTCCACATCGTGACGTTTTAGGGATCGAACGAGGAAAAACGCACTAGAAACGGAAAATGATAACGGATTTTAGCTGTGATATCATCCAAAATTAATCCTCGCATCCTTCTTTTGAATAAAAATAGGCCATCAGTAGACAAATGTAAGGAAGCACCTAGAGAACCGTAGTCCAATTGAGAAAGCCGAGCGAACAATTGAGACGCTACTATGAATTATATACGTGATACGTACGAAAGATAATAATAAAATATTACTTCCATTTCAAAGCAATTCGCCGTCATTCGAATGTTTAATTCAGAGTGATTACACAGCCATTGTGAAAGCCAGCCGCCACAGCAATATAAAACTATTGCCAGAAATGAAATATGCAGAGCCACAACACGTTGAATTAGCACAATGGTCGAGTTGAACTCCCGAGTTAATGCCATTAACTTCAGGGTGATAGTTGTTTAAACTAATCGGAGTAGTTTTCAAGAGTTTTAACGATTACGAGTCCTCATCAATAAATTCTACGGCCCGAGTGTTTCACTCGGCCGTTCAGTTAGATATCTCTTTATTTTTAGCTTAGCCATCCGACAGGAAACAGATTTGAGGATAATTCGATTCTTACCCTCCCAAATTTAAAAAGGCTTTAAAAAGGCAATAAAAAGGAGCACCTCTCCCTTACCCTCCTTGCAGGCGAGTTCTTAAAGTCCTGCGCCGAGTCTTAATCCTGTCTGCCATTCTCTACGACCCAAGTCCAATTTCATCGCAAATCCTACGACCAACCAGTAGTCTCTTCGAGGGATAGGCATCCACAGGCCTTAAAGGGAGGGAGGGAGAGTCCCTCCAATCAGTCAAAACCTTTAGCCTCAGCTTCCCTCCTCATCCCTTCGAGAGCCAACCCCTCCCCACACCCCCCAACTCCATCAGGCGCACCCCCGACTTGAAATCCTCTTCCCTAAGAGCTTCGAGAGTTACAGCGAGACAGAGAATTATATTAATCCGGCAGTAACTCACGAGACGCGCCCTTAAACTCCCGTCCTTCCTGCCTCGCTAGCCGGCGCATTCGGCGAGGGGACTCGCTCCCAGAAACTACCCAGTCATGCGAAGACTGCTCATCTCCAGACCTGCTGAGCTCCGCTAGTCCCCCTCCCCCACCTTGCAAGGCACCCCCCCGCAAACTAGCTCCTTACCTCCAAGAAGTTCTTACATTTAAGGTCTGAATGTAAGCGTCAGTCATTACCGTTCGGGGTAGCGCAAATACACTGCCTCGAATTTTAGCTCACTCGATCGAACTATTTGCAAACAGCAATCGTCTGGCTCATATTTGACCTGTTTCCTCAAACTAAATACCTGCAGAAATATTATGCAACACGGCGTAAGGAGCGTTCGATGTCGAGAGCAGCAGCCTGGGAGTCGAACACTCCAGGAACACATTCTGGAAGGAGAAGAGGCGTCAGCCCTTCCTCCGTATTCCCGAATCGGCATCGGGAATGTTTTCTAAAGTCACGCCACAAAATTTGATGTGTTCCAGATACATGCAGCAAACATGAAAAATTACGATAATCTCGACGTGTTGAATTTATGCGGAGACGGAAAGGGTGAGGGATAAAAAGAAAGGGAGTCCATGCCACCAACGTCATAAATATGCTTCGCTGCAACGAAGACGTAGAAAGGTTAAGAGGGCGTCCCTAATCCCTTCGTCGATGATATATCTCACGCTGCAGAAAGGCCGATGAAATGCTCTCGCGCCCCATTCTACCAACAGATGGCTCTTACACCCCCCGACGCCCTCAATTCCGTCCCTTGGCGGACCAATCGCCAACGACCGCAAGTTAGCGAACATAGAGAGATAAAGAGTGCACATAATACTTGCATACTGGTGAATGATTCACCACATTCGCAAAAGGAAAACGGAAGTCTACCGCACTGCGGTGCCGCAAGTGATTCGGAACGTTGCAGAAACAGATACAGGAGGGAACTTTGCTCTATATGGACATTCCACCACGTACACGAAATAATTGTAAACGATGCAGAAGCAAAAGAAAAAAACAAACCCTCAAGGCGAGGAGGGTGAGCGCGAAAGAAAGAGTCATCAAATAAAGTAGGGCGAAATACCAAGGCAAATACGCCTTGACCGGGATTCGAACCCGGATCCCTCTTTGTCCGACCGAGTGCTTCATCAGGTTAAGCTACCAAGGGCGTCCTCTTCCATTCCGATAGCTGGCTAAAGCACTCGGCCGGACATCGAGGGATCAGGGTTCGAATCCCGGTCAAGGCAAATGATTTTTACACTCTGAAATTGTTGCATTGTAGTAATGCATATTTTGCGGATGACTCCGTCAAAAGTTACTGTCGCGGCATCTCCCACAGTTTCTTGGAATTTAACATCGTACCGTTGAAACACCCCATACGAATCTAATGCCAAAAATACTTCTCTTTGTAAGAAAGAAAACTTTCGAAGCGTTCCCGCGTTGAAATGACGAATATATTCTCGGTCTCTCCAATAAAAATGGAAAGTTCTTTCTTGGATTATCCAAAATTTAAATGTTTAACCGACTTAGCCTCTGTAAACACGCCCTTCCTCACCTTTTTTGCCCGCAGAATCGAGGCATCCGCGATCATCGGACGCGAACACCAAACCAGAAAACAGATCACTCGTGCATCGTCAGCAATGCACTGGCAAAATGAGTGGAACATTGGACGATAAAAGAGAATCAATCGACTAGGAGAGAACAAGGCCAGAGAGAGCGAATTAACTCACATGTTAATCGGCGCTCGACTTGCGGTTTGAATATAAACCAGTTTTTTTCATCTTCTCCTCTCCGTTCCACACGGATGAACACCCACTTGACGACCGTCATCACTATGTTTCCATGGGGAGGGGGTTGCGCAAATCCAAAGGAAACAATCGGCCCTCCAATCCGCCCGCCCCACGGATAAATATGCCACCCGCCTCCGGGGCGGAAGGGGGATCAGTGACTAAGGCCAATCTCCCCGACCAGCCCACCTTCCTGGGGAGAGAGTCCTCTCCCGACACTTCTCCCGCTTAATCGTTTTTCGATTCCTGCTGGAAGTGGGGAGGACGGGAGGATATGTCCCTCCTCGCCGAGCGAGGTGAGAGCGCTCCGGGCGTCCCCCTCAATCGAAGGCACGGCGGGGAGGAGGGGGGTTGGCGGGGGGACGGGGAATGCCTTCTGCTTGAACCGCCCCAAGGCAACACGGGAAGAAATAAAAAATATACTTTTTGGTGGAATCCTGGACGATGTTCCACCTAGTCTACTTTTTCCAAGAATTAAGGGGGTTGGGGTGGGTGAATTGGGCCAATAGTTACATGTCCGCCGCTCGGTGACTTGGCTGGCGTCCACCAATCGAAACCTTTGACGAGAGCTAGAATTTCTTTGAATTGAATCGCTATTGCAGAGGGAAATAAGAAAGAAAATAATTCCATCTCGTGAGGGTAAATGAAATCGACCTCAGTGACTTAAGTCACAAAGAGATCACCGGTTGCCCTTCCTGATTGAATTAGCAATATACTTGGCGCATGCTCAGCCGAAAGAATTTCAGCCATTGTATCTTTTTATGACGCCAGGAGCGGTGAAACTAGTCCAACATTTTAAAGTGGAATGGTATGATTGTCAAGGGACATTTCAAAATGTATTGAAGTCTCGAGTTGTTTCCTTTCTCCTGACCTTTCGAATTCAGTACAATCAACGAGTTAATACGAGGGCAGTTTGAAACCTAATGCACACATGCTTCCAGACCACAAACAAACGGATCTTCAGAAACACTCCTGGTGGCATGTGGAAGTAACATTCCCTCTGAACACGCATGCGCAGGTTTGAGGTCGTTACATTCATCCAGTGTATTTGAGAAGTATGGAGACGTGTTCTCCATACTTAGCCCTAGAGCACGTTGTTGACTCGAGTTGACATAGCACTAAAACACCTCTCCATACTTCGCGAGCAACAGAGCCA